>VZRX01008260.1:0-50518 GCA_013398075.1 Notiomystis cincta
GGCCCGCGGCGCTCCCTCACCGCCCGCAGGGCGCGGGCACGGCGGCTCGGCCTCACCCCTGCGGCCGCCTGGGGCCGAGCGGCTCCTCAGCAAAGCGCCTTGGGCCGGGCGGGGACAGCCGCCCCTCGCCCCTGCGGGCATTGCCCCCTTCGCCTTCATTGTCCTCCTCCTCCTCTGCAGCCCCTCGAGAGCTGAAACTGAGGGGGCTTCAGAGTGTAAGCAGAGCGGAGGGTAATTTTGTGGCTTCTGTAGGGGAAGGCAGATACGATGAATTCCCCTCGCAGAGGCTTCTCCCTCCCCGTCTTCCCAGAGAGCAGCACCAGTCAGATGGGATCTCTCGAAGCACTGCTAAGACTTGACCCGCTGGAACCAGCGGAGAAAAAATGCTATTATATCGATACATAAAATGCCCTAATCCCCACTGCTTTATTTGCCTGCAAGCTTTCTTCGATTTTCCCCTCCTTTCCAGGCTTAATGATCAATTAAATAAATACCAGCTTCAAGTCACCTTCCCTACAGTTCCCCTCGCCTCCCGCCCCCAGCCCTCGCCTTGCAGACATCTGTTTCTGGCTGCCCGGGCGAAACCCTTCCCTCGGAGCCTCCGTGTGCTCGGGGGCCGGGCAGGGAGAGGCGGGGTGGGGGAGAGCCGGGTTCTTGTCCTTTGACCTCTGTTGGGATAAGAAAAGCAGGTTAAAAGGTCAAGGAAAACAATTGCAAGGCTCCTATTGCTTGAATAGCGTGCCAAATAAACTTATCCTGGGGATTTGGAATGATCCTTTTATGGGAATTTCTACCTCCCTCGGGATTGTGCAGGCTGACTTTATGGGGCATGCTCAATTATTTTGGGGGATGGGGCCGCAGCGCTGGAGCTCTTCTCAGCATCCTTGTTTAAGGACGCAGAAGTACAAGAGAGGAGGAGGAGGACACTGCAGTCTGGTTTAACTCTTCTTGAGCTGCCCTGAAATTTGTCAGCCGATACATTGACTTCTTCCTTTCTGAATTATTTTTAATCTATAACGTCAGCATAGAAAATCAAGGAGAAAATACAGGCGTGCTGCGTTTTTTACACAAAGTTCGCTACTGTGACTCCATTTACTAATGAAGTTTCAGCAGTGTGTGAGAGCAGACCTTCCCCTAAGTCTGTATAAAAGAATACTTTGTTATCAATAGCTGCCCGGTAGCTGCGTGGGGCTGGAACCGTGTTTGAATGGCTTCTCCATAGGTACATTTGGTTGGTTCTGCACTGTTCAAATTTTAGCTGAGTAAACTGGCAAGCCAGCACCTTCCTTGTGAAATCAGTGTCTTGGAATAAACTCTTTTACACACCTGGAAATTCTTTAGAGCTTTTTAAATAAAAAGGGGAAAATATATTTAATAAGAATTCAACAAAATATTTCTTTATAGGATTTTATAACAAAGGACATTTTTCAAAAAACTACAGTTTCTGAAGGTAGAAAGTAATAGGATTTTTTCCAATCAGTTTTTCATCTAAATCTTTATTTTTTTTTTACTGTGTTGATTAGAAATTGTGGACAAACCCCCAAAACTCTAAGGAAACCATTCGTGAGTGTGAAGCACTTCCAAGAGACACCAGCAGGCTTTGATGTCCAACAACAGGGGGAGTGCTGGTGAAAGGGAAACCCCGGAGCACCGGCTCTCTCCTCACTGTGCCATCGCCTTTGCACTTGGGTCAGGGCCTGATCTACCGGTTGTACCGGTTAGTGGTGGAAAGAACCCAGCCCATGTGGGCAGGTTTTGTGTAGGCACAGTTATAGCCCCAAGCCAGAACAGACAAGTATACACCAGCCCGGCACATGGAACGTGCCCGCGCATCCCGGCACCAGGGATTTCCTGCATTTGCATGTGTAAGGAGTCATACTGGGGTTGTGGGCAATCCTGAAGTGCTGGTAACCCCAACAGAGAAAGTCCTTTTCATGTAGGGAATTGGTTGGAAGTCTTGGATGAGAAATGCACTGCAAAAATTGATACATTAACAAGAAACTGTTCTTAGTTAATCAAAAGGTTTATTAATGATCTTTTTGGATAACTGCAAGAATGAAGCAGAAGATATTTCACTGTGTTAGAGTGCTGAAGCCATGTCTATAGGTGCAGTATAGATGCAGAGATAGAGGTTTCATAAATTGTAATAGGTACATTGGTATTTGTTTAGTAAATTTTCCTCTTAATAAGATAGTGGTTTGCTTGTAAGTAATGGGAGGTCCTGAAATATGAGTGCGCAGTATTTCAAACACTTTCTTGAAGTGTGGATCCATGAGTTGCTGGTTCTCTGGTTTTTGTTCTTGACATGTCTATGTTATACAGTGTTGCTTCAATCTTGTGTAAAAGCCAGTTTTAAACTGTTAAAACTTTCATGATGGCCAGAGAAGTGTGCTAACCTCAGGGCTGTGCTGATGACTTTTGAAGGTCTGTGATTAGCCATTCCTGAAGGCAACTGAAGGAAAGGTTGGGCAGACCAGGGAGGTCCAAGTGGGCCATTTCACTTCTCTAGCCTGGCCCATCATCTCTGTTTCTGTATAAAAGCCTATGCACTGTGAGTTCCCCAGGCAAGCTGCACACTGCTGACCACAGCACCAACAAGGAGGGCTGTGGGATACCCCTGAATGTCCCTGCAGAGACATAAAACTCCCTGGGCATATTCCAGTGGCTGGGAGCAAAAGTGGGGCTCATGGGCAGGTGTGAACCCCACCTGGTTGGGCCTGGATTTGAGGGAGTTTCCATGAGAAGGTGGCCATCAAGCCTCATTGCTGGCCCTGTTTGCAGTCTAGGATGTACATGCATGCAGGCTGTTGTTTCACCATTCTTATCCCTGAAGGTAAATAGAAGCTTTGTGTCCTCCTAAGAGAGAAAATAATGTAATAATTTTAACAGAAGTCAGTCATCTCTTTTGGGAGGCAATAAAAATATTGCCCTTCTGTTTGAAATTGCAAAACAGAGTAGGTTTACTCAGCACAGGAATGGCCCAGCTACCACAATTGTGTCATTGCTGTTCACCCAGGGCTGGGAGAAAAATAGTCCCATCTCCTTGCTGTTGCTATGGGAACTTTTTCAGAGTTCTCACAACTCTTCTTTCAAGGCTGTTGGAACAATGAGGAATATTGAGCAAAGAGTATCAACCATCATCCAAAGCACTTTAACAAATACCAAGTTTTATTTAAAACTGCACCACCATCAGCTCTTGCCAGCTCTTGTCTAATTACTGTTGCAGCAAATACGGTGGCTTTCCAAGAACTCTGCTGCAGCTCCCCACAGCTCTGTTGCTCATCCATTTGGGTCACCTACCGAGTCACACTTTGCCTTGTGGTAAAGCAAATTCCATGTGCGTTTCCTTATGATGGTGCAATTAATTTATTTATTCAAGCAGTTGTCTGAAGCATTAGAATAGAAAGGCATATGGCGTGGCCTACTTGCACAAGTCAGAGTCAATTTGTTATTTTCAGCACTGGTAACTTACTACGTTTGATACTTCTCAGTTGATTCACTTTTGTGCCCAACTCTGATCATTAATGCACTACCCTTAAGAAACCTGGATTTTAAGCATATTCATGTATTCTGCAACACCACAATTGATTTCCTGATGCAGCTATTCCTTTACCTTAATTCTTTATACTGTGTGGGCCACATTTTCAACAGCCTACATCCAGGAACCTATTGCAGCACAAAAGTCATGATGTCCCTGTGGACAAAAGGTCTTAATTTCCAAATATGAATCAGTCACATGTTTAAATCAGGGCATTTCTTGATTTTCACTCAAGGGGAAATTAAATTTTTTAAAAATTATCTTTCCAGGATCTGCCCTGTATAAGTCTGTGACTTTTTTTTTTTTTGGTGACTATTTCTTCTTAAGGTTAGAATTAGTAATTACCTCTAATTTTATGCAATATCATGAACATGCCTAGTGACATCAGCACTGCACTGAAATAGAATAAATTTTCTCTGTCAGATTTTGGGAGTAGGAAAAAGGAGGGGGTTTTGGTTTGGTTTTTTTTTAAATTTTACTCTCTCCTTAAGGATGTTTTCTTCTTTTAGAAAATGGTGGAAAAAGAAGTAATTCATGATACAAGTGGTAAAAGGAAACAATTGAGAGAAGTATTGAAATCACACTGCTGCTAACCACAGTTTTAGGCATGAAGGTGAGAAAATGTTATCATAATCAAAATGTGTGTAATTCTTCTTTAAAAAAATTAGTAAAAATGGAAAGCCCTGTATTAGAACCATTTCTGTGAATTTCAGCTTAAATATTATACATGTGGCTTTATGTCAGTGAGTACCTGAGAAAACTGGCAACCGAGCTGCTGGGCTGCACTCTCTCGTGTGAAGGGCTGCTGTGAAGATTAGAAAATTACATCCCTTGGCTGTAGTTTGCATAGGTGCACACACCATGCACTATTCCTTGGCTTTCTGCTATTCCTAAATCCAGGAAGGGAGTGAAAAACGTGAGACTCTTCCCTCCCATTGTTTCAGAGGAAAAGAGCCCTTAAGCCTCACCACATCTGTCTGCTCTGGAGCTGGGAGCTGAATGCCTGCTTGCAGCACGGTGACATAATCCTGGTTGGAGGGAAATTAAAGTTGAAGTTCATGAGGAGTTCTTCTAGAGCTGAGTGAGCCAGGGGCTGTTGTAGTGTGGAGGTGTTAGGAAGGCTGGATGGTGTTTGGCTTCAGGGAGCCCCCCCAGTGTGGGAGATAGTATGTCTATGGCCACAAGGATTCGAGGTGCTCAGGTTGCTCCCCTGCCACCCCATGCAGCTGATGCATGTGTCAGTCAAACCTCTCTACAGTGTACAGTGACATAACCAAGGATTTCACTCCGTGCTTCTGCTTCTCATGAGTCCTTGTCTCTGGCACCCCCAGCTCTTTTCCCACACTGAGGGGTGTGCTGGGCGACAGCTACACACACTCGTAAATACACTCGTGGATGGAGCGAGGCAGAACTCTGGCTGCTTCTGGTTTGGGATGGGAGGGCTTCGTGGGAAGGTCAAAATCCTAACAGTTCCCATTCCTGCCAAAAAAAGAAAGTTATATAGTTGTAATCATGGCCACAGCTCTACAAGCATGCCTCCCTCAACAGCCCTGCTCTCCTCCCTTCGGACCGCCTGGCACCGTGAGGGGATGGGGTCAGGCCAGAACTACCTTGGGGGTGCTGAGTAAAGAGAAAATGAAAGTTGATTCACAGTTTCAGCTCAGCTGCACGCATTTTGTGTTGTCAAAGGTGAAAAACGTTTCGGTGCAGAGTCTCAGCCTGATGGGCTCTGCTCACAGGGTTTAGCTGAAACAAAGTTAAATGCATCCGCTGAGGGGCAGAGAGGGAATGACCTGTGAGGCCGAGTTCTAAAAAAAACCCCACCCTTGTAGCAGTGCAGTTGCTGCTGCAAGGTCACACAGCAAAGGAACATTTTCCATTCTGAAGTTTTTATTGTAAAGATGATGTGGATATTTTCCAGGATCAAGGAGTGGGAGAGGTAAGGGTGATTTCAGGGCGCTGTTATCAGAAGCATGGCTTCAGCTAACCTCACCAGCAAAAGTCTCATCCTGTGCAGCAGAAAGTAAATTAAACCAGTGCCAAGTGCCTTTGTAAATCCCATTTAGGATGGCATTAATTTCTATCAGTGTTGATAGAATACTGTTTTTTTATTGCAAAATTGTCCTTTGGTCTCTGCCTACTGCTTTTTTTACCAGCAGCCAGTGCTCCCTACCTCATCTAATCCTGTTCCTCACCCTTTCTAATTTTCATAGCAATGGATTGTATTTATACAAGCTCAGTGCATTTTTCAGAGTTCATCTATATTTATTGTTACTAATTTTTTTCATCTCTGTTAAAAAAAAGTTTTGAAATATATTCAAAATTCAGTTGGAAAACATCTTGGGAAGTGTAGGCACACTCAGAATGGCATTTTAAAATGCAGTAACTTATAAAAATATTTCTGTAAATTCCATGAAAATTGAAGAATACACATTTTTCCGATAATTTTTCACTAACTGTCTTGTGATATCCAGTTGTTGAGCGCTTACATCCCTGCAGGG
This sequence comes from Notiomystis cincta, assembly GCA_013398075.1. Lineage (NCBI taxonomy): Eukaryota > Metazoa > Chordata > Aves > Passeriformes > Notiomystidae > Notiomystis > Notiomystis cincta. The sequence continues at coordinate 6,040 of VZRX01008260.1, forward strand.
CATTATTTTTCATAATGTAACTCTGTTTCCAGCAGTAGTGGACAACAATTTCAAAGTTCTCAATTTTTCCAAGGTGAAGAAACTTTTTGCTTTGAGGCTCTGGAGCTCCAGGGTAGCTCGAATTACTTGTATTTCTTTTTCCACTCACTATTAGTACTTTGAGTCAGCAAAACAGGAAATGTCAAGGGATTGCTGACGTGTGCTCCAGGTATAATAAATGGGTAGAAATATATTGTCATCTGTTCTGTGTATTAGGAAATCTCTGCTGGAGTCAGGATACTGCTAAAACTGAAGGACATTTCAGGTGCTCTCCAGATAAAAGAGAGGTTCTGGTGGTCAGAGAGAAAACTAACTCAAGGGCAGACAGATGTGTTCTAAAAGTAAAATACACAGAGGAATATCTTCCCTTGACTTTCAGATTATGCGTTAGCTGGACTTGAGTTTGCAAAGAGCACTTTTTTATGATGATCTAAATGCACAAGAGATCACCAGGCAAAGCAGCTTTTCCAGATGTATCTGTGCTTCGGAGTTGCAGGGTACTGTAGATCTCACAGAAGAGTTTAGTTTCTGGTTTTGGCTCAGATTCCCTCATACAGTTATCTTAAAATTAATGTGAAGTCTGTCTACCAGAGGCAAATAAAGCAGACTTACACTGGACTGAGATCATAATTTGGCTCGTGGTCTCCTATTTAGACTTGTCTGAGGTTTGCTCTAAATAAGAAGAACTGAGGAATTGTTAAAGAGAACAAAAACATGATCAACAATAACCATAATAAAAATTACTAGGTTTTCAGGAATGTTTTCAGGAAACAGAAAAGTTTACAGCATCCACAGTCCTGGAGTTTTATTAATGAAGTTATATATCTGCATGTGAATAAGATTTTACAAAAAAAAATTGAATCCACTCTGTACTATCAGTCGTCTGGGCTATAGATCAGCCATCCATTGTCTGTACTTGATACCATTTCTTAAACAGCTTTGTATTTGAAGGGAAAACCATATCTCATCTAGGCAGATCTCTAAAGATCTGGAATTTTAGTGGTTATTAAGAATTAATAAAAACAAAAGTTAGATTTCATTTTCTCATTTAGGAGTAAATGTTTACTTAAAATTTGCTGGTTGCTTCAAGTGCAGATCTGGTTTTGTTAAAATCCTTAAATTTTTGTTACATGAATTTGGTAGTATAATGGCTTTTGTTCTGCTCAGCAAGCACTGCAAAAGATTTCTTCTCTTTTTCAGATTTTCTCTTGATGCCATAATATTGAATATTTACAGTTTTGAAGTTGCTACAGGAAAATTATTCTACTGCCTTTCCCCCCCTTTTCTGTTTAGGAGCCTCCAGAAAGAGAAGGCAGTACATGGTAGCCAGTCCTGCACTACAGAATAGCTGTTCTCCACTCCCATGGCCATCCCACCGGCTCATCATCCTCAGTCAGTGAAGGTAAAGTGTCTACAGATTAGTTAAGATGCTTCCCTGCATTCACAGAAGACAGGTTCAGGAACTTCCTCTGCCACTCACTGCCTGTGAGACCTGTAAAGGATTTAACCTCAGCTTCCAGACCTCATTAGGCATCTACCTTTCATTTCTTTCAGGGCATGTGTTAAAACAGAAGTACAGAAAAGAAATTCCTTTCCAAAGAGACATTAAGACACCAAAGCATAGGCTGTGAATGCTAATGCTACCCTGGCACCTAACTCAGGCCTTACAGAAAGGCTTAAATTTAGGGAGAGGCAGGAAGGACTTCATTATGTCCCACAGGACACCTACCATGCTGTCTGAGTGACTCTCACTCCCAGGCCCACAGCCATTCAGAAAGACTGTGAAACTCTTGCTTTTTATTTACATTCTGAGTCACCTAAGAATTGTTATGACTGAGTCCTTTTGAGAACTGAGTTGAAGTATCTCTAGGCTGCATTTAAACTCTAGAACAGATTCATGCCATATGATATGACCCTAAGTTATGCCCTGCAAAGCTTCCAGACCCATTGATTTGTTGGAGTACTCCCTGACTATCTCCCCAGCAAAGCACTCAGAATTCTTTCCAGTAGGTTATTGGGTTGGGGGAAGGGGGAATAATGTGCATTCAGGTCTCATAGCAATCTGTTTTGGGAAGGATCTGATTGTGGAACTGAAAAACTATTCTGGGTTCTTAGGTATTCATCTATCTCTATCCTCTATTGATGAAATGAAGAAAATACCAACTTTCAGTGTATTCAAAAAGAAATTTATCTAATTTATTACATGAGCATAATTCCAATGAACACTACAAAGAATTCGTATGCTATGAAGTTGGCATCTGTGACTAAGTTTTGAATGCCATATTAAACATTGACAGCTTAGATGTGAAACATAAGGCCTCTTGTCCTGCTTTTCTTCCACCTGCCTATCTAAGCTAAAGCTATAGCAGGACCCTGGAGACAGCTGTATGCAAAGGCAAAGGAAAGACCTATAAATCCAGTTCTTTCTTTCAGACCTTTTATCTGATTATTTGGGAATTACTTTAGCTAATAGGTTAAATTTGTTTATACTTTCCAAGTGTAACATTCAGCACAGGAGTAGGATAGGCATCCTCACATTGGTGGAATTATGTCTTTATTAAAAATTATATCTTTTGATTCAGATCTACTGTCAAGATATTGTCAACTCCAGAGTCTGCATCTCAGTTTAGGCCCATGGGATCCCAAGTACCAAGTCAGTCTGCAAATAGACACCTAAACTAAACCACAGGTACTTTCTGTTGTGTACCTGCAGTCCTGTATCATGCCATCCAGAAGAGCTGTTGGAGCATGCACAGAAGGAGAGAACAAGGAAGCAGGATGGGGTGGTGAGCATGCTGGTCCCTTCCAGTGTGCACACAGGATGCAGCTGGAGAATACTCACATACCTGAGCAGTCAGGATGTTTTCATGAGCTTCATAGCTCAGTTGTAGCCCAAGTGTCATGCCACAGGAGGGTTTCTTGTTGAGGTCTTCAGTCTGATATTCACAGTCCTTCTCCTGTATGTGAATGTATCCTATCAAAGGCCAGGAAAACCTGAGAAGAGGTGTAAATGAGGCAAACATGAACCACACATCACTGGAAGTGCTCATTGCCTCGTCTTACCTCTTTGGTGGCCCTCTTGTGTTCTCTTTCCATTCTTGTAGGAGGGAGTTGCTCTCTGCCATTGTCACTGTCCTGCTGTGTGAGCATCTAGCACAGATGTGTCTGCCCCTGTGTGATAGTATTGTTCTGAATCTTCCTGGAGATCTCCAGCCCAAGTGTGGGATTAAGATTTCCTAGCACATGCAATAGAGAAATGCAACCGAAATGATGAAATTCACTCACCTACGGCAATTTAGCTCAAAATGAAAATTTCAAACATGCATATAGAAAATGCTGTCACTTGAAGACCTCATAAGTTAAAAGCTCACTTGCTTTTTCAAAAACATCTGTTTTGCAGCAGTTTTCCTCAAACAGCTCAGATCAGTCCAATTTTATTTATCTCAACAAAACCCCACAGGTCGATTACAACATTTCTTTAGGAAAGGAAGGGCAGTCATTCCACAGAATATCTACCTTAATTACATGGTTTCTGAGCTGCAACACTATGGCTTATAGTTCAGTGGTTGCATAAACTCCCCAGTGGGGGATCTGAACAATATTTAATTAGCCAAGTCCTGCTGTGTGTTACTCCAAACACCCTGTTTACCCAATTAAGACAAAGGTTGTGTGATCTTACAGTTAGTAAGAGTCTCTATATAATTGCATCTGGAAACTGGAAATGTAGAACATCTCTCTTTGTAACTTTTAATTGTGCCTTGTCTAAATAACACAAAGCAGATAGAGAATAAGAGAGTAAGGAATCCTTTCCAAAACATCTGGTTTAAACATCTACATGGTGCAAAGGAGGCTCAGCTAGCAATAGGATTCTGGTTCATGGCATGTTCTGTTGTAATAAAATAAAGCAGAGGACATTTGAGATGACAGTTTAGGTCTCTAGGAATATGCCTAAGAAAGGGATCTTCAAAACCAATACACTCTGTACCAAAATGCACATGAGAACTACTGTATATTAAATGTACTGAGAAGCACATGGTGCTAGGAGATGGAAAGGAAGGAACACACTTGGTGTTCATGGGACTCTTTTCAGCTTGTTCCAATAAAAGGCTTTTGAACAGAATTGAACAAGAACATAGAGAATACTCAAATAACACGATGCAGCTTTTGAAGAAACTTTCATTTTATTAATTGTGAAATAATTGCCTCATCCACAAGATAGTCTTGAAAATGTCTCTGACCCTGAGGATCTTCCCATCCAGAAGGGAGACTGCAGAATGTTGCATTGCCATGAGGAGCACTGCAAACTGCAGACCTGCTCTTCTGGCTTTGATAGACTCTACTGCAGCCTAGTTCCCTTTTTTCAAGGGAGGGTTTTGGCTTCAGCCTCCATCATATTATTATTCCAACTGTGGGCTCCTGATATCCTCACAAAAATCTAACAGTAATCTTCTCTAATGGTTGTGTTAAAGTAGGATATTTTTAAGGCACATTTCAGTGTTTAACTCTATAATACAGTCTTCATTTTCTTACATTGCTCTGAAAATGATCTGAAAGTGGGAAATCTGGGTCCATTTGATTTTCCAAAGAAAATTCAAATTTAAAAAATCATCAAAGTGTAAAATTCCACTTTCCATCAATAACCTATTTCAAATCAACTCTGGTCCTAAAACACATACTAGAAATCAAAAGTAAGAGCTTTTCTTTAGATCACAGTGAATCGTGCTGCATCAACATTTACATGGAAGAAAATCTTAAAGAAAATTCCTGGTCCTTTCAGTAAAATCCAAGAGACTTTATGCTCTCAAATTTAATAGGGAAATGGGCAGAAAGTTTTCAAAACAATGTTACAAGTAAAGAATAATTCAAAAACCATATAGTTTACCTTTTTCTTATTTATGCCAGAAGCTACCCATGATATTAGTCTTTACTTGCTAAGAGTTTTCTTAGTGTAGATATCTATTGTTGATTGTGTTTCATCCCTTTTCCAGTGATGGGGAACAGATAGCATCGTGTGTGTATGTGCATGTGTACGTGGGTGGAATTGTAGTCATCGTTGTCTGGTCACACTAGTTGAAGGCATTTGTAGGAGGTGGCAAGACAGCTAAAACTTAGGTGTTGCCATGGCCATAAGCAACACACATATATTGCTCCAGTCCTTCCTGTGTTGTAATTTTCTTTGATCATACCGATGTTTGTCTCTAGAATTACTTTTACATGAAGCCAGAAGCACTCTGGAAGCATTGAAGAGGTTGGGAGTAACAGCTGAGGCAAGGAGGGGGCTCATTGTCACCAGCATTTGTAGTCTGCAAAAATTGTTTGGCTGATATTTACAATTTTTATAAGAGAAACTTAAAACTGTCCCTACTAGGTGGGTGTATCACTAGTGATGTGTATAAGGATTGGTGACTAAACTAGGAGGATGCAGTAATCCCTAATTTTCATCAAGTAGCCTGAAGTGAAGAAGAGCTAACCATAAAATCTTGATCTTTTTAAGAATCCAAATGTAAGTACTTTTTAAAGATTTCATTATGCTTTGCATTCTGTAATTGCATATCTAGCACATACCTATATGATAGATAAGGAAAATTATATATTTAAAAGATGATTGAAAATTAGTCATTAATCTGTAGAGGCAAAATGATCAGCAAATCTCAAACAGTAGGAGGCAAACCAAAATCACGCTGGCAATAACTTTAACAACCTCACGCAAAATCTATCCAAAGAACTTGTAGGGAATCTATAACTCAGCCTTTTGGAGTTAAATTCGAGATGTGCTGTTAGGCACTGGTTTCCCTTTAAGACATTTAAGGCTGATATTTAGGCAAAGCCAGCAGTGACAAACTCCGGGCTCAGCTGCTGTGAAAAGCACCTTGACACATATGGCCACATCCATACTAATAACTTCAGTTGTGCCAGGGAAAGATTGCAGGCATTGGAGCTCAAATCTTTTATTCTTTTACATAATCAGTGGTCTTTGGCTTCTTCTGGGTCTGGATCCACCATCACAATCCTGAACATTTCCCTAGCTTGGTTCAGAACTTTGCACAAACCAGAGACTGTCTCCACTTGACAGCATTCATGTGGGTGTCCTATTTGGAGGTTAAAGAGCTTAATGATATGGATTTGGGTATGGCTGCAGTGTCAAAGGAGGGGCCAGGGAATGTTTAACTTCCTTTTCAGGACATGTCCCAGGTATAGAGAGGGAAATTCAGATGGAAATATCCCATCAGTTTCTGCTTCAAGGCATGAGTAAATTTGCACCCAGTTCCAGGCCGTGTTTAGAAACTGGCAAATTGATCAGGTGAAGAAAAAAAAGCATGTCCCAACTCTAGATCAAATATTTTTCTAGGAAGGGAAGAGATTTGAGTCTTTATGCCCTGTAATGCATGTAGTCTGTTCCAAAGGTTCTGGCCATCTCAAATAACTGACTGTTGAAGGGATATCAGGTCTCAGACTAGCTGGCTTATTATCACAGCACAAAGGCTGGAAGTGAAAAGTAAAACCTGAATATGTTTTCAATTAGATTTCACTTTCCAAACTGAAAATTTATATTAATTGATTCTTGAAAATTATTTTTGCTCTGTTAATGTCTTGGTATGTATAGTCAAGGCAAAGGAAAGATGTCTCACAGACAGCTCAGAGCATACAGAGCATTTATATTCTTTTTAAAAAGTGGTCTTTTGTCTGCAGTTTGGCTTCTGAGGCCACATTTAGTTACAAAAATAAATTGTCTTCCTTTCAAAAATGTTGAGTGCTCTTGAATCCTACGCAGTCATGTTCCCACATATTAAAAATGCTAGGCTGGAAGAATTTCTAAGCACTGTTTAGTAGACAAAAGCCTAAAGGTTTTGTTTACAGACTCTTTTACAAAAGAATAATCAAACTCTGTAGAGAGCTGCTACTCCATTTACTTGCTAGCCTTATTTTGACAGCCTTTGCTATTCTGCAGTGCTTTGTAAAGGGTGGGTTCATGTGTAAGCCAAAAACATGAAATCATATTTACTGTCAAAAAAATACATGTGTTTTAATCTTTCATCTGCCACAAGCAAGCAATCAAAGATGGCAGTGGTAGCAGCCCTTGTAGTTAACCCAGTGCATGTTCATTAAACGGCAGGGGGTACCCAGAGTGTTTATTTCAGTAAAAACAATTAAGCATATATATATATTTATTTTTCAGTGTTAATAATTCCCTGTTGACAGAACTGAAAAGCGAGTGCTTCTTGAGTCTCCAAAAGTGATTATTAAAGAGAAATGACTGTCAGTCTTCTAATTTGGGTGCATGCCAAGTAGACCAAAGGTGACAGAAAGGAGGAAAAGAAAAGAAAGAATGTTCAAGGCTCATTATCAACATGCTCTGTCTTTTTATTTTTTTTCATTGTCACAAATGAGCTTCACAGCTTTCCCTTCATTATCAACCTACCGGCCATAATACAGGCACATTTTCAACTGCATCATGATGTGGTTCCATATACGCCTGAGATGATTTCTGCTTCCTAATTTCTTTCTTGGAATCATTTGTCATTTTCCTTATAAAGTATTACCTCTCCTACTCCTGTTTGTCAAACTTGTCCCCCGTCTGTGGAGGATTTCACTGCATTCTAGTAAGCTGTTTTGGGGGTGAAAAAAAAATAAAAAAGGATTTTTCAGGCTCTCCAAAGCTGTAGAGAAAAAAAAAAAAACAAACCCTGTCATGGTGCCAGCAAAACATATTCTCTGGAAACCATGGTTGTTAGGACCCAGGCTAGGAACTGGGGGCACAAAAGCCAAGAAGAAAGAGGTCATGCTCTCAGCGTTGTTTTATAAAGCAAAAATATGGAATGAATAAGTTCAGGGCCCTGCAAAGGTGTGGTGTTCTTAACAGGTTGGCTCATCCTGTTATTGAGAGTTAGCAAACGTTCGTTCTCCGTGTCTTTCATATTGCTGCAGTCTAAGTTCTGCTGGCTCATCACGATTGTTATCTCTACTGGAAAGCAAGCAAACCTCTCATCTGTGTGAGATCTGATGTGACATTCTGCGTTTTAGCCAATTCCAGCTGGCTGCTCAAAAAAAGCAGGCAATGTTTCATAGGTACCACAGCTATTTCTTTCTTCAATCCCCTGAAGCAGTAGCTGTGGGGCTGTACTTACAGTGAGGTAAGGAATTGTACATTCATATTCTATTATATATAGATTTTTTTATCACCTCTTTCACCATCTTTGTAGTAATCCAGCTGCACTAGGTGATGTGACTAAATGACTCCTTCTCTTATCTGTTGTGACAGTCTCCCATTTTTGATACATCTCTGACTGCATTGTATGTATACCTCTGGACTTCATAATCTGTTTTAGAGCCTAAATTACACACTCCAGCATACAAACACCATTCCTCTCTGTCTTATTAATTTCTAACTTAAAGATAAGTTAATAAAAGTTTTCATGTGGTTATTTTAGGCAGAAATGGGAAGGCAATGCAGAGTAAAAATCCTGTGCTAGCAAATTCCAACTGCTATCTGTTTATTTCAGTAGAATTATGGCTGAGGATCAGCTTCCTGGTAGATCATGTTCATTTAGCCTTTCAAGCAGATGTGTGAGGCATGTATCTCCCATGATCACCCTATTATGGAGTGACTATACTGTAACCTTTATCAGAAGCCAAAACAGGCTCAGGAATATACCCTCCATTGACTCCTATCAAAAGAAAAGAGTGTAAATGTGAAGACAAAAGGACATAAGCAGCTATCCTGAGAAGGAACGAATCAAAGGAGAGAGTTTACTTAGTTTGGTTGCATAGAGTCATCAGGTAAAAACTAAAAGATTTAGGGTTAAAATTAGTTACTAAGCTCTTTAATGGTGGATGAAAACTTTGGACTGGCGTGTAACATGGATTGTCTGTAAATTCAAAAAGGTGGTTTATTTAACTTTTACAGTATAAAGTGTATTTTATGATGTAAAATTTTATAACATCTGCATTAAATTACTTGTTTGCTTCATAGAAATTATTCCAGTTGCCATTGCCACACATTTGCTCTGTTGGTGGTAGTGTTGGCAAATTAGTTCAAGGGATATGTCTTGGTCATAGCAGTGAATGTGAGATCCCGTGGAAACAGAGACTGCTGTCTCCTTCAAAACACACAGTTTCATAAAATGGTTCTAGCTGGGCATTTGTCTGTTACCTGAGTCACCAAGAGCTCAAAAGGCTCTCTTTGACATTGTTTGGAGCAGGACAGACACACAGAGCTATTATGCAGCCATTCTTCACCAAGGATCATCAGAGCAATAAATAATTCTGCCTCTGTGTCCTCCTGAAGAGCCAGGAGGCCCCTGCAAGGTTGCTGCAGCAATCTGTTGGAGCAGTGCAAACAGGTAAGCCAGGTGTCTGGGGATGTTTCTTCATCACCACTTCCTGGCATTCCTCTCCTTACCTGGCATGCCTCCTCCTAAGCAAAAGCTGTGTTGCCATCTGGTTTTGTTTTGCTGAAAGGAAATCCGTCAAACCTACCCACCTTAAGATAACGATTTCCTCACTGCCAGTCATCACCTCGAGGCTGGCACAGTGGAGATGTGGAAAGCCATCACCCTGCTGCTGAAAACAGCCTCATTGTGTGCAAATCCCCAGCCGAGCTGCAATTGAGCCATAAAAAAGGTGAAGGTTGTTCTGTGACTTGGCTGAGGAAAGAACCTGCTACTGTCTGAAACATGTTAATAAGGGGTTTAGTGTCCTAATATGGTTATAATTCTTTCCAGTCTTTTCAGTCTGGGAGTTGGAATCTGAGCTTTTACAGTGTATCGATTCTTTGAATGCTTGTATTAGAGAATAAAGCTCCACACAGCTACACATTGGGCCAAATCCCAATGCCACGATGACGTGATTTCTTAGTAAATCTGGTTATGTCAGTAGTGACTTCAGAGTTTATCAGCTGTGTAATAGCTCTGAATTTTGTAATGGTTCTGAATTTTTAAAAAAAAATTGATTTTAAAATAGTCTGATGTTTTTGCATGGGCAGATAGTGATAAGATAAGGAGGAACAGTTTTAAACTGAAAAAGGAGAAATTTTGATTACATATCAGGAAGGAATTCTTTACTCAGAGGGCTGTGAGTACTGGAACAGTTTGCCAGTGGATGCTCCATCCCTGGAAGTGTTCAAGGCTGGGGTGTTGAGAAGCATGGTGTAGTGAAAGATGTCCCTGCCCATGTCAGAGGGGCTGGAAGTAGATCTTAAAGCTCTCTTCCAAACCAAATCATTCTATGGTTCTATGACAAGGTCAGAAAGGTATAGCTACAGTAAAAATAGCATATATCTGATCTAAATAAAATGCAAAGCCTATTTTATCAAACTTTGAAATATTCTGACTACAATAGAAACAATGATAGTTCCATTTAAAAAGCAAAATCAAACAGAACTGACCCTTGCTTTTCCTTTTAATTTTTGGTTTAACATTCTACATGCAGTGAAAAACCCCAGGAGTACTTACTTCAAAGTGTTACCTTGAAAAGCCGTAGTTACAGATTAACGGATTCCATCCTTTTGTATTTTATCGACTGTGCTGCTTTTTACTATAGTTTACAAGTGAATGAACTAAATTTAGTGACTAATGCACTAGTAAAAAAATAATTATTAACAAAGAATGGCCTTTAGTTGAAGCTGGAATTCTTTGTACTAGTGAAACAAGATATGTTAAATGCTGTAGATGAGGTAGGCTTACTTTTTATTATTATTTTTATTTTCTTAGGGCTTGGAATAAAATTTATTATACTCTGAAGACAATGGGAAGTTTCCTCTTTGATAATGCTGCTATTGGATGTTTGATTTCCAATTTAGTGTATGAGACATTACTCATACATCATGATTCATCCTGTAGCTTAATGAATAAAATTTGTCTTCTGTACTTTACATTTTCCTGAGCTGCCCTGCTCTGGTATCCAGAGCAGGTTCAGATGCCACAGCTTCGGGCCAGTCTGCACTATGGCAAATTAGTACCATATTTTGGCCATTCATATATTCTTCCTTGGGCATCTGCTGTAGGCTGCTGTTGATGGACAAGTTTCTGTCTGATCTTGCCTGCCTATTTCTGTCTTGAATCCTCTGTTTTTAAACAAGAAAGACTGCCTGGCAATCCATCTATGAGTGAGCACTGCAGGGAGATAGTGCTCTTCTGGGATCCTCATTCCTTCTGCTCACAAGGGGTAGATTGCTTTTGTAGGGAAGCACTCTTAGTTAATCCAGGTTTGCCCTAGAATTCGTTCACAAGTTGTCAGAACCACGTGCAGCTCGAAACGCTAATAAAAGGAGTCTCTGATACCAAAAAAATGAAGAAGATTTTGAATTTTTGCAGTTTTTCACAGCCTACTCAGAGTCACAACAGAGAGAAGAGCCTTTGCAGTGATATATCTACACTAATTAAACTTTCAGAACAATACTTTACACTGAGTGTACAATTTTGTCTTCTAGCTGTATTCTTCGTCTTTTATGGAAAGTAATGTTTTCTCACATTGCACAGACCCTGCAACTAGGATGGATTTTAGTCATAGAATCATAGAATGGATTGGGTTGGAAGGGACTTAAAGATCCTCCAGTTCCAATGCCCCTGACATTGGGGCAGGGACACCTTCCACCAGACCAAGTTGCTCAAAGCCTCATCCAACCTGACCTTCAGATCAATAATGAGATCATTTCTTAGCTCCCAGCTGAGCCACAACATTTGGTCATTAAAACTATTTCCAGATAGTGCTTTTCTTGTCTAAGACAAAATTTTGCCCTGGTCCTTAAAGCACCTTGGTTGCTCTACTTCTTAGAGAGTTTGATTTACTAAGTCTCACACTTTACTACTTTTTTTTTCCTCTTGCCTTGTTTGAGCCTTTATTCTTTTATATTGTGTTCCTGAAAGCACAGAGCCAAAATTGTGACCTGAAAATTAAACAGAGAAACTTCTAAACATGTTGAGTCTGATTGTGGAAAGTCTTCTATGCAGGGCTATAGTGCAGCAAGGAAATTCTTCGAAGTGTGTTCTGTTTTCACTCTCCTCTAGTGCTGAGTGTTAAACATTTCTTTTTTCTCTTTAATTTTTTTTCCTTTCGCTGTGCTGTGTCATTAGTGCCGGCTCTGTTTGATCCATGAGGAGAGCAAATTTCCTGCTTCTGCCTACTATGCACTTGAGAACCTTTTCACTAGAGCCAGTAAGAATGCTCTTGCAGTAAGGAGGAGAGAGAAAAGCCAGAATAAGAATGCAATATGTTTCTTCTCAGCATTTTCATATATAAAGTGCAGCAAGCCGAAGCTGTACACATAGAGGTGTCACAGCAAATTCCTCTCACTGTGTTTCCCCAGAGGTCACAGCTCAGATTTGAGAGCTGTGCAGAACCAAATGCTAAAATTCTGCTGCTGCCCTGTGTAAGTTGGTCTTGCAAGTTGATCCCTCTGAAGTTGGTCCATCTGTGGTGGTGATGTAAAGAGTAGGTTTGTATTTTCTCCCTGTTGGGACCTGCTGTTGATTTCCTGCAAAAAAGAAAGGACCTTGGCATTGCAGACATGTTCTTTGATTTCAGGATGTAAGTCTTTGTTCTTCAGCACTTTGGGGGCTCCTATGAAGAGTGTCCATGATATCTGAACACTCAAAGATTGTAGCTGACTTCTGTTGCATGGTGTTCCCTCAACACAGTTTCATGATTCCTGTGTGTTTGCAGAGAGCATAAGTCATCTTCTAGTTTGAACCACTGCACTATGAATGGAAGGTGCAGGTCTACCTCTTTTCACTTTAGGTGTCACCACTTGAGCTAGTCACCGTGACCTTCCTTTAAAGTCAATTTAAAAATATAGACAAAGTCTAGACTGATGTTGATATCTACAGTAGGATGAGATGAGTCACACTGTAGAAATGACAATATTTCTCAGTAACCATAAAGGAAATACATATAGCAGCTCAGTCATAAATACATGCACCTGGTCACATAAACCTCACCTGCAGCATCCTGCTTCTATACTGCATAATGTTCACACAGAAACAATTTATAGTTGAACTAAAGCTTTTTGGTTTTGAGGACTCATGACATCTGGAATCAAGGAGTGTAAATCCAGGCAGTTCTGCTTCTGCCACCAAAGCCTAGTCTGATCTGTCTAAACTTACTACTCTAGCACTGGACTGGGCAGCACCAGCGTCCCTTTTATTGCAGGGCATGCACAGAAGTAATGCACCATTTCATGAGTTAAGATTTTATTTTCATTTGTTAACATGTTTTCAAAAACACTTAGTTGAATTTTCTTGGAAAGTTTCACCTAACACAACTTCTCCTATCCCAAGAATGAAATACAAAGCAATCTCTTTACTTTTTTTTTTTTTTTTAATATAAAATACCTTTTGGTCTCTGATTCATTGAAAACAGTTGGACTTCTATGCTGTGAGTGACTTAAAAAGGTTTCATGGACACAGGTGCCTATGACATCTCTGATTGTTCCAATAAAAATGCTGATTTAGCTTGGTTCCATGAAAATTCCCAAACCTTCACCATAGAATGTGTGTGTTACAGAGGAGTGTAGCATAAGTACCTTCCCAGAAAGTATTTTTTTTTAGCTGTCAACAGCTACTACCACTACTGTGATGCTTAAAGTTGAAACTAAGAGTAAGAGTTGTCTGTTGTGCTTATCAGACCTCTCTGCTTCCGGCAAGTGACTCAGTGGAGGGAGGTGGTGACTTGATTAAATGCAGAGGGTGAGAAACACAGAGAGTTAAGAACAAAGAAAAAGAATTATGAGGAGCAATAAGAAAAAAACTCTGAAGTGACATCAGGACCAGAAATAGGCAGATAACAAGAGGAGAGTTAATAGAAGAGGAAGTTGTTGGATGCATAAACCAGATCAAAATGGGGAGGAAAAAGTGAAAAATGAAGGGCAGGTCTATGTAGTAGGCTAAGGCAGGAGGCAGAAAAGAAATCAGGGGTGGCAGGTCCTAAGGAAAAGAGAGAGGGAAGCATCTCAGATTTCTAGAGCCACACAACCTTGGCATGTGCTGGCCACCAAGCATTTAGTCATAACCCTAACATTTTCTAAGGGATAATTCAGATTCTTAATAAGATCTCATTAATTAATAGCATTCATTTAAACTTGGTTATCTTAGGCTAACATTGCAATCTCAAGTTATTTGAATAAGTAGTTCACATATAAATCTCTCAGATTTCCTTTTCCTGGAGTGTTATTTGATACAGGAGAATGCAGCCACCAATACCTTCATCAGCACACAGAACAAGAGCAAAAAGGTTTTGTGTGCATGTAAAAGCATAGAAGTGAGACAAATTCACATATATTAGATGGAAAAGAGGTATAGAAACCTGTGAATGGAAACTGAGATTACATTGAAAGTGTGAAACCATAGATTATTTTATATATTAAGAAGAAACAGAGGAGGTATGAAAGTTTTATCTTTCATTCTCTTTGTAAAGTTCCAGTGCTGCCCTTCACAAGTATCACTTGAATATTTCATTCAAGTGAAAGTAAATTCAGCTTTATTTCACCAGACTATGATGTCTTTGAAAACTGTCTCAATCTTTCCATATGAAGAGTACATCACCACCAGAGCCAAACTCTAATAATACATTGCGTGACTCCAGACAAAGCATCTATCTTTGATCCAAAAAAAATGTATAATGGCACTCAGTAGCTGAGCTCTACTCAGAAATAGAAAATAGCATTTTCTTTCTTCTTGTGCAGTTTCATGTGATCCTGAATGTTTTCTTGTTCCAATACAGCTTCTTTCTTCTGTTTACTGGAATAAAATCTGAAAAAAAAGAAATCAACCTGCCCTTTTACCTTTCTCCAGCATTCAAACAAAAACACTGCAAAGCTCTCCCCTCTCTCAGATGAAAGCTTAGCCTATATTTCCATTTCCTTCTCCCACCATAAAAGACATCCCTCTTGCCTTCTTCCTTCACACACCTTGCAGCTGAGCTGTAAATGAGTTCCAGATGCATGAGTTCAGTAACCTGTTTTTCCTAACCTACAGGCTCTCTTGGAGAAATGGATTATATTTCCTAATTGAGCATCACTGTAGTATTGTCTGGAGAGTTGACTATCACTAGAACTACTACAGAACTGCTCTGATTTTACAGAAAGCTGCTTGCAGGAAAACAGTGTATCCATGGCTTGCACACCACGGTCAGGAGTACAGCCTGCAGACTCTCCTAAGGGGCTTGAACTGTGCAGGGTATATTCTGCAGAAGGGCAGAACACATGACATATCTGGAATCCTGGCAAGGTCTAAAGAAACTGTCTAGAGTCTGGATACAGATTGGTCTTTCCTAATTTAAGAGTAGTCACATGACTGCATGCCCTAGTTAGTAGGGTTGATGCTGAGCAGTCCACGGTAGTATCTCAATAGTGTTTTGAAATGTGTTGCTAGAGAGATGCCAGGAGTTGAATTTAGTAGGTCATTTTTCCACTTAAGTTACTATCCATCTTCAGTTCAGTTCTTGTGTGGGTTGACATGCAGGGACTGTTAAGTGTATCCAGATTTTGGAGTTAAGGATGTCAGGCCTTAAAATTAGTGCCTTTCCTCTTGAAAGTGCCCCATGTGGAAACGACCCCAGCAGCACGTAAGCTCGGGGCAGAACTATAGATCAGGCTGGGGTGGGACAGGGCCCTTGGTGCAGGTCCTCATGGTGGCCCATGCAGGGTTGGGATACCTCAGGATGCTCACAAGTGAAGCTGAGACACAACCTCTTTAAATGGAGCTGGGGCTCAGAGGTGTCCCCTCTTGACCACTCAGCCTCCTGCCTGCCAGGGCCACCAGCTGACACGTCTGTGATGGCAGTGAGGTGTCCAGGCCACCTGGAAGTCACAGAGCCTGCAGTGTTGGCCCATGGAAAGTGCCCAGGAAGTTGAACACAGAAAGAGTTTTATACCCTGGCATCTGCAAGGGAAACACCCATTAAGAGGGAGTTGGAAAGAAGGGTTGGAGAGGGTGAAGAAGATCTTTATTTCAAAGATGTTTAGTATTGGTTTTCTTTTGTTCACAGTTCCTCCTTGACTCTCTACTTTTGAGCTCTCTCAAAAATTATTTATTTATTTATTATTATGGAATTTATTGCATGAGTGTGTATTTTAGTCATGATCTTTCTCAGGCTGCCAAGGCTGGGGAGGTAAACACTGCGAGTTGTCCATGTTATTCATGGGATAACTCTTCAGTAAAATTCCACATCTATCACAGGTGTTTGTAAATGGGAACAACTCATGTTCAGTAGGAGAAATGAAAGCATGCCCACTTTGGTCTGAGTGAGTCCACCTTCAGGAGTAAAACATTTGTCAGGTAAAGGAGTAGTATGCAAATCAATGGAACTTTGAAACTAAGTTTAAAGGGGCTGAGGAGGTCTGTGCACGAGGCCTCTGTCCATCAGCAGGACTCAGAGGCCACCTCTCAGCAGGTGAGCTGAGGAAGACCAATGTACAGCCAGCCAGAGGGGGATTCCTGCTTTAAACTCTTGAAGCTTACAGCTTCCCCTGCTTCTCTAGCAAGTTTTCCCTATATCTTAATAATCACAGAGGTGACAAAAGCTCTGCTTAATACCACCTTTGACTGATATGTATTAAGGGAAATATATTCAGTCCTGGTTCACCTTTGGTCTACTTCATGTCTTTATTTATTACTGTGGTGTTTCCAAGCTAATAAGTCTTATAAACTAAATTTGATTTTTTAAAATAACCTATGAATATTAAGATTCAATTGGAAGCTTTTGAAGCTTTGAAGCAGATAACTGGAGGTGATCGCTTATTCTTTATTCTTCAACCTGCAGGTCAAGCAATTATTACTTTCTTTCTCTTACTCTAATTTTGTGCCAGTCTATTTTAGCTTGCCAACTGTCATGTTGGTGGATTGAGCTTTTCCATAATTCTACATAATACATTTCCAGCTCAAAGAGTAAAGCATTTTTAAATTAAAATGCATTCTTTTTTAAGAAAACTGTTAATATAAATATCAGTATTTTCCAACTAAATTGAATAAAGGTGTAGTCCTGTCCAATGTTGGTTTCTACTAATCGAGCTAGCCCTAAAATTAAAGACAATTTTCTGTTGGCTTTAAATTAAAGATCCAGAAATTAAATCCATTTTCTCTGTAAACATGTTCCTAAAGTTTTTTTCCAGATCAGAATAAATAATTATCTTTTTGTGATTAAATTATGGCCGTAAATGTGGTCAGTTGTGTGAAGATGGGTGATTTAATAGGTCTGGAAGTTGAAGAAACAGGTTTCCGTGCTTAAAGTGCATGGAATTTTAGTAGGGGAAGGACTGGATTAACAGGGGTAAATTATGTTTATTGATTTGTAATCTGCTTTTGTTGTCTGATATCTTGGACAACATCTGGGTACAAAGGTGCTGAGAAGTGGTGAAGGTTGTCTAAGCCACTCATTTTATGTTATGGCTCTCACCTTTCACTCAGCAGGTGCTTCGTTGTGCTGGCTGGATGCTGTGGACTGAAACAGAGCAGGGGGCTCTGTCTCTGTGTCAAGAGCCTGACAGGCACCAGCCTTTATGTTTTGCACCTTCCTTCCTTCTTTTGTATGGGGGTGTGTGGGCACACACATCTGTCCTCACTGCATACACATATATGAATATAAAACATGCTTATGTACCCTCAATGTGCATAGGGCTCTGAAAGCAGCATTTCAGATTGCCAGAACAGAGCACAGAGGTGTTTTGTAACCAGTCTTAGTTAGAAAAGTTGCCTCAGAGCACGAGAGCCTCTGCTATGCAAAGTAGAGAGGAAAGACTAGCAAAAATTAATGAGCTACTGGTGACAAAAAAGAGAAGATGATCTAATCCCTAGGTGGGAATAGAAGGCAACATGGCATTACTTTTCAGCTTGCTCTCATTTATACTGATCTGTAAATTACACAGTGCCTGAAGCTATGCCAGGACTCTGTAAACACTTTCTGCAAAGAGTATACAAAACATAAAGACATTGCATAACCAATAGGATTTGTACTGAAGGAATGGTGAAGTAAAAATAATAACAGCAAGGCTCAAGCATGGCTCAAGATTTTTGCTTGAAGCAAAATCTCTTCAGGACAGTGCATGAAGTAAAACATAGAAGAGACAAATGCCTGTAAAAGAAGCAGGGTAGGAGTAAGGGATGAACACAAGTGTCCACAGCATAGAAATGGAGCTAATGAGTAGACAGACAACTAGAATTACAGGAAAACACAATCAACAAATTGTGGTGAAATCTGAACTGACAAAGAGAAAGATTTGTAACCAGCCTAGTGGCAAAGACAGAATGGTGCTGGGATGGGCCGTGGGGCAGAGGACCCTTTTCACAGTGTGGCTCTGTTGTTCCCCACATGAGGTACTAAACTGAGTTAAAGCACTGCCTGGCTTTAGCTAGACAGTTTGACTAAGCCAATTCATGAAGCTTTGCATATTTTTAAGGTAAAGGAGAACAGTGACTGTGGAGTACAAGGTGTGCCATAGAGAACTGAACAAAAGGCAGGAATGAAATTGCTAAAATTAGGAGATAAGTGGGAAATACTTTTAAGTGGTGAAATAGGAAGTGTATGGTCTAAATGGAAGTATAGGGGAGAAGGTTTAAAAAAAAGTAATGAATTCACTGGTGAAATTTTTATAGGTACTGTAATGCATGCAGTGAGACAAAGAAAATAGGTGAAAAAAAAATACATGAATCCAGAAAAAATCTGAACATCACATCACAACTGATCAGATTTGACCAACTCATATCGAAGACATAAAATTTAGATGCTAAATGCAAAGGCTGACACTTTCAAACACACATAAGTAGATGGAAAGGGGGAGGGAGAAATAAACTTGCTTTGTAAAGGGGATCCTGTGAATCTCCGTGGTACAGGCTGTATATTGCTCAGACTGTTTTAAAATATATTAGCCAGGTGCATATGGAATTTCACACTCTTTACATCATCCCTGCTAAATAAAAAAATAAGAAGGCAGGCAGGTCTCCCTAACAAAAGATTTCCCATCCTAATGAGGCCAGTGTATTTGCCCAGAGCTAGTTATCCCATATTCACCAGCCTGTTGGACACAAAGATGCTCATTAATAGGTACAGCCAAAGCAATGATACTTGATCTACTCCCAGCCACCTGATTTTCCCCCATGGACAATTTCAGTCCGGGTGCAAATTAGAGCTTCCAAAAAACAGTAGAGTCCCAGAAGAGCAGGTGGGCTTTATGTGTCCAGAATGGCAAAAAAAAAGCTGTTAAAATAACACATCTGTGTTTCTGTCAAGTAGAAGACAATGAGGAAAGCCTTAATCTGTCCTTCAGAGGCAATCAGAATCAAGCCTTGGTAGGAGATCTAAGCAACTCCAGATACTCATGTGCAGAAAGTAAAAAGAGAAAGATGCTATTTATCTTATAATTTGGAGGAAATGAAGCTCAATATACTGACGAGGTGTTTTTAGTTTTAGGCAAATTTTACTTCCACTTGATTTACTGGGAAGGTTTTATTGCCTGAAAGGGGATTTAGAATATTAAAAACCAACAGTTAGATCATGAAGACATAAAAGTCAGAAGTACAACTTTTCAAACATAACATGAAATGCTAATCCTGGGAATACTGGAGAAATTTCTCTGACTTGGGTTTTAAAAAGCTGTTGGAGAACCAATTCTAAAATTATATTTATCCAAATACTTTATTTTCTAATTTTTCTGTAGTTATCAGTCTCCTTGGAACTGAAGTAAAAGTCTTTTGCTAGAGCTTGCAGGGCTGTTCTTAGATCTTTGCATCTGTCAGATCTGAACTGTGCTTTCTAAAACCACATAGCAAGTTTTTCTGGCCTTTTTCTGGCATGCAACCTCTTTTCAGTACCAGTTCAACAGAAACATGAGCTAGATGCTGTTTCCAATATTGTAGTGCAAAACCATCAGCTCAAGTAAGAGCAAGCCTTCTGTAAGAGAAGATAAAGCTTGAATAAATTTAAAGTACATTTGAAAATATTGCAGCCTTGGATTTTGCCATTGCACAACTTCCTGAGGGTAAGCAAGGACAACCAGTCTCTACTTATTTCTTTTACCTAAGCTGCTCTAAGTACTGTATAACTGATAGCTACATATTATTATAAAGTCCTTGAAAAAAGGTGAATGTTATTGTAAGTATTGTTAGAGGAAACAAGTACCTGTTGTATATAGTTTTGGCAGAAACACAAATGCATTTTTAATATCTTTTTGTTTCATCTAAATCCATTAAGAGAGCTTTTCCTTTTCTGCCTACATAAAGTGCAGTCTGCATTTTGTTTTGATAACACAAATCCTACAGAAACTTTACAATTAATGTACTTTAACTTATTGCAAAATCCTACAGGAGCTGGTGATTCTCTTGCTCTGTGGTGATGGGTGGATAAGCAACTCAAAACAGAATGGCTCTTAAATCTAAAAATTAAACCTTCAATCAGCAGAAAACAAAGATAAAATGTACCCAAACCTTTAATAGTTTCCTAGTTTTTTTCTTGGTTTTGTGATGTAGCAAGGGGCTGCCACCTGGCAGAAGCAGGCTGCAGAAGTTACCATTCTCACTTCACATTCCAGGTGCACCAACTGCAGAAAGCTCCCTTTGTTCCTTCCTCAAATGTGAATAAACAGTAGCAGCTTTTATAGCCCTGACACAGAGTGTGAGCCATAACAAGAGAAAACATGAAATGCCAGTGTACTCTGAGGCAAAATGTTGCCTTGCAAGGAGATACACATTTTTTAAATATACATGTAATTTTAAAACTAAACACAGAATTTTAAATAGAAAAAATCAAAGTGCCTGTTAAGCTCAAACACTCTAGATAAAGGGAAAGAAGTTTAGAGTTTGGGAAAAAAAGTAACACAAGACAAGATTAAAAAATAAAACAATCCTCTTGTTTAAAAAATAAATGTACAGATAGACTTCCTGCACTCCTGCACCCTTTAGGATGTTTAGCTTTTCAATTCATATAGTCACCAGCTCCTACCTCGTAGTCTAAGCAAATCACCCACATTAAAAATGCAAGGCCAGATCCCATGCTCTGTGTGCTGGCAGTGCTCTCCTGGCTCCTGTGGCACAGGGCCAGTGACAACATTTGAGGATCCAGCTGAGAGGCAGAGTCCAAGTGCATCAGCTCGAGCTTGGCTCGTGCGGCCGCACGGCTTCACTTCCTCGCAGAGCCAGTGCCGAGGAACAGCACCTTCCCCTGCACAGGAGGGTGTCAATCAGAGGGGGGGAAGCAGTAGCCTCAGAGTTCTTGTACTCTTTGTCCATCACCACAAGTTTTTGGGTGTGTACTGTTGTTGTGAACACTGAATAATGCTAAGTATGTATGTGTGGCGTGCCAAGGTCTATTCATCTCTTACCAAATAATTTCCCCACACCTACCAACCTGCTCTAAAGGAGAGACCAAATTATACAACACCTTTTGTCTGCTCTCCCTGATCATTACAAAGTTCTAATAAATTATATTATAATGTTGTAAAAAGGCAAATATTAAAAGCCAGAAGCCAAAGACTTCACAACTGAGCTTTCCTTTCAGACAGCTGCAGGTGCACATATTCATTGAGAAAGGCAATAGAACTTCTGATGCAAAGTAGAAAAAGAGTGTCACAGGCCTCCTTAAAAATAACTGAGGTCAGAAGGAATGTCAAATAGACCTAAGGTATCCATGAGGCTGACAGAGCTAAGGACCAGCCAAGACTGTTGGCTCTCCTCCCTCACCAGGAGCTACAACCACTGCAAGTTTCCCAGTCACAGTCAGAGTACAGGAATCTCAAGAGCCCCAGAAATGGCTCATCACAAACTTCATCATGAAGTCATCCAAAACTGGAAGCTAGAAACATCATCCACAACCATGGTGTGTATTTTGAGTATAGTTCTAATGATCAGGTCTTTTAGCATCAGCTGACACCCCCCCCCAGTCCCTCCTAAGGAGTTGAGAGTCAGGCACAGGAGCGGCCCATCTCTGCTGGCTTTCCACAGTGACCCCCAATGTGGGTCTAAGTACTGCTCATGTACTTGCCCAGAGACTAAGGCAACCAGGCCAAGAATTCCTTTTTTATCAACTTCAGCTTTTTTAAGTGGCACATGTATGTTTCTGATTTCNTCCCCTGTAATTCCATATACTGCCTTGAATATCACTTTGCAGTTACAGAATCTACTTGAGCAGATTATATTTAATTACTGAGATTTTTAAAGAAACATTTACTGCTTTTTTGTTTTTAGATTTTGCTTTTCATTTGAAGCATAAGTGCTAGTAGATTTCTTCAATCTTGTTTTTATGAGGAGCCAAAAAACAAGGGGCAATGCAGAGCTCCTACACTGAGAGAAGGGAGGGTAAGTGAGAGGGAGAAATTATGAAGAAAAGAAAATTAGGAAAAGAGTGAATTTACTCTCCAGAGCTTGAAACTGACAAGTAATTTGTTGCAATTTTAATTTCAGCCCAATCTGATTCAAATTATATGCTTTTTAATTACATGACTGCTTTGCAATCAAGTGTTTGTCTCTGTACCCCTATGTTTTGTATACATGCTGAAGATGAAGCTTTATTCCAATCTTAGCCATCATTGGATTAAGAGGTGTGGGAAGGAAGGGTGAAGATGCTTACAGTCAGTGTGTTTTGATGACTCATTTTACACTGAAAAGCTGCCAGATATGCATCATTTCCACTCACTGAGAACTGCTGCTTCAGTCAACTGAAATAGTTTTTGATCTAGGGTGGGGGTCTTCAACCTACAAGCAAATGGAGACCACATGGTAATTATCCTCATGTTGATGCCAAAGCCAAAAATGCTGCTGTTTTTAAAAAGCAGCACCAAAAGAAGAGAAGCTGTACAGTTAGAATCTATTTGCATCTGGAGGATAATGAAAGAGACAGCAAAGACCACAAAGTACATGGGATGAAACAAGAAAAATGGACATGAACCTTCTTTAAGTGATCAAAACCAAAGTCAAATGTTCTGAAGTATCAGTACTGTCTTAATTACAGTAATACTAAGTAAAGCTTTGCAAAGATAACTTGGGTAGCTGGGAAACTGCAGAGCTTTCTGTTTTGGAAGGAGTACATGGGTTTTACATAACCTCCTTCTCCCCCCTGTATTAGAGAGGAAGATTAGATAGCTGTCAGAGATCTGATTACAAAGAATTTCTGAGGTATTTTTATCACACTACTATTTAAAGAGGTAGAATTGCTAGTGGTTTTATAATGGAAACATATGCTATTTACAGGCTTTAATTCACTTGCTTAATTGCTGATGCAGAATGCAAAGGACTGGACCTTGAGCCAAGAGTCATTTTTCCCAAAGAAAATATTCTTTAAAAATACAAGCAAACTTCAGCCATATCATGCAAGCTTTAAATTGAAGCAGAGGCGGTAGGAAGAAATCTCAACCATTTCCTACCTCTTTGGAAATGCCCATTAATACAAACTCTAAGTTGCTTAGGGAAAACATAATTTCTCTTAATGATTAAGAATGGATCAGGGAAAAGACTTGTGGTGTTGACCAAGGTACATACAGGCTTAGTGAAATTCAGAAAGAAACCTAAATGGCTGCTGTGCCTAACTTCTTTTGACATGGTGCCTTGCCTGTAAAAAACACGTACCCAAATACACAGGTAATTTCAGCATGTGATTGCAGTAATATTCTCATGGTCATAAGCTAACAAAAACCCTCATACAAGTCAGGTTCTCAGTGGCAGATAATAATCTCTAAGGCACAAATATCATTGCCTAGAAAAAGTCTCCTCTGTTCAGATTCCTAGTTTGGCAGCTTACATCTGCCTCTCCATATTAGAGATAACAGGAGGAAAAAACAGATGTATGGAAATCAGACACGTTGTAGAGTTAAAGCTATCATATTTCACAGGGCTACCTCGCTAGGTGATCCTTTCTTGGCTCACATCTTGTATGACACAAATCCAGCCTTAAAGGACTTCATTTTGAATTCCTGGCATCCTCAGCTGGCATTGAGCTGAAGAATACAGGTGATTCCAAATAGGTCATTCACTGCTTCTTTTCTTTGGAGAGCTTGATTTTCAAAGACTTAGGGAAAGTTTATCTTCAAGCATGGGGAGCAGAGGCAGTGTGTTCACTTAATATTAAAGAAGTATGTAACACACCAATACAAAGTGTTCTGATAATATATTAAAGACTACCCTGGACATCTTTGCTATAATAGATTCTAGAAAAAAACAAACTGACATTTGAAGAGCCTAGTGGGCCATCTAACCCATCCATAGAATATGCAGAATTAATAACTATGAGCCCTTGGATATCATCTTGAAAAGAAGCTCAGGAACAATAAATAATTTATAGTTCATTTGTAGTTGCAAGTTACAGATACATTCGGAACTGGAGCAGAATTTAATAGTGAAAGAGGCGCAATAAGAACAGTGGCAAAAAGCTCCTCCTCAGTGTTATCTTTGGACACAGTTGTCTGTGCCTAGCTCTGCATAACTCAGCCAATTCTTCCTCTTGCACATTCAGGCATGAAGTTTAAATTCTCAATAGACCATTATAAGCTCTCACTCAAGCTGGTGTAAATCCAGAGTAGCTCCTATGATGTCAGTGAATAAAGTTACTCTGAAGTTACTGCTGTGTAACTGGGAGTGGATACTGATCTCATCCACTTTATTCTTTCTGTAAATATCTATGCCAAATCCTGATGGCCTCGCATAGGCATGAACTCCTGTTTGTCATCAGCACAAATTCTAAAAGAGCAAAGAGTGCTGGGTTGCCCTTTAATCTCTTTTTGGTTTCATAGCATAGCTGTGCACTCCTAACAACTCCCTGTATTGGCTGGTCACTCCTTTTGGAGACTGTGGCAACAACTCCTGAGGATGTAGACACTGCAGAAAATTATTAAAGCAATTTTCTGCTGTGTTTCCACCAAAACAACAGGGGTACTTAATAGGTCAGTGCCTGCTATGTCACCGTTCCACACCTCCCCTAAAGAGCTGGGAAGTTTTCTGTTTGATATCAGATCTGTCCCCACCTCAATAGAAAAATCACCCTTCTTTAGCAACCTAAAACTCGATTTTTCCAACAGAGCTTATCTGCAGGAAGCTGACAGACTGCTGAGCCCCAGCAAGCCACCTGACCCCTGTCATCAGTAACATGTCCCCTAGCTGCATCCCTCCAAAGCCTTTTTCTCTGGGAAACAGGCTCTAAATTGCAGCACCTCTGAAATGAAATAATAGAGTCTTTGGGCTTATACTCCGAAGTGCTATTACAAGGGTAGGTACTGCAAAATACTTGTCTGATCTATTGGAGTAATTCTTTTCATGAGTTTATGTTGATTTCTTCCATTTCATTGTAATATACAGAAGGATCTCTTTTCATTAGTTTTATAACAATAGCTTTATTACTCCATGTTTTTATTAGCTGTAAAATTGGTATAAAATGAAAGATGTTTACAGTTTCAGCATATAGAAAATGGAAAGGAAATCATGAAATTAACACAAAGAAATTTTATGAAATCTAGCTAGTTATTGTCTGTAAAACGTGTAGGTTTGCAACAAGAAAGTAGTGCAGGAAAGCTGAATCATGAAGGTGAAGCATAGCTACATATAATACATGCAGCATTATAATTATCTGAAAAACAGTCAACCAAGGACACTAACAATTTGCCACAATAATTTGTCTTTCAGAAGCATTGAAACCGAAATTTAACTTAAAGAAAGAAAAATAAATCTTTCTAAAGATGGGCCTGCAACTCTGGTCAGATTCTCACAGCATGCTTAAATTAATCAGCTGGCCATAACCCAAACCACTGTGACTGGAGATTTACGGAAATATGGCAGAGTTGCTGTTTTTTCTTGCCTAAATTGTGATAATTTGGTGCTGAAAAAATGCCTCTCACTGTGTCTTGAAGTCCATTGCTATAATGATTGATGATTGCAAAATTGTCGATTGCAACATCTTGGATGTTTTATGTTCAGTTTTAAATGTTTCTGAACTAAAGGGCAAAAGAAAGTTTCCTATGATCTCATGCTCTCCTGCCTTAGATCTGTGACACGATGGCCCCAGACTCTTCCCCAAATGAACTTGCACAATGCTGGAGACAGGACAGCCTGGAGAGGCAGTCCCACGTGTCAGGGCGCATCCAGGCTATCGGAAGCGTGAGGGCTCTGCCCATGGCGCCGTCACCCAAATATCCGGGGCGGTGTTCTGTCCGAACGCCTGTGGTTGCCTTAGGATCCAGTGGCGCTCACAGTGTCACACACAGGGTGATTACAGCACGGCTGTGGCCACCCCTGTGCTTTCCCAGCCCGCCTGGGGTGTAGATCCCAATGCTGGCTGGATTCTGAGGGAGCAAAGCGGCCACAGTCAGAGCTGCCTGCAAAGATCCCAAAGCATCGCGGTTTGTCACAAGGACAAATGAACCCTCTGGAATCCCTCTGATGCTGTTTAGGCATTGCTTAATCAAAAAGAAACTATTCCTAAGTTTAAAGAAACTTTTGCCATTTTTTCTTTGCTCTTGAAGCTTCAGATGGAGATGATTTTGTTCAACTATCTTCATCAATTATACATTGAGACAGAGGGAAAATAAGTCTAGAAGGAACTTGCTGAATTATTCCTTTGTCTTCCTACTGAGGAAAACCCTTTCCCACGCAGTACATAGAGGATTGCTCTGCTAGTTCAGATTGTTTTGCAATGTCAGGCCGAGGCAGGTACCAACAAGCAGATGACAACCACCATCCCAAAAACCCCTTGAGTTTCCTTTACAAACTTCTCTCTTCTGGAAGAAGATTTAAGATTTGCAATTTAACCAGAATGTTAATTAACCTATCTAAGTGACTTATTTGAAGTCAGAGGTGCAGCATTTACAATTGCAGCTTCAAAACAATTGAGTTTTGCAAAGCAGAGATAAAGGTGCTGATGCTTGTCTGAAAGTTTTGGATTTTTTTTATTACTTTACTTATGAATCTAATAATTTTTTATTAACTGGGTGACAGAAAAGACAGAGCTGGCTTTTTAATACCAACACTGAAAGAATACACTGCAGGATTATGGCCTAAATTTATTTCTTGACATCCATTTTATTTAAGGAATGATATATATCTAGCCCACTCAGCACCTGCTGTCTTCAGACACACCAGCCATTTATGTCACTTATTTAGGGTTCCCCCTTAGGCTCTGGAGAGCAGTTCTTCCCCTTTAGAATTCCCTTCTGCCATCATTCAGTTTTTGTTAGAGTCTCACCTCAAACTCCTACCACAGCTGGCTGTGCTGGAGAGGTCAAGAAATAAGGAACAGGCTGCTTTCTGTGCTAGTGAGATACCCCAGGGAGCTTCAGCTCTGGAATTCAGGCTCTGGAAATGCATCATTCCTTTCATTTCATCATGCTGCTGTTTGTTTGATGAAGTATTCAAAATTCAGTGGCACCAGCACACCAACAGGCTTTACTATACTATAATCTTTGTGAAGGTCTTCATGAACTTGCACACAAAGCCTTTGGAAGTCAAGTTCAAAACAGAACAAAACAAAACAAGAACCATATCCTTTTTCTTTATGGACTTTTAGGGGGAAAGTCTTCCAATTTTAAACTGAAAAGTGCATTGCACAAAATGTTTTCATTAACAAAGCAGTAGCCATTCCTAGCAACTACAGCAATTTAGTAAGAACGGCTTTTTGCAAAGGGCTTGGGTGACACTGGTTGATTCATTAAGAGCCACAGGAACTGAGAATGTTTCCTGCTCCTCTGCCATGATGCTGCCAGCTCCCAGACCCCAACTCTACAAGCTACAAGCACAGGTTTGGGTCACAAACTCTCCTGTGGGCTTGTGCTGCAGACGTGCTCCTCTGGGGATGAGCGCGCCCGGCGGCCTCAGCCCCTGGTCCTGCTTTAGAGGGGCCTTAGGAGTGGTACCTGCCCGGGGTCAGGGCACAGCAGCAGCACACAGGAACACTTCAGGGCACAGATTACTATCCTGAAATGTGGTAATTACACAAAGCAGTGCTGTTGTCACCACGGGTAACTTAGGAACATCATTTCGCATTTTTCACGAAGTTGCAAATACTGCTGGTAATTGCTTTCAAAACGATCCCTAAAAGAGATATTTCTCTGAAAACGGTATCTTTACCACTATTACTCAACTTGTAGAAAAAAAGTGGCTGTGATCTGCATCAGAGAAGTGCTAAGGGCAGATCTGCATCAACTCCCTGTGACTGTTGTGCTCAGCAAGCATGTACAGCTGCTGGTCTTCAACCAGCTAAGAGTTCTTCTAGCATATTTTTAGATGAGCAGGATGCATAACTTTAAAAAGAAAACATTCGCCAGACCACACATCATTTCATTTTTTCAGCCCTTATTTTTAATAAACTATTACTTCTTCCACAACACTGTAATATTTTCCACAACACCGCTTTTCCAAAGCATTGTCCAAGCCTCCTCTGGGCTCTACTGCAGCCAGTACTGAAATACTTGCATGATTTATTTTCCCAGGCACCTTTAGTTCTCCAGTGGATATTAAAAGAGCGAGAGTTTTAAACGTAACCATATATAAAAGAAAGTATTTTTTGACAATTACAGGAAAGTCCTATTTGTATTTCTTACATGTAATTTATCATCTTTATGATGATATGAATTATGAAGATAATGTAATATATTCTGTGTTTCCTCACACAAGAATATGTCTGTTTTGCTTTTGATTTCCTACTGAATCCGTTCTACAGTGGGTTTTCAAATGATGATACAAAAATATGAATTCGATTGGGTTTCTGGAAAGGTCTGCACATCAAAGAATGATCACATTGTGTTGCTCTTTTTCTTCTACTCTGTGAGTAGAAGGATACACAAAGCAAAAATGGAAATACAGATTCTGGGTCTATTTGAATGGTAAACTTTAATTTTATATATTTTTGTATCTGTATTTATAGGCAGGAAATCCTAGTTCTTGTTTTCAACAAAGCATTAAAAATAACTTTAATATTAAAAACTTGAAAAGAGTGTCAAGTATGGCACTTCAAAGTAAGATTTTTTTTATATGTTTAATGTCTAGAATTAGATTTTTAATTATTTTTTTCTTTAAATCTTCATTTTGAGAGTTTATAAAAACCTGTATGCACCATTCATTCCAGGTATGTCCAAAATTTTCAAACACTGCATAAGGAAGCTCCACATAAGTCTGGAGGAAACTTTCGTCACCAAAGTCTGAATTATCTTACTCAGGAATGTCACATAAAGCCCTAACTGTGTAAGACTAACTTCTGCTCATGGAGGTTTGAGTAACAAAAAGCACTTCAGTGACTGTACTCGGGTTTGGTGACTGAGGATGTATGCATTCAAGTAATACTCACAGATGCTCAAAAATGTTGGTCACAAGGAACTCTCGAGGCTGAGTCCTCCCTGCCACTCAGAGCCAGCAGGCTGCTTCCTTACCCATGACTGTGTTTGATGAAGACAACAGACAAGGCATGAACACCTGAAGTTTTGGCTGGGGTGCTCCTCCACGTCATGGGCTGAGAGCAGCCTCTCTGTGTGAGTTCAACAAGGCACCACAAACCAGGACATGAGACGGTTCCACCAGACTGTGCTGGGGGAACAGACTGATTGCAGTGCTCACAGTCCAGGCATTTGTCAGTTTTATTTCAAATTAATATTGGTATATTTTTAAGGCCAGGAGGTCATCCCACAGAAAGATCAGACTCTTGGCATAGATTCTTACAGTAAGCTCAGAGTATGGGGCAAGATCGATACTTTAGAGAACACTCCAGGTTCTGAAGACTCAACTGCACTTTATAAAGCAGTTTCAGTGATTAATTCACATCATTACACAAACTATGCCTCCAATTTTTATTCTAAATTCTTGTGGCTTTTGCTCTTCAACACTGCATTTTGCTAAATATGGGCTTGCTGGAGCAATTCACCATAAGAACTTCATGCTTATGCCCTGATAGTACCAGATAGCAAGATAGCATTTTATGTGCCTTATCTTATGGTCACAGTCCTGTTTAAAGGAGAGATTTGCCTGATTGTGGTTTGTTAGATAAATGTCCCTCTACCAGAAATGTTATCACATAGATCCCCTGCAAACTCAGGAGCACAGACATGTGCATGTGCATACTGTCACAAACACAGAAGAATTTGGTTTCTTGGAATCACTTATAACTTTCAAGGACAGGTTTTTATTATTTTGCAATGTCAAATTTCATATTTTATCATTCACAAAAATGCAGACAATCAAACTACAATAATGGAACAGCCAGCAATCACTCAGGAGCACTTTTTTTAAAAATTGTTACCTTTCTGGCCCAATGCACAATTATAGATCAGTTTTTATGGTGTTGACTCAAGTAATTTTCATCTTAGAAGTCAAGTTAATACCCAAATAATTTAAACTAGTATTTTGCTGAAGGGAGAATCAACCAACTTGTCCAGCTCTCACTAAAGGAGCTCGATGGAGATGCTAATTTCAAACCCAGGAATTTTAGGTCTATGTGTATCTTACACCTCCCATCAGGAGAAGTTATAATATGGACACAGGGTAACAAATGAGAATGTAATCCACATGCTGCATCACTAGCAAAGCCTATTCTCTATGTCATTACTGCTAAATCTACTTCCTTCAACAGTTTCTTGTTTGTATCAAAAATGGTGTGGCCAGCAGGACCAGGGCAGTGATTTTCCTCCTGTACTGGGCACTGGTGAGGCCACACCTCAAGTCCAGTGTCCATTCCTGGGCCCCTCAGGACAAGAAAGACTTTGAGGTGCTGGGGAGTGTCCAGAGAAGGACAATGGAGCTGGTGAAGGGTCTGAAACACAAGTCCTATGAGGAGCACCTGAGGGAGCTGGGGTTGTTTAGGATGCAAAAAAGGAGGCTCAGGGATGACCTTACTCACTCTACAACCACCCAAAACAAGGCTAGAGCAAGATGGGGGTCAGCCTCTTCTCCCAGGTGACCAGTGACAGGATGAGAGGAAATGGTCACATACAGCTCCAGGGGAGATTCAGGCTGGACATCAGGAGGAATTTCTTCACTGAAAGGGTGGTTAAACATTGGAATGGGCTGCCCAGGGGGGTTGTGGAGTCACCACCTCTGGAGGTGTTTAAGAAATGACTGGACATGGCACTGAGTGCCATGGCCTGGTTAACACAGTAATGATTGGTCAAAGGTTGGATTCCGTGACCTTGGAAGTCTTTTCCAGCCTTAACAATTCTATGACTTTATGATTCTATTCAATGATATCTCCCTGACAGGAATGAAATATCACATTGGCTTCATACCTTTTATTTAGATGCATGCAGATGCTAAGGAATAAGGTGGATACTGCAACATACATCTTAACAACATAATAACAAGTATCTCTCTTATTATTCTTGTAATGATTGCTCTGCTAAAAGGGGAGGTGCCCTTCTAGCTGGGTCGTACTTTATAAAAAATTCTTGCACATGTCTACAAAAGTTATATTACAAAGGTCAGTCCATCCTCAATATATTTCTAAGGAGGGTTTTTTTTAGGAATGCTAACCTAAGTTAAAGATCTGACTCTATTTTAACAGGAGGAAGCAAAAACTCCTAACAATGTGGAAAATTTAATCTTCAGTTGTGAATATGGTGTTTATAAAACTCTTTGTATTTCCTCAAAATGTAAAAGACAAACAGATCTTATAGGGTGGTAGAAGCTAGTGGACATAATAAGCCTGGTGTTCTGAAGTAAACAGTTGATGGATTGAGTTGAGGTGTGAAATACACTCTAACACAAAGACAGCCAAAATATATACAAACAGTTCTTGTGGTTAGATATTCCTGTAAATGAGTGTTTTAGTTTGGATGAGTAATGGGTTTGTAATAAGGTATTATTGTAGGCTTCGTTTATGTTTAGTTTTAGGCTTTTTTATGGCCTACAGAGTAATGCTTTGACTCTTGCAATTGTGTGATCCTTTGCATGAGCTGCTTGGCATGATCATTAGCATAAAATCAACAAGTGGAGAAGGACCAAGGCAGTTTCAATAATGCAGAGATAGTTCTTAGATAGTCTTGTTTGCTTCTTTGTCTTTTTTTAATCAGCACATGTGGATTTTCTTCCATAAATTAAAATCAAATCAGAAATTGGGACTGGACATAAATTTCTCATAATTTCCTGAGATGTAAAACCATGATGGCAGAATGGAGCATCCAGTAGAAAGATGATACCAGGAGTTAATCATCTTAATTACGTTTTATTCTGATGTTCCATTTCTCAAACTCTACTTCCCAGTGATTAGGTTTTATTATGTCTTTATGGAAAGGTCAAAAAGCTCACAGCCCCAAATAGCTGTTCAGTGTTTAAATCTCTATCCATGGTAATCTTCTCTTTTAAACTGGTAAGTCTAATTCCTTACATATAATGGAACTTGCCTTGTAGTTCGAACTCCATTTTATTGTATTTTTATCTTTTTCTCAAAATTCCAATTTCCTTCTGAAATGGAACTTTTCCATTTGGACATAATGTTTCACACTCAGCATTACACATATAGGCACAGCCACTTCTCTGCCACTGCTCTTCTCTCCAAGATGTTTGCAAATGCCTGTGGGAGATTTGCTTTCTTGCCTTTGGAACTCCTCTGAGCATTCACCTCGAGGCAATTACCACAGATTACTAAATATGCCTCTGTGTGACTGCTTGCCAAGACAGTCTCCCATCCTCAAAAGAGAACTTGCAATTTTGTTCCATGTGTAGTATTTTCTATTTAGTTTTATTAAAATACATTGTGCTGGTCATGACAACCTAATTAAGCCGTTCAGCTTGCACAGCACAGGCAACTTTTCTACCTTATTCACTACCCTGGCTAGTTTCTCTGTCACCTGCACACAAGATTAGCACAGACACAATGTCAGTGTCTAGAATGATCTTTCATTGGATGGAATCACTCTGTGGTGAGCAGACTAAAATAGGCCAGCCTTTTTTTGTATGTTCCTAATTATAACAAATGCATTTCATATCTGTGAGTGACCCAGGCTTCAATCTTTCCATATTAATTCCCTGTAGTGCAAGGTTTTTAAATAAATCATGATGTGGTTCTAAGTTATATTGCCATTTCAGATAAAACTCAGCCTTCTGGGAAATAAACTTTCCTATAACTGTTGTGTAGGTGGGAACAAATGGGGATTGACATCGCCTTGTGCAGCTTCCTCCTTCACTTCCTACTAGAAAGGTCCAAAAGGAGGGTCCTGGCTCAACAGTGGGTCAAGTGTTTGCTGTATTCATTTCTTCCTGCTGAAGATAGATCCTGTCTGTAGTGACCAGCCTCAGAATTAATGAGTTTGGAGGGTTGTCTGTACCTCCTTTCTCAGTTGTTCTGCTCTGGCAGTGTTCAAAACCACATACAGTTCCAGTCATTTACTAGAATTTAGTTTTACATCCTAATTAGATACTGCTTTAAAACGTGGCAAGAATTATCAGATGTGCACATGTGTTGTATTACATTATTTGAGCAGTGAAAATTGATAAATACTTCAGCTGCAGAGCCAGGCCTGAGCATGCTAGGTGTTAAACAAATGAAAACACAAGTCGTAGTCTTTGTCCAAAGGGATTTATAGAGCCCCAAAATAGAGGTATCTGTCCTTTTGTTCCACATATGCTTTCTAGTACTTCACAATATTTCTCATTAGTAATCTCGCACTCTAATGCATCAGGGTCATTAGATGTGAAACTATCCAACAAAATGCAAGACATCAGCTCCACTGAAGACAAAGGATCTGTCTTCTGTAGTGCAAAACATGCTGTGGCCAATTCTGAAAGCCTCTCAGGTGCATTCTTTCCAGTCTCTACTCAGGACTTTCAGCATCTCTGAAGAAGTCCTCGGACCCTGCCAGGTGGGGTTCAATAAATAGCCAGGAGTACATTAATTAAAACACCCTGAGAGTGAGAAAGTCTTGGCACAACATGAACAGAAAAGAGCCAAGTACTCACCTAAGGTAAATGGCTATGTTCCCATCAAACACAATTATGCCAATTTATACCATTTCAGGATTTATCTATAAATGTTCCTACATCTGTACAGGTGTAGAGATGTATCCACCCTGAGCAGACACAGACATCCAAGGCAGTTTGACTGCAGCAGTAGCAGCAGAGAGCATCATCCTCTGTAGCAGCTGCTGTCTCCAGCTCTGAGAGGGGATCTGCAGCACACCCCACCATGGCAGCCAGGAACACACCTCTACTTCTTTCAGGTACACCAATATGATTTCCAAGTTTTCAGGCAGACTTGGGAAACAGAAATAGAGTTTAAATGGCCACTTGTAAGATTTTTTTCTACCTCATGTTAAGTGAGCAGAGTTATTCTGTCAATTAAAACAGTCAGGTCTGCCAACCTTACAGACACCATCCAGCTGAAGTATCCGAGTGCTGCCTTCTTCTTGGCCCAGTACAGCTATAAATACTTAATATTCATGGTGTGAAAAAGAGCTTAATAAAAGTATTTGCCTTGAAGTCTTGAACGTCAATAGCTTCTCCTGAGGTTCTTACTTCCTTAAATGCAGCCAAACCTCATAGATTAATTGGGAAAAAATATAGTGGAGCAGTAGGGTTATCTTAAAGCAACATCAGAGCAGGGAAATTAGAGATTTATGCTAGCTGTTACCTTCGACTTGGAGAACAAATTAGGTGACCTGAGCTATGAGAACATTTTTCAAAGGTAACTGTCAAGTGATCTTTTAAACTACACACCTGTCCTGTTAAATACAGAAATCTTTCATGTTGTGGGTAATATGGCTCAGCAATGTCGCTAACAAAAGGACACTGACACGTTTAAAACTGTGCTGCTCTCTGGCTCTTTTAATGTATTTTTACACTGGCAGCTCCAGCAGTAGAGGTGGTGTGGGTATGGACCTCAGCAGAGCCTGCTCCAAGGGCTAATGAGGCTGGTGGAGAATCCAGGCTTTGGGCTGATGTTCTAGAAATAAATGTAGCACAATGGCACATATAGGATAATGTAAGGGCTTTGGTGGGTAGGGGAAATATGATTCTGCCCTTCATTTACCTTGTTGAATTGAGCCTCTCCTTCATCATGGGCTCACAGAGCCCTGCTGCCTGTGGGTCTGTGCTAACCCCACACTGTTTGTGTTCAGTCAGCTGCGAAAAGGGACTGAGAGAGAATCGTTTCCCCAGTTCAAGGTGATAATGTCAGTCTCCCACACACATCCACTTTGAGAAAGAACCAAATTTCCTTTTAAAGGCTCTTCAACTTAAAGGTGAACAGTGTGAATCACTGTTTCACCCAGAGTAGGTGTAATTTCTTTTCACTTGACTTACATGACAGCAACCAAACTCAGGCACCACTAATACCTTCTTGCTCTTCTTTCTATTCAAGTTTAAAAGTTTTATGAAGGCTTTGCTATAAATTTGAAGCAAGAAGCTAATCTATGAAAGCATTTTGTTAGTTTCCCTTCAACTGCTACAGCTAACAAAACCCAAATATAGATGGAGTTTTTCAAGTAAAACACGTGTCTTTCATCATCATATCTTGGTTTGGGAAGATAATTTAAATCTACTGGAAAGAGAATGCTTGCTGTGGTACAAGAAAAAGCCTCCAGCAGCAAGGTTTGTGATTTTAATTTCAGAGGCATGTCCCTTCATGTACTTCTACAGAACAGACTAAGTTCTACTAGCTATTAAGTTTTAATGATAAAATTAATACACCCTAAAAGTTTAATAAATCCTATATATGAATACATCTGTGTTCAAGGTTTATTAGAGGCTGTCAGTGTAAGCAGTAATTTAAGTGCTGTTAAAAAATTAATGTTATTATGATTCCATAGACAGTTAAAAAGGGAAAAGTACTCATACAGACAGACAAAGGTAAGAGTTTAAAAGGTCGAGATTTCAACTACTGTAAGGCCCATTGCTCCATGTACTACAGGGGAGTGATAGCAACACACATTTGTTGAAAATCTGGCCTTATATTAAAATTACAGAATCCATTCAATGGGTACCTCATTAGGCTGGACATCAGGAAGAATTCCTTCACTGAAAGGGTTGTTAAACATTTGAACAGACTGCCCAGAGAGGTGGCCGAGTCACCACTCCTTGAAGTGTTTCAGAAACAACTGGATGTGTCACTCAGAGCTGTGGTTTAGTTGTCAAGGTGGAGATTGGTCAAAGGTTGGACTTGATGATCCTGGAGGTCCTTCCAACCTAAATGATTCTGTGATTCTGTGGTCATGAGACTCAAGAGGCAGTGGTGTACAGGGTGAGACAACTGACAGATCTGTTTTCTTCCCTCACTTCCAATCTACCTTACATCTCACCACTCCCAACAAGAATTATTTTGTTTTTCTTATAACAAAAGAGATTTCTTTTCTTCCCTTCCCCCCACCTTGGTAAAACTCTCAAGTACACAAATCTTTCTTGGTTTTATCCTAAAACGTTTGGATGAAGTCACCTCCTGATGTAAAGTTCAGTGCTAGCCTTGAGGTACAGGGTAGTAAAAATTCTATTTGACACTACTGGGATTTCAGAGCAGGACGATGATGCATCCTCCTGGTTCCCTTGCTTTAAAACAGACATCTTTTTGGTAGCAGAGATATGCCACAGTCTGTTCCCCACTGAAAGCAAATCCCACAGCAAATGGACCTTTTGTTATGGCTTTGAGAGAATGTATAGCACTTCCTAATTCGGGGAAGAAAGTAATAAAAAGAGGGATGAATGCCCATCCAATTCTCTGTTTGTTTGGAAAGTCTAGATAAGAATGTTTTAAAAGATAAACTCTTAATTGACATGTTTCTCAATAATTGAAGAAGAAGGTTAAATGAATGATAAAATGTATAAGAGGATGGGATTTTCTTCTGTTTTGGTTTTTTTTACCTTTAAGTTACCAGGAAAGCTAATTTTCTTATAACTTTGCTTGAGGAGCCATTGGAGACCTCACATGTTCACTTTGAACCTTTTCTGCCCTGAAGAAAGACAGATAGATAAATTTTCTCCTGAGTATTTTCAGTAATTGAGTTAAAAGTCAAAATCAAACAGTGCAAAACTCACCTTCCCTCTCATTACTGAGGATTTATTTGCACAGATTTTTCTGCTGTCATAATTTCCTCCTCTTCTTTGTCCAGAAGTCTGGAGACTCTGAGGAGTCACCTAGGAAAGGGGGATAGGAGATGATTTGTCACTACGACACAAATATGTAGATCCAGAGATAAATATGTCATCTGATCTTTACACCTAAAGACAAGGAGAAAGAGCATAAACTAAACTTTCACCTCCTCCTTTCATAATCCATTATTAGTAACAGTACCTTTTTTCTGTAGGGTTCTCACATGTGCCTTTCATTATTCTGAAAGAATAGCACAAGATTAGCTTGATTTATCATTGACGTCGTTCCCTGGCCTTGAAAAAATTTTGTCTTTTAATCCACCCCACTGAAAAAAAAAAGCTGAATGGATTTCTAAAAGGTGGGTGAAATAGTTGCCATAGCCTGAAGGCAGCAACAATGTAAATGCTAACAAGTTATTCTGGTTTTACATGTCTGTTCACCTTTATATATATTCTACCACCTCTGCGTCTCATACTGCATGTGTTAATGCTTGGGAAGTTCTTTTGGGCCCTATAAACAATCCCATAATACTCTTGAATGCAAACTGAAATAGTTTCCTCTAATTCTCTGATGACTATTTAATAAGCATATTCTTGCTCTGCACATTTATGTAGCGCCCAGTTTTGCCACCCATACACAGTCTCCCATTTTATGAGCTTTTTTTTCCCTTAATTCAGCACAATAGCTTGGATTGTGACAATTGCTTATTCAGTTTTAGAGAAAGTAAAAACACAATATCCTTCTGTAAGACCAGCCCACATCTTGAATCCATATGTTCGAGTGTGTAAGAAAATTGGATCTGATGCCCCCGCCATGAACAAATTAAGGCAGAAAAGGGTGACAGTGGTGATAGGAAGAACAAGGAGCAATCCAGTGTATCACTGTACCCTTTAGGGGGGCTTAATCAGTGCAAACTCAGAGAAAAGATGCTCTGTTTCATTATGACCTGATGTACAGTACATTTCCCTCTTGTCCAATTCAAGTCAGAATATCCTTACTTAGGGTTGACAAATAAGTTTACAATCCAGGCCATTTAGATCACAACCTGTTGGAGTAAGAAGCCTCTCAAAAGTAAGAAAAGCTTTCTGTGAGCTGAAGTACATTTTCACCAAAGCCTCTGGATCCTGACTGGTTCTTACTGAAGCAAAAGCCACAACATCTGCTGCTGTCAGCAACCAGAGGTTTCACCCAGAAGTGAGAAGCCCAGTATCAGCTGCTTGCCAAAGCCAAACCACTTTGTGCTCAACACCAGAGCACCCTGAGGGATTCCCCCAGAGCCACCCTGCTCCAGGCAGGCTCCTGCTGTCCAGAGCAGCTATGGCAGTGCTACCAAAATATTTTCAATTTGTTTCAGAGGCTAATCAAGTAACAAGTAAACTACAAATTCTTCTGGTGTGAAGGGCTGCAGAGAACAGCAACATCAAGGTCTTCCTGTCAGTCATGGTAGCTGCCTGCAAGCCACCAGGGGATCAGAGCTGTTGCAGCTTGCACACAGGTGAGGACAAGCTGGAAAAGGGACACTTAGAAGTTTAATCAAATGACATATTCATCCAGGCAGCTGTGGCCATGCTAGACCCAAACATCTCCAGAGGAACCACTTGTTAATGATCTCACACTAGATTTTAGCATGGGAAGAGACAGATGGCAATTAGAAACATTGAACTTGTTCTTGATCTCTCTCCTGCAAAACACGAGAGCAGTTCTAGGGCTGCAATGGCAAGAGAGGGAGGAGCTGGCACTGGGAGAGGTGGCTGGTCCCAACCAAAGTTTCACAGGCTCAGGAATGAAAAATAACAAGGGAAAGAACAGGTTTCATGTTAACAGAGCAACTGGAATTTGAGCCTGAAAAATTTCAGGGGTTATTTTTCTTTCTATTTATACAAAATTTATAATGCAAATACAACTGTGTTTTTGTATGCTGTGCCTTTCAGCTCTATTTATAATTTGACCATCATTTTCAATCCTGGCTGATTAATATTAGGCCATTAAAATCATGCTCAGATTTCTAAAGAAACATTCTCCTTTCTTACTGTTGTTGGAAGTGGTGAACTCTTGCCTTCCCCTATGGCATGTGTAGGATGGTTTTGCCTTTCAGCAGACTCTTAAGGCAAAGTAAAGCACTTTCCCATCGTATAAGAGTCCCAGAAGTTAGGCTCCTGAGGATATCCTGTTGGAATAGAGGTGCTGCTCTTGCCCTGTTTCAGTGCTCCAACAGAGTCAGCCTGTGAACTTGGAATCATGGACTCCTACCAGTCTGGGTGGAAAGGGGATCATCTGTCCCAGCCCTTGTGCAGAATGGGGCAAGTGCAAAACTGGGGCCATGCTTCCTCCCTCCTCTCCCACTAGGTATTTGCAGGGAGCCACAGGGTCTCCCCTTCTGTGGGCTGAATCAACACTGTGCCCCATCCTCTCCTCAAACTGGGTGGAGGATGCACCTGTGGGCCTGCTCCCATCCCATCCACTCTCTCCTGTCCATCAGGGGCTCTCTCCAGCCCTGGGACAGCAGCTGCTCACCAGCACATTGACCATCTCTCCATTCCTTTCCACTTCGTCCCATAGCAGCTCAATTTCCTTGCCTGTTCCACATGCAGGGAGATAAGAAGTGCCACTAATCCAAATCATCTTTGCTGAGGG
Source organism: Notiomystis cincta (assembly GCA_013398075.1). Lineage (NCBI taxonomy): Eukaryota > Metazoa > Chordata > Aves > Passeriformes > Notiomystidae > Notiomystis > Notiomystis cincta. Next base: position 45,670 of record VZRX01008260.1, read on the forward strand.
CTAAAAGATCCCATCCATGTGAGTGAGCTGAGTCTCTGCTTCTATAACTTGTTCCCAAATGTTTGCTCACGCCGTCTGCTTCCACAGTGCCTGCCTACAGACTCACACCACACACCCCTGCTTTCATCTGAGTGATTCACCACCAAAATGTCCTGACCAAGATCATGTTCTAACAATGGTCAGGAGAACATTGTTTTATGCATTTGCCACTTTCTCTGTAAGATAATACCCTCACCTTAGTTCAGCTGGATCAGAAGGATGAATGAATTATTAATCTGGGCAGCATTCAGATCTGGGGGAGGGGAGAAACACCAACATTTATGAATTATGTTATGAATATAATATAAATTATTCAGCAGCTATATGTCCTTCTCACAAAGGAAATCAAATATTTTTGGCTGCAGTAGGCTTGCAGACTCCTAAACAGAGAAGGAAAGAAAGATAAATCCTAAAACATAAATGCAAACAAAAAATATAAGTAACAATGATTTTAAAGACCTCATTGGCAAAGTTTGCCCATGTCACATTTAGCTTTGACTTTGTCCACCATTTTAGGGGAAAAAAAGTGCTCCTTCTCTTAAGATAAACACTTGTGCAGCTCTAGTTTTACTTGGGTAAGTTCATTTCATTGTATTCATTTATTGCCTTTTTTTTTTTGTGTGTGTGTGTGTGTGTGTATGTAATGAAATCTCATACATTCTGTAATATGCCAACTTCCATTAATTAGAACAAGACACCTTTAAGATTAAAATTGTATTCCTGCCTGTGGTAATTTTACCATGAGTTTAATAAAGCCAGAACTCAACACTAAAATTTCAGAAATTAGGGGAATGACTATTCAAAGAATTTTGAACCCACTGAACTTATTATTTTCCTTTTCGAGTTCACACAAGCTGTAAAGGCTTGTGGTTTAAAACAGAAAGGCAGCTTGTGTGAGTTAGGCAAGTGAGGTCTTTTTGACCAAATTGAAGATTTTTTTTCTTTCTTTATAAACTCTAGGGGAAAAAAATCCCCAGGCATTTCTTTCTACTTTACTTTGTTAGCTGCAGTATCTCCCACTGATTGGTGTACTTCTTCAAAGAAATTGTTCTGCCAAATGCAAGTAAAGTGCACTGAAAGTACTTGACTGATCTGTTGGTGGATCATGTAAATACTCTCTTTAAAGGGTTACTAATTGTAGAGATAATTATAAGCATTTTAAGGGACTCTTATTGACAGCATCACGCAACATTAGCAACTCATTTTATGAGCAATGCAATCGTGCAAAGGAAATGCTCACATTCACTGCAAAATAAAAAAGTGCAAATTTCAGTTTAGAGGGTGGAAAAGCAAATTAGGTATCACCTACAAGATGCCCTTTTCTCTCTCAGTCATTCTTTCACACTCTGGGACCATCTCCAGGAAGAACATCAGGCCTGAAACCTGTCCACAGCTTCATAATAAAGATCTAAAATTTGCTTTGCTTATTCTTCTGCAGAAAGAAAACAAGGACAAGCCCCTTGGCTGCTGTAAATGAAAATAGCTTCATTGGCTGTGGCAGTGCTCTGCTGCACTGCATTTCTTCTGGACATGCTCCCTACAAATTGAAGCATTTCTGACACAGAGGAAAAGGGAGGGGAGAGCCTGGGACACCATTTGTCTTTTCTATCTCTCAGAAGTCACTTCAGATTGATCCACCTAAGGAAAAATAGCTTGCTTTAATTACATTCATTAGGAATGTGATGTTTTAACCTATTTTATACCATCATAAATTCTTGTACCTTACCCAAACTCACTTTATTTTATCCCTTATTTAAGGGAAGGTATACTGCTGCAACTACCTCTACACCCTCAATGTTTCATTTAAAATAATATTTAATAAGAAAATGAAACATGTAACCATTCCATTCACCATTCTAGTTAGTTCTAGGCAAGCCCCTTGCTCACCTTTGCTTGGACATACCTCTGAGGGATGAGTAGGACAGCACTTTATCTGAGAGGGGTGCTGGTTGTTGCATGAGGCAACAGGCCCTTGCCGGCTGGTTACAGACACCTCCATGAGTGCTCATGCTAACCTGCAGAGCAGGATTTTAGTTTCAGAATCATACAACCAGTAGAATTAAAAGGTGAGAAAATACCCCCAAGGTCATAGAGTCCAACCTTTGACTGATCACCACCTTGTCAACCAAACCACGGCACTGAGTACCACGTCCAGTCATTTCTCGAATACCTCCACAGATGGTGACTCCACCACTTCCCTGGGCAGCCCATTCCAGTGATTAACAATCCCTTCTGTGGAGAAATTCTTCCTGATGAATTCTGCCTGAAAATCCCCTGGCACTGCTTAAGGCCATTTTCTCTTGTCCTGTTGCTAGTTGCCTTTATTTTAGAAATAAGAACGGGAAATTGCTTCTCTACAATTCTGTCACTACAATGTCTTCTAAGAAAAACAGAAACCTCAAAACTCATTTGCTACTCTTAAAAAGAAGGAAAAGCATCAAGAAATCATTGTTGCTCTGTTCCTAGGTTTGGGTAGATCAGGGGCTGAACACAGAACATTAATCCCAAGCTTCAAGTTCTGATTACTACTAAGAAGTAAAGAGTACATGGCCACAATTGGATGGGTGTTAATAAGGATCCTAGTATAGCACTGAACAACACAGGTGTTCTCTTTGAACTGACAGGATGCACTGTAAGGCTGTTGGCACCTTGGATCTGATGAATTCAGTGGGATCTTTGTGAGGTCCAAGGCATGTGGCTTTAAATGAAGCATGTTTGTATATGGTGTCAGTGTGTTTCTTGTGCAAACACATGCACATAAAAATACACTTCAGGTTGTGAGCCCTCACACACTACCGAAAAATAAGTGATTTCATGGGTTTGTCTTGGCTGATAAGTCTGATGATTGCTTTGTTGGTTTGCAGCAATTTGTAGACTTAGTACTAGAAGATAACACCAAAGTTAACAATCACTCCACCAGAGAGATTCAGGCACTTGGTGCCTTTGCAAGCCATCAGGAAACTTCCATGGAGGCTCATCCTTACAGAACACAAGCTCGTCAGCTTCTCCTGGCACTGGGCAAATGGAAGAGATAAAAAGTAATTCTATTCTTTTCAGTGACCACACTCCAGTTGCAAATGCTCACATGGCTCTGGCTTGCAGATAAATCTGTCTAGCTGGACTACTCATTACTCTTACAAAAGTAAACATAAACACTGATGAGTGCAAACACAGACTGTTACAGAAACTCCATGATATCTGAAAATCTTGCAGCTGCTCTTACTCCCAGTTAAGTCCAAGTTCATCTGGAGGGACTAGAATTTGTAGAACTGAGAGTCCAAAAGACTGAAAAAAATCACCAAAACCAAGCCAGTGTTTTCTCTATCTGGAAAGTTACAGAGAAAACAGCTTGAAAAATTACAGGCTCTCTCACCTAATCTTGAAGCTGATTCTGTGAACATTTAGTGCTGAAATCAGATGCCATTTTAGGTGGTATCTTTTTAACCTGATGGGATCCCTGTGTTGCAAAAAATCCTTTGCATATTAAGTATTTTTGCCTCAGGGTAATTTCAGTATCTTGCCCCTTTGTGTTCTAGTAGGGAAGCAAGTGAACAAATGTACAAATATGCCATGGTAAATATGTAAAGACACTGCTTCTACTCTAACCACAGAGGGATTGATCTAAATTTGTTAACATACAGACATGGAAAACATTGCAATTAGCATTACACTAGAATTCTTATAAAAATATTGGTTTTCCACATAACCTTTCTTTTGAAAGCATTTAATTTTTGATAATGTATAAGTGTTTATATTAAATTCAAAGTTTTTTCTAAAAAAAAAAAAAGAACATAGTAAATTTAGTAACTATAAACCCAAGTGTATTTTCAGTTCCACTTTTTTTATATTTATGAAAATTCTGAGCTCACCTTGCATATCTCATTTATGTTTTCTCCAGTCTTTCATGATTGACAGAGTTAGAGATTTATTTTAGATAAGTTAGATAGCATTAGATGGTCAGCAGCCTTTATTAACAAACCCCCAAACAAGTAAAAGCTTAGGGCTGACATGCTAATTCTATTCTAAGTGTAAGTAAAGAAACATTTTAGAAGGAGGAATTTTATGTAAATTATTCAAAATATTTCAAGTTGACTCACAGTTTTGTATCCTTCATGGCAAAGTTTTAATTTAACAAAAATGAAATATTTAGAGTCTTGAAAATAAAAGAACAAAAGATCCTAGTACAGAACATACTAAACAATGTAATCAGTTATGTTATTTTAAAATTTCCCCTCTTAATCATGAAAAAAGAAAGAAAAAAGCCAGCAGCCTACACAGAGCCAATTACACAGAAAAATCATAAGCAACTGCAGCCTGTGAAATATTGCCAGTCACAAATTTACCATGACACAATGCAGAGGAAGCTATAGTTTGAAGCCCAAGCTGTCAAATCTGAATTTGGAAGTCTCAAATGCATAGCTAAACTTGGTGACATTAGGAAGATATTCAAAGGAGATGAGCAAGAGGCACACAGGAACTACCTTATTCCTATTATTTCCCCTAACTTATGTTTCTAATACCAACATTAAAGGAAATGCTGAAATCAATGAGATAAAAACCCAGCACTGTAGGATTCAATGAAAAGAAGGAATTGTGGCATCTGAGTGATGGAAGGAAGGAAGGAAAGGAAGGAAAGGAAGAAAGGAGGGAAGGAAGGAGGGAAGGAAGGAGGGAAGGAGGGAAGGAGGGAAGGAAGGAAGGAGGGAGGGAAGAAGGAAGGAAGGAAGGCGCGGAAGGAAGGAAGGCGCGGAAGGAAGGAAGGCGCGGAAGGAAGGAAGGCGCGGAAGGAAGGCGCGGAAGGAAGGCGCGG
>VZRX01008261.1:0-75290 GCA_013398075.1 Notiomystis cincta
TGGGAGGACCTAGAGACCGGGAGTAGACAGCAATTGAGATGGACGAGGCTGCCTCAAGGATACTCGGAATCCCCTATGCTATTCGGGCAGGCCCTGCAGGAACTCCTGCAAGCACTCCCCATTTCCTCAGGAACACAGATCACACAGTACACGGATGATCTGTTGGTGGCAGGGCAGGATGAAGAACAAGTAAGGCAGAATACCATCTTGCTGTTAAATTTCCTCAGAAACAATGGACTGAGGGTTTCCAAAGGAAAACTTCAATCTGTACAACCTGAAGTCGAATACTTGGGTCACGTGTTAGGACAAGGGGGCTGTTGGCTGAGCCCTGAAAGGATAAAAGGTATTCTTTCCATTCCACCTCCCAGAAATCGCTGGGAAATAGGAAAATTGTTGGGATTGGTGGGGTACTGTCGATTATGGATTGATGGATACACCCAATCAGTTAAGTTCCTTTATGAAAAATTGGTTGGGGACGGGCCAATGACATGGACTGGGCAGGATGATCAACATTTAAGTGATTTAAAGTTAAAATTGACATCAGCCCCAGTTTTAACTTTGCCCTCCCTGAATAAACCATTCTAGCTCTACATTAATGTGGAGAATGTCATTGCTCATGGTGCATTGACTCAGGACTGGGCTGGAATTCGGAAGCCTGTCACCTTTCTCTCCAAATTACTGGACCCTGTCACGAGAGGATGGCCAACCTGCCTACAAGTGGTGGCCATGACATCCAACCTGATTGAGGAAAGCTATAAACTCACCTTTGGGGGAAACCTCAAGGTACATACCCTTTACAATGTCTGGAGTGTGTTCAGCCAAGGTGCTCAAAAATGGCTTACAGACTCCTGAATGCTAAAGTATGAAACCATCTTGCTTCACTCGGAGTCCCTAACCGTGGAGATGGACAAAAGTTGTAATCCTGCCCAGTTCTCAAATGGGGAGCCATCAGAAGATTTGATACATGACTGCCTGGAAACCATTGAATATCAGACTAAAATAAGAGAAGACTTAACCGATCTACATCTTGAGGATGGGGAATGAATTTTTATTGATGGATCTTCCCAATGCATCCAAGGAAAAAGGCACTCCAGATATGCTGTTGTGGATGGGAATAGCCTAAAAGTGCTGGAGAAAGGACAATTGCTAGCAAACTGGTCAGCTCAGTGTTGTGAGCTCTATGCCGTAAGAAGAGATTTGGAACACCTGAAAGGGAAAGTAGGGACCATCTATATGGACTCATGGTATGCATATGGAATAGTCCATACTTTTGGAAAGATCTGGGAGAAGCGAGGGCTACTGAATTCAAAAGGGAAAGGCCTGACCCATGAAGGACTGATTCTACACATCTTGGAGCCTTAAAAAGACCAAAGGAGATTGCGGTGGTACATATTAAAGGCCATCAGTGGGGATCAAGATTTGAGATTACTGGAAACAACCTAGCTGATAGGGGAGCAAGGGAAGCTGCCGAGATGGGAGAACCCCAGAAAGTGGCTGTGTACTTTCATCAGGAAGAGAAGATAGATGTTTCTATTTTTGGAGAATCTGAGGAAAAGGACTTGATCCAGTGTTTCTCTTTTAGACTGAACTTCATAAAGCCCAGACATGAAAAAGAACAGTTCCCCTGGACTCCTGATGGTTTCCTTATGCTACCTGCTGAACCTGACAACCGGAGTCAACTCGCACTCCTGCAGCAAATGTTACCAGCCTGTGTACTCCAGAGAGACCCTGGGACTCCTTCTCCAGATACACTCATAGGGAAATCCTGCCTGCTTCGATCTGAAGACTTTAGGAATGTGCACAGAAGGAGATCAGTGGTATTGGATTGCCAAGAACATTGGCAACCATTTACAACGAGCTAGAGGTGAGTGCCCCGAATGGGAAGAGTGGGTTTGCTTTGGAAGGAACCTTGGAGGGGGAGTATTCAAACATCCAAAAGAAGACATCATAAAAGAACAAGTGATACCACTGAGAGGACCCTCAACTAGATCTCAACTTGCAAGCTGCCAGAGTCAGGTAAGAATCTGTTTATAGACTTGATGGAAAAGATCACCAATGAGCTTAACATCTCCAGCTGCTGGATTTGTGGGGGGACTCTCATGACTGACATGTGGCCTTGGAGAGGAAGCAGTCTGAGCCCCCTGGATCTCCTGAAATGGAAGAGGGGTGAGAAGGGCCATTTCTTTTATAAAAATGGATATTCCTTTACTGTTAAAAATCAGAAAGCATAAATTATATGGGATAAAGACTAAGCCACAAGGTCTAGACCAAATACTAAAACTGTATTACAGTGCATTTGAAGGTGCATAGTCAGGCTTGCAAATTATGTGCCAGTAGAGTAACTGAAAGAAAAAGCTTAATAGTTGAAACAAAAGTCTCCTGAGGAAAAAGGGGCAATACCAATTGCATAGGAAGAAGTTCGAGTAATCATTGCTTACTTTCAATTTCCCTATTAGCAAATGTTAGCAAAGGACTGCTGACTTTGATAGATGATCACCAACAAAATAACCAGTCCTTAGAAGGTTATTTTAAAATATACTCCAGATAGATGTCGAAATAAAACTGAAAAATTTTCTGATATTAAAGTCAGGATATTGTCCACACAATACAAAGTCTTCATTTAGCAGAGGGAAGAAGGGTGATACACAGAAGTTCCCCAAAAAGCACCTAAACATTATTTCACCTATATTGCTTGCTATGGAGAGCAGATGTCTTACACAAAAGGCATGAAAACTGACAGCTGCAATTTGGAATAGCAACCATAAACAACACAATACCACTCACACATACACACACACACACACACACAAAAGCCAGTGCTCCTAGATTTCTGTTCCTTGTGAGGATCTTGTTTCATCTGTTAAAGAAATTCAAAATTGCACTGAAACACGCTAAGATAATAATACTGAAGTCTGAAGTTCATATTTATTGATGATATACAAAATCTGTGCTGCCCTTGCATATTTATGTATTGCTCTGCTGAAATGTCTAAACTTTGAAAGTAGTCATTTCTGGGAACGAGCAGAATAAAGGGAAATGGCCAGAGTGCTTCCTGAATCACCACAGCCCCTGATGAGCACACTCCTCCTTCCTCCTAGGAGCAACAGGACTGCTCAGGCAATAAAATAATAACTGTAAATGTTCTCAAGAACAGGGCCATAGGAATTAATTCAGTTTCCTTTTGAACTGCCAATTAATTCAGGGCTTTTTAAGGGCATCTTTGGAATCAGACTGTCAGCTGACTAAACAAAGCCAGTTTAAAAGTCAACAAAGACTTTTCCTTGAATGAACCTGAAGTTAGGAACCTGCTAGGACACTACCTCTTGCTCATTTGGAAACCCATGTCACAGGCTCTTCAAATAATTGTAAACACAGTAATTTTGAACAGAAAATATTGCTGTAGCAGTCTCAGAAGAGAGCAGTTAGGTAAACAATGAGATTATTTCCTTGAACTTATCAAGATAATACTAGAGCTAGGAAGGACCTAAGCCATCATTAAAAAATTCTTTCCAAGACTGGACTGAGTTCATTCATCCAAAAAACCAAAATCGTACTAAAAACATATTTTTGTTCTTGATATGATATATGTAGCAGTATTGATATAGATTTCACAGAAAATCTGCAAAACAAAACTCTTCAATTTATTTAAGGAAATCCTGGCATTTCCCTAAGTTTCCTAATATCACATCCAAGAGTACAACACAGAATAAAATATATTTATTAAGACCATATGCTAGCTATGCTTTGCCCAATTAACTTGATGAAAGGTATTAAACAAATCAAAATGAGATGTGCTTCTGCTGTTGAATAACTTCAGGAAAGTAACTCCTTATCTCTTGGTCTTAGTTTTTCCATTATAAAATGAAGTCTAAACAAACCTATTTCATAAAGCAGTTGCAGATCATGTGGCTTCTTTCCAGGGGGAGGGTAGTGCAGAAACTGATGCCCCATGCTCTGACCAACTGAGCCAACCCCGGTGTCAATCCTGAGCCATGTGCTCTGGGATGACCCTGCTTGAGCAGGGAGCTTGGACCAGATGAGCCACTGTGATCCCCTCCAACCTGACCCACTCTGTGATTCTGTGCAGAGAGAATAATTTTAAAGTTCAGTATTTTTTACATCTGTGCAATGTTTCTGTCCAGAGTGTGTGGGTTAGCTCACTGTCAGGTGCCTCCTGGAAAGAAAATGCACGAAACAAAGGCATTCTTACTGTAAACTTATTGTTTACATTCTTATTGTAAACCTCCACTATGGAGGTTTACAGTGGATCTCAGTCCAGAAACAAATTCCTGTCTTTGATTACTGCACATCAGTTCCTCTGAAGAGAGAAAACTGCTAATGCCTGTGTATGACTATTTAATGTCAATCGGAACACTGAATTAATTTTAAATACCCCATTATAAGACATTTTTCAGACCCTAAGCTATCTTGTAGCTTTTTTGTTTCATTTCAGTTTCAGATCCATCTCCAGTTAGGAGAGAGAATCTTCTCTAAAAATCTGGAAAACTGAGAAACTCAGTCCAAGACAACTGAAAACTCAGTGTGTAATGGAGGAGTTGAGCTATTTGAAAGAACAAGCCTCAGACTACAACTTTTGCCATACTTTGAAACGTCTTTTGAAGTTCTGATAGTTACATCTAAATATGTCTTCCTGTCTTTTTAAGTATGTGTTAGTAATGGCCTTAACTAATCCAAATCAAATCCATGACAGCAATTTAATTTATTATATACAAATGAAGCAGACCCAAGTGCATTGGGACTAAGCCAGCTGCACTTTGGACAAGAAGTTTCAACAGACTAATATCTAATTTTGTCCACATTTCACAACAGTTAAAAAACCCCAAAAGTTAAAAGAAAAGAAACAGGTAGCAGTGCCCTAGTTTCATGCATTTAATATTTTAAGGATCACTTACAACCCACATGACAATTTTGTGGTGTGATGTCTGCAAAACAGAGTTCTAAACTCTCAATCATCACTTTGTAACTGAGATTCAACTTCCCAAATAGCTGCCTGGTATCTGTCATGCAGGCCTCACAATATTGTATGCAACATAATAGTCAAAAAACAGTCAAAAGGTAAATTTTTACAAATAAAGAATTTTGCTTGCTGAAAGGCTTTCTGCTCACTTCTAGAAAACCTGCACCTCCATACCTTCCATGGGTGTTCTGGAAACTGAAATATTGCATGATCATACCCTAGGTAGTATAATGTACATAGCTGGCAATTATATGCAAAAAAAGGATGAAGTTTCTTTTACCTTTCATAGGTACTAAGAGCAATTAACAGGTACATATGGACTGCTTGGAAAATGACTCAGAATAAACACCCCTCCAAACACTAATTCTCAGAGAAAACTCTGGCAAGGATTAGCAATTGCAAAATGCCAGTGGAGCTACGATTAGCTTGCAATAACCATTGAAACCAAGCTGGTTTAGGGTATAAACTCATGATTTTTCTGAACAGGTGGCAGAGAAGGAAGGAGGTGAATAACATTCTACAGTACCTTGGCTCATCATCAAATGGTACTCCACACTGCATCTGAAAACAGCTTCAGCTTGTCCTCAGGAGCAAGTCTGGTGTTCTCTGCTAATGCTAGGAGCCCACCATGCTCAGGGTTACATTGCAGAGAGAAACTGGATGCTCTGTGTGCTCAGGCCCCAACATTCACTGTGTCAGCAGTGGGTCACGCTGGACTTTTCTCTGGGGCCATTCAAAGCCCTGCAGCCCTCACCCTGCGAGCTGAGGTCATGCAGGCCTGATCCACCCTTGCTGACAGGCGCAAAACACGCTCCCATCACTCGTTCTATCTCTGCTCCTTTGTAAGAGCACAGGAAAACACATTCTGAGATGGAGGTGGGACAGCAGACTTCACTCTGTGGTATGTCCCTCTTCCTTCTCTCAAAACCTGACCCACCACTACTACAATATCTACACACAATGAATGTTTCTAGCAAAACAATGCAAATTAAGATGCATAGTTTACAAAGCCTCTCTGTATTTTAATTAATACAACTGTTTCCTACATATTTAACCTCAAATAGTTTTGGTTTGTTACAAATTTGGCTTAAATTTGTTTGGATTGCTCTGAAAGCTTAAATGTCACACTACATAATAACTGCCCTCCAAATTCTGTATGATACAGCCCAGAGTTTGTTGTAATGAAGGAAATAAACTACTACACTAAAAACTCATTAGGATACTTTACTGTGATTACTTCAGATAGAGCTCCTGGATGACCCAGTGTTTGCTGTGCTTCACTATAAAAAGTCTCTATGGAGACTGGAAACAAATACTGACTGTGAATCAAGGAGTTCTTGTAATAATATAGACTAGTCACTACTTCAAGATACTTGGGCTTTTCCTATGTGGTACATCCAGTAAGCATCCAAGGGAAAGTACAAGCATTGGCCACAGTTTCTACTCATTGTTAAATACTCCTGCAGTGTTCTCCAGAAATTGAGTTCCAGATCTAACAAAAATTGCCTTTAACAAAACAACAAAACCCTCCCAAAACTACACAAGAAGCCCCCATCAAAAAACTCCCACAAACAAACAAACAAACAAACAAGCAAGCAAACAAACAAACAAACAAACAAACAACCCCAAACCCCCTCTGACTTAAAAAAAGAGTAATAAAAATAGAATATCCCTGTTGTTCCATTCAAAATCTCTTCATTGTCTTTGTAGGAACTTTACCAGACTACAGATTACTTCTAAAATTTTATATTCAATACTTTTGGGTGAACATAAATACTTGATATTTACCTCGTGCTAAGTAGCACAAACAAACTCCAAAGAAAATAAAATTATATTGTGGTAGATTTTGGAGCTGTGACAACAAAAGTAAAGATCATCACACATTTACACATAGTGACTTCCTTAGAGACAATAAGGAAACATGAGGCTGAAACAGGAGGCCAGCTCAGATATCTGAGTTGCAGCCCAGAACATAACTTCAGATAATGATTCATCAGCTGTTATTTGCTTTAAAGCAGCTTGCTATTTTTAGCCTATCTAAGGATAAAAGAGATATTTTTCTTAGCAATATTTACTTTGAAAGGTCTGTAATATTCTGACACTGAAAACAATGGACAACTCTGGACAACATATGTATCTGCATCCCTTGAAGCTGTTCTTCATAAAAGTTCTATCTGAAAAGCAGCTTCTTGTACAAATCAATATAAAAATAAGCTGTTGACAATCCCCACATAGGCCACTTATGAGCTGGACTGGATGATCCCTGTGGGTTCTTTCCAATTCAGAATGAATGTGGTACTGTGAAAAGGAGATGGAAAAGAGATCCCCAAAAGACAGAAGAACAACAGAAAAGCAGAGCTGAAACAAAGATAACTTTCCACACCTGTTACAACTCCAAACCTGAGGGTCAGCTGGATGAATATCAAAAATGAATATTTCTTCTCTGAAGGACAAGGCTATTTATTTTCAGAAGTATGGCTATACTGAGACAAGGGTCATGAAGTTAAAATAGACAACCTTTGGTAACATCTTTGCTTCCCACTTTGATGTCCTGCAACCCAAAAAAACACTGCACACATGAAAAGAAAAGGAATATATCCATGAATCTTTTTAATCTAAACACTAATTTACAAACCTGGTAGATATCTTAGCAATGTAACTATCACAACCACTGAACTACAGAAGGAAAAATGCAAACTGGCATTTCCAGGAAACTTTCAAATTAATCAAAAGTCTCAAACTTAACAGTGGTGAGACTTGAGAGAAATAAACATCTTACAGATATTTTGGGTTTGTAGTGCTAAACAGCTAAAATACTCCTGGTGACTGTATGCCCCACAAAACCTCTCAAATTCCACAGTGGGGTTTTCTTACAATCCATTTCATGTGTCTGCATTGAGGGCATTACAGAATCACACTTTCAGTTGTAACTAAGTGTTTGTAAGAATTTTGAAATAGATATTTAAATTGTGGTTTTGTTTCCAGATGAGAAGGGGAATATTGACTGTAAAACAAGACAGGAGGGCTGGAGCAGATAAAAGTAACAAGAAGACAAATGGTTCTATACAATTAAATTAGGATAAAAGTGGTACCTAGATACTACTAATAACCATACTCTTCTGCATTACTTTTCTTCACTGAAGCCCATGAGCAGTCAGGATTTTTGACAGTGCAACTGCAATTCTACCAAGCCCTGGGAATTTTTGGATGCAGTTTTCAAAACCAACTTTATATAAAGATTAAGAGAAATTGTAGCTCTACTTAACACAGTGGACCTGCAATTTTATTCCATTTCATGTTACATTAGCTTTCCTGGATGCTAAAATGCATTTTCTGCTATCAATCTCCCCAATGGAGGTCCCCAATAAAACACAAAAGATACCAAATGAAGATATTAAATCATCCTGTGGAGAAGCAAGACCATATTTAAAGCACTGAAAGTGTAAAAGAAGCATACATAGAATAGGAACCCCCCCCAAACTTATATAGAAATAATTCCATTAGTTAGATAAAAAATAAAATACACATTTGAAATCCTTAGCTCAATCTTTGTGTAAACAGGTTTCAAAATCTTTTGGTGTGCAGCCTTGCCAGAATGTGTCCTGACATTTTTGCCTTCTGACACATAACTTTTTGCTCAACTGCAACACAGCCCAGGTTTTGTTCTTTTCACAGTACACAAAATTAATACCCTCCTGCCATCTAGTGGCTAAAAAAACCCGGAGCCAAACACCGCGGGCAGATTTAATCCAAAACTTCTTCCAACTCTTTTCCCCACCCGACAGTTTTTCCTCACCAACGTTAACCAAGTATTAGCACTTTTCCAAAGAGATGGAAATACACAGAGGATAACTCCCCTGAATTGTTGAGCTGTCAGAAGAATCTGCCCATCCTGGCTTGTTCTGAGCCTTGTGGCCTCCTTGGCAAAGCAGCCTCACAGACTTCTCAGAGAGAAATATGCTGAAGCAAATAATACTTTAATTTACTTCCAGTTACAAGGTAGATCTCCAGTCACAGCCAGAGAGTGGCAAATTGAACCTGTGAAGCCACTGGAAACAGCTGGTCTGTCTGCACAGCTTTGAATTTGACTTCTCACTGCTCTGTTCTGTCAAATTAAAATTAATGTGCTTATTTAACAACACAAATTACATGTTTTCCTATTGAACTTACATATGTTAAACAATAGTACATGAAATGCAGTGAAGAATTTCATTGAGAGTACTGCAGAGCTGGTAAAGACTGGGTTGATAAAACAAACAAACAAAAAGGGACAATAAAATTGTGGTCACTTTAAAGCTCTCTAGACACCTTATTTAAGATATATTTTTTCATGTTGCCAAAATGAAGCTTTGGCAATCAAGACAGAGAGCCACACTGGCTCAAGTAAAAGTACATCCAGCCTGGCATCTGGTACTGACTGGAAATGAGCTTGAAGAAAGCAAACAAAAGAAACTAGATACAAAATACATTCTCATAGAGACCTGAATTAGGAACATCTTCACTAAAGATCTTAACATCAATATTCCCACTGGACTTTTCTTCCACACATACAGCTAATCTCTTCTGAATTTATCTAAAATCTTGACATCTTCATATCCCCTGGCTTTAAGTTCCACAGTGACATTCTGCACTATATTAAAATTACATCTTAACACTTGTTTTAAAGGTATTGCATAAACTTTTCATTGGATGTCCCCTAGATTCCCTGTGAAGCACAAAGAATGATCCTTCTCTCTCCACTTTCTCCTTTATCAAAATCATAGTTTTAAATCATATCCCATCTTCCTTTATCCTCTCACATTCCTCTCCTATCTTCCTTCAGGCCAAAGAATTTCAGTTTCTGCAGGACAAAGACCTTGTCAACATGCTTGGATTTTTAAGACCTTAATTGTCAAGCACCTCATTCCTCTTTAAGCAATCACTGCTTTCTTCTAAAAACTGTTAGATTTCTCAAATGTATTTCTTTCTACAAAATCTAAGTTGGATCCTCTCAATTACCTCATATTTAATCTGAGCAATTTTTTACTTCTTAAGAAAAATGTTGCAAATTGCATCTTCAAGGAGTTCCCAAAAGATGAATGCCTTAAATTGATGAATAGCCAAATTATTTGAAAAATTTCTTATAGAAAAAAGTCATAGAAATGCTGATTATTGCCTTTCCTTTGGAAATTATTAACTTTGAGTTGCATAATTTAATAATAGTATTAGCATATCACCTCTTATAAAGAAGACCAAATAAAATATCAAAACACACATTTTATAAAGTTGAAAAGAAACCTTTGAAAAGTATTTGACAAGATTTAGAAACAAATGTTAAATTTTTCTGTTTGTTAAAACTAATAACACACATACACATCATGGAACATATTTGAGGAATGATAAAATGAGAGAGAAAGTGCAGTGATTTGCTTAACAGCACATCAAAAGTCTTCTAAGACTAAAGCATCTTCACTTCTCTCACTAATTTGTTACCCCTATTAAACTGACAGAATAAACAGCAAAAATAAAAATATATTAGCCATGTACTTTCTCTAAATTATACTGCTCAGTTTAATGTAAATATCCAATAGTAAAAAAAATCAAAATCTCTCTGTAAATGCATCAGACTTTGTATTAAATATCTCTTACGAAATCTCACTAAATCCAAGTATTTATAAACTTTGCATGTTCATTTTTTATCTTTTGCATTTCCAGTCACATTTATCCAGTGTTTTCAGGAGTACAGACAAGCAGTAAACAGTTCCTGCTTCCTACTGATTTAATGAAAGTAAGCTTATGCCTCAGTGAGCCTACTATGCTTTAAAATGCAAGGCTTTTAATGTGTTCTGCAAGGGGTTACATCTCTAGGCTTGGTGAGGCTTCTTTGTGCTACAACCTGGATGGCACATCCAGGCTTTAAAGTAACTTAGGCAGTCAGCAGGGGATTCAGTGATGCTGGAGATTAGCTGAGCTGAGTGCAGTAAAATAGATAATTAATGGCATATTCAATTCCCAGCTCCACCAAAGGTCAATGTTTAAGATGTGGGACTATAATTGATGCTAAATGAACTTGGTGGTCTCTTAGCTGCCAAATTAAACTTATGGGAGATATTCTAGGTTTCCCTATAGGGAGATACTATAAAGAAATGCTTTAAGGTACAGACCAGATGTATTAAATTCATACAACATAAACCACCTTTCTACCCAGACCATCAATAACATTATGGACATGGCAAACTGAACACCAAACCAAGCCTTTTTATGTTTCTTTGACTAAAAGGGTACCATAGCAGCTAAATACAACAAGAACAGGAGTTCAAGTAGTAACTTACTTTCCAAAAAGTGAGAACCTGCTGCTTCTGTCTGGCCTTGCATCAACCACATCATGGCCACCTTCATCACCTCCCTCTCCAGTAGAGACATCACCGTGCTGATCCTCTGACATCTACAAATAAAAGCACAAGAGTGAAGTGTCCCTCAGTGAGCACTGACATTTCAGAAATACTTCTATAAACCGGACTGTTTATGGTCTGGTTTATAGGAGGTACATGTGTGGTTTTTAGTCAGTTTTATTGTATAATACTTCCTCAAGGAAGAGTGGATACAGATTTCTGGTCCTGAATTGCTGTGGCATTGCACATGTTCAGTCATCTCTATTATCTTGTGGCAGTTCCCAAAAGGACCTTGTCTAATATCACTCTCAAAAATGCAGATTAGAGCAAAATTAAAAATAATTTTATGATGAAAGATCACAGAATCATAGAATACAATCTTAAAATAGAATCAGAATATTGTGAGTTGTAAGGGACCCCCTGGGATCATCCAAGACCAACATCTGGCCTACACAGGGTAGTCCCAAGAATCACATGTGCCTGAGTGCACTGTCCACATCATAGAAGTAATTCCCAGAAAGTTTCCCATGGTCTGGAAAGAAGTATGTTGGGATGAAAGCAAGGGCAACTAACATCAAAACATCTGTATCTGCAATTCCGTCCAGTACTACAGCACCCAGAGAGCTCCGGTGTTTTCATTTGCATACACACAGTCAAATGTGAGTAAGTGAAAAAACCCTGTGTATCTTCTGTGGGTGGTTTCAATGTAATCTAATCATTAAGCAACTGTGAAACTACAAGAAGAGAGGACAGCACAATGATCTGCACCAGCTCAGCAGGGAGAAGCGCAGGGCACACACAGGACCTCCACTCGGGGTGGGATGCACTGAAACACCTGGACTCTGGTTCCAGATTTTCATCAGGAAAACAGCAGTGACTCCTGCCCCTTCCCCATAGCTAGGCAGATTAAATTTGCTTTTGTCACCCTTTTACAGTTTACATGGAGCTTGAAAGCCACGCGGGACACCCGGCAGCAGCAGCCGCAGCCGCAGCAGCTCGGCGGCCAGCGGCGACTCGCCGGCCGCACCACCCGGGCGGTGGCTGGAGCGGGGCGATGCCCGAGGCTGAGAGCTCGCCGGGAGGGAGAGCTGCTCGCAGAGCGGGGCTGGCCCGGGCTGTGACGGGCACACACAAAGAGGAAGCGGAGCGGAGCAGAGCAGAGCAGAGCAGAGCAGAGCAGAGCAGAGCGCGCAGGCCGCGGGCGGGAAGCGCTGAGGGGCAGCGCGGCGGCTGCCGGGGCAAGCGGCTCCACAGCGAGGAATGCGCACCCCGAGGGCAGCAAAGCAGGGCAGGGGGAAGGCACGGCGCAGGGGAAGGGCTGGGAACGGCCCGGGGCTTGCCTTGGTACTGGGTCCGGCCGGGCAGGAACGAAACCGAAACTTAAAGCGAAACTTAAAGCGAAAGCGGCGGGCGGTGCCCCTGGGGCGGTGCCGGGGCGGAGCGAACTCCGCCGGCTTGGCCCCATCCCCATCCCTGACCCTTGTCCGCTTCCTCATCCCTGACCCTTGTCCGCTTCCCCATCCCTGACCCTTGGCCCCGTCCCCATAGCTGACCCTTGTCCGCATCCCCATCCCTTGTCCCCGTCCCAGCCCCCGGGCTCTCCTCGCTCCCCAGGTAATGACGGCCGCATCACAGCGAAAGCGAAATTACCACTCTTTAATAGCTGTGCTCCGTCACACCCCCGCGAAAGTAGAGACGAAAGTTTTATGGTGACACGAGATTGTCTAGATCTAAGGAAAATTTTCCCCTTATATAAACTTCAGTGGCATTTCCTTCTCCTCCCAATTATTCTGCGTGTTGCATCTCTGCTAATTACGATATCCCACTGTGTAGCCTCAGCGTCAGGCCCAGCAGTCCAGCGCACGGACTGAAGATTGGCACAGTCTTGCTAATTACTCCTGGATGCAGGCTCCGATCCTGCAAAATCATACACTTACCCAGCGGTGCGTGGTGTTTAACATTCACTACCTGAAGAGATTTACATCAAAGAGACATTTTTCAGTGTAACTGCCTCCTAATTGGCACAAAACACAGGCATGGTAGCAAACAGGCTTTTGCTTCCCGACAGGTCAGTGCCTCCGTGTGCTGGAGGAGCTCTTGCCGTGTGTCTGCACGCTGCTGCTGGGGCTGCTCCCTGCTTCCTGGGATTATACCTGCGGCTCCTGGTTGGATGCCTAGCCAAAGTTTTCTCCTGAAAATCAAACTAACAGAGTCCCATGGTTCCTCTCATGCCATCTGTTAGCTGCTTCTTTTCAGGAAGACAGCATCACTTCCAAATCCATAATGGCTCACCATGGACAGCAGAGGCACTGGAAATGTATAGATGAGAGTAGATGTGAGGAGAGGAGAGCAGGGAGACTCTGTAATCACCTGCACTGACTGGCAGTGGCACCTGAAATTCAGAATATCCAGATACGCTTTTCTGATGATGTGTTATGGGTGTTACCCAGGAAATACAGAAACCAGAAACTGTTTGCTTCTACATCTTGATGAAAATGTTTATCCATTACCATTGGACCACCGTAGCCAAATTAGCAGGCCTAGAAATGGCTTTTTTCTAAAGGCCATTGTATTGCTTTCAAAAAGTGGCCTGATCATGCTTGCCAGTTTTCAAGAGTTTGCTATTAGAATTGGTTATGGGGAATTTCTGACTCAAGCTGTTGATGAAACTTCTATTTCTATTATCTTTTCACATTGGTTGCTGGCATTCTCTAAGAGAGAGTTTGATTCCTCAGTGTGCTGCAATACCTTTCTTAAATACATGTTAATTTTAATGTAGTATAATGTGCTAGACTTATTTTTTCTTTTTTTTTTTTTACAGAAAATCTTACTTATTTTCAGTATGGAGGGAAAAATTAGAAGGATAGTAGAAGTAGAAGGAAGTATCTTGCTTCAGGTGATTGCCACCCAGGGAAGGGTCAGGAAGGAAAAAACTCTCATGTAGAAGGTGGCACAGCTGGCTGTGTGCATTACTGGGCAGGGGGAAGAGCCAGCAATGTGATACTGTAGCATCACCACTCCTCTCCTTTGCCCTGGAGACTCAGTTTCCTCCTTAAAAACATTAAAAATGAATCCTTTGACCAGATATTTGCATTGGGGCAAGTCAGTGTTTAACCACTGTGAGCAGCTGCAGGATGACAATGGGGCGTGCTTTTGGAATTGAAAGGTAGATGAGGCAACTGAATAATACTGGAATAATAACTGTGCCCTTTGATCTGCACAGCATCTGTGAAAACAAGGATGTGAGACCTGGGAGGCAGGTGTGGGGATACTTTTAGGATGGAGGATTTGAGTGGCTCCCAAGGTGTTCCCTTCTAAATGACAGTTGTTAGATTTTCATACATTTTGCAAGAAAGGATGGATGGTTTTGATATGATGTGAGGAATATGGGGGTAGCACAGGGTGATTTGGTAAACCACAACTTTATGGAATCATGTGGAATAATGCACCTCAGTCAGCTTGGTGCATGTGTTTTGTTGGGATTTTTCTGTAATCAGGCAGAGATGATCTGCTGTACATGGAATATTTAATGAGTTTTAAATTTGGGTCTTATTTATGTTATGATACATGACAAATGGGCATATTTGCACACTGGTGGTCATGTGGACTATGCTGGACATGCATGTTTTTCACACTTTTTTTCAAGCTTTAACTTAGATTGTAGCCCATCCTCACCAGTTCTTTCTCTGCTCTGTAACAGTGATATCTTCTTGGCCTCTTTGTTCTTTTTTCGATTTCTCTCTTACTTTATCTCACTCTGTTAGAAGCATTTGCAAAATCCCTACACTCTCAGGTTTTCCTGACACTGGCAGCAAGGGAAAAGTGTAAGCATAAATCCTTTAATCATGAAATATAAACAGTTTTTGGTTGGTTTCCAAAGCAGCAAAAACGTAAAAAGCAACTGTACAAGTTTGGAAGGTGGTTCCTTAGAGGTTTTGGTTCAAGTCTTAGGAGATTTTAGTGTTGATAAATCTTTTCCAGCTTTCTTTCAATATTTTTCTAAGCTGGATTTGCTACTATGCTAAATTTATTAGCATGGAGAGGCTGTATGAGGCAGAAGGCCTGAGCCCAGGTACTAATTAACCACAGGGCTCAGAGAAGGTGAACGTAGTTGAGACTGGTCTAGTGCTTGGAATTTTGCAGACAGCTTTTAACAGCGGATAAAACTCCTGCTTTGTGTAGTGAACCAGCCCCTTTGGGGGTTTTTTGCAAACAGAGGGAACAGAGGGTTGCCATAATTTGTGGTGTCTGGCTTCCTGCTCTTCATGTGGCTGGAAAGGCACAGCTGCAGTTCAGGAGGGACAGAGGAGGTGACCCTGACTCGAATGTCTCTTAAGAGGTTACTTTGTGTAGCTAATATGTGCTTTTTTACCATCAGACTGAGGATGCAGATGTGCTCCCAGTTTTCTGTGGAGTTAATTCAATGAATTTAAGGAGGCTGGAGAGGTAACAATGTGTCTTCCTACTAATTTGCACTTTCAAGGTACTGTCTCCTTGTACTTTACGTGTAGCCACTGTACTTTTAAACCACATTGATTAAGGTTCTGCTGTTAAGTAAAGCCTTTTTAAGATTTTCATTGATATCAAAAAGCCTTTATGAGGCCTTACTAAAGGAGGAAAAAAGCCACAATGAGCTTTTAACTGAAGAGAAAATGTCTTGCTAAGATTTGTCAAGATAACAAACTTGCACTGGTTTTGTGATTTAATTCCTTGCATGATCAAAATGCAGTGAGTGCTTTGTAATGAGACCATTCAATGTTTATTTTTTAATAAACTCCCTTTTCTGTTAGCAACTGAGCTTTAATCCAGGGTGGTGAAGAATAGGACAGTTTTGGAGTCCTCAGAAATGGGGAAATCTTTAAGAGACTCCAGCAGAACTGGTGCACAATGGATGTGAGGGAAGTAGTGTGGCTGGGAATGACAGTAGCTGTGGAGGACATTGTGTCTCACAACACTGCTCCTCTTGAACCTGCTGTGACTTGGGAGAAGCAGGAGAACTTGGAAAATGCGTTTGCTGACTTCCAGCCGAGCTGGTAGCATCTGTCACTGTGAAAAGAGAAAAACAGGCTTTGTATATTTTGAAATGAAATAGGATTTATCTGTGAAATAAAGGGCTTTATCTGTCTGAGAGGCTTTTTGGAAGGAACACATGGCCTCATTCCCTTCAGGGACCTCTGTGTGTTCTCTGGGCACACAGTGCACGTGGGCTGCATGAAGATCCATGCTGGAGTCCTGTCCAGTTGATCAGTGTTCAGGTGACTCCTGGATGAATTATTTGCTCTGTAATTGCCAAGTCTTGATGCTTTTGTGTGGTTCAGGGATTCACCACCTCTCTGAGGTTTCACCACCTCTCTGAATTCCTTTCAGGAGGGTCTTAAGCAATGCAAGGACAGGAGCAGGGACAGGAGCAGATCATGCAGCTTTTTTCTTGCTGAAGTGTGAGACAGGGGCTCCAGCATGGCTTCAGACAGCATGGGGACAGCCAGGACTGCCTAGAAAATATACTATATGGTGACTCTTGGAGTAGATGAACACAAAGAGGTGGAAACTGGTAGTGTGCCAAGTGCTAAATAAGGAGGGGACAGCCTGGCCACTGTGACCCTAATACAGGTCACTTGCATAAACAGAATGGCAATCTGGGACAAGATGCAAAGCTGTGTGAGAAGGGAACTGGAAGCCTTCCAAACTAATTTGGTTCACAGGTGTGAGCAGGATAAATATTATTGTGATGTAACTTGGTTGACATAAATCGCTCTTGATCCCAAAAAGAATAAAATGAGGTAACGCAGCAGTTATTTTAATACAAGAAATTGTGTTCTGGGGACACTTTTAAAAAATGAAAATGCATCTGTTTATGTACTGATATTAGTTACTTTGAAAGGCCTTGAGTGTTTTCAGGACTTTGTGCCACAGCTCTTCAGATTAGAGACTCTATTTTCAGCACACCAGTTGCTGACAGCACATTGTGCCAGTACATTGTCAGCATTCAGCAAAAGTAGCAATAATAAGTTAAGCAGAAGAGCACATCTCAACAGGGAGATGAATCGGAGGCTCTCTAAGCATACCCAGAAGGTTTAGGAAGAAATTATTTTGATGGAATTGTTTGTAATTTATGGAAAGGGAAAGTGCTTAGCAATATCCCAGGGCTGCTGCAGGCAGGGGAAGTGGGGCAGATGCATGGATGACTATGTAGACTTTTACTCAGATTGAGATAACTTTTAGCTGTGTCCCAGGGTTATGGAGCCCTGCAGCTGGAGATACTATGATTAGGTGAGATGTAAATCTTATCCTGACCATTTGTAGCTGGTAGAATTTAATAGCTCTTTTGTTCAGAGCAGACTTCATAACCTTAATAACTTGCTTGAATCCTAATATCAGACATAATAATTCCTTATCATTTTTTGGTGAAGTAATTTTTATATTCTGATCTGTTCCAGTCTGCTCTTGGTGAACACTGTTAAATAGCTGCTTTGTTCATTCTATTCAGAAGTAAATGGTTCCTCTCTGAAGTTTTTCCTGTAGGAGAGAGAAGTTTGGATTTTTACCCATCATGTTTAGAACTCTTTGAGATAAGAGGCTCTGCCTATTTCACAGTGGATCCTCCTACACCTGGAGCTGGAGTGACAGGTAGATGGAATAGGAAGATATGAGAAATAAATGTGCTCTACTCTGCTGACCATGGCATACAAGGTGAAACTGAGCTGGCACCAAGGGAAAAAATTAATGACTTGTCTGGGACAGCGGCAGTGAACTTCTACATCCACCCAAGGGCCAGGAAGTTTCAAACCCATCTCTGGCCTGTATCTCTGGTGGTACCTCCTTCTGCTATGAGGTTGCTTCTAAATACACAGTACTCTCCCATGAGGTCACTTGTCTGTCAGGGTGAGGAGAAACTATGGTAAATTGCTGCTGCTGTATGTACTTTTGTCTTCATCCTGGGCTTATGACAGCAAAACTGAAATACTAAATGATCAGGCTCTAACATTCACATGGACATGATTCGTTTCTGTGAGTTCATTCTTCTATTTAGAGAAAGATATTGCTACCCTCCCTTCTGCACTGACACAGTTGCCAAAATAACCACTCTTACTAACTGGCAGCTTTAAAAGCCAGCCTGCAGCTGACTTTGAAACAGAAGGTCAGCAAAGGGAGCAACAGACTTCAATTCAGAGCTTTAATGGGAGCCATTGACCACAGCAAAAGGCCTTGACTGGAGTGTCTAGAGTGTGCTTTGCACAGGCCAAAAAGTCACTTTCATACTCTTTGAACCTTTTGTATAAACCTATATATTTTTCACTCTGTGGATTTCAAGATGAATGTGCAGCCGTGTGCTAGATGTGGCTATGGGGTTTACCCTGCTGAGAAGATTAACTGTATAGATCAGGTCAGTTCTCTTTCTTTATCATTTTGGACTATAATAAATGTACAGATTGGCACTTTTAACACTGTGCAAATCTCCTGGTTCCAAAAGTTCTTTACTCATACCTGAGTTCAGAACTGAAATGAATTAATAACACGTATATATTTGAAGAAAAAAATAGTCAAATTCATTAAATTAATGCTAAGGATCAATACCGAGATTTTAAACTTAGCAGAATAATAATGAAATACAAATCATGTCTGTTTGGTTTCTCTTTTGTGGCATTTCCAGACATGGCACAAAGCCTGTTTTCACTGTGAAGTATGCAAGATGATGTTAACAGTAAACAACTTTGTTAGCCATGAGAAAAAGCCTTACTGTCAAGCGTAAGTGTAAAAGTGTATTTATGTTTTTCCTTCCTTTCTTTTTTTTTTTTTTTTTTTTTTTTTTTTTTTTTTTTAAAGAAAAGGTTTAATTTGGCTAATCATTTTAATACAACAGAAGATCACCATTTGGACTCCGCCTGTCCCATGTGTGACGTGACATTAGGGATTGTCAGTGCCTTCATGTGTATCTTTGGATTTATGTGAATCACAAATGATGGGAAACTCTTTTTAGTGTACATAAATCCTCCTCATTTGGCCAGTGTGTTAAAAGATACCAAACTGAGTTCCATTTTAGTATAGTGGGGAGAAAATAAAACCAACCACAAAATTCAGTGCTTTCCAAATCAATGGTTAAGAGTTAACAAGGTTGAGCTAATCATAAGGAAAATGTATAAAATGCAGATTTTGGAGTTGGTTTGTTCTAGGAAGTTTTTATTTTATAATGATCAATTCCTGTCAAATTTGTCAGCAGAAAAAGGGAAGATGACAGTTGTTTTTTATTCTATTATTCTCTTTTGTTATTAGAAACACAGCATTGATATGACTATCATTAAAATTAATTTTGCTCTAGGCATCCATACAATTATAACTTGAATGTAACCCAAGATCTCTGTGTGAGTGGGGGAGAAGTTGAAGTTGTGTATAGAGGGGTGGAGGCTGCTATTGTGTTTTTGGGTGCTGGAAGGGAACCTTTCTGGTGGGCTGTCTGGTACATTCCTAACATCCTTTTACACTTTCCCTTTTCTAGGCACAATCCAAAAAACAATGCATTCACAAGCGTATTTGACACACCAATAAATATGAATGCAAAAAAACTGTCGGAAGTGGTAAGTGAGGTAAGAAGCTTGAGGGTCAAATGTGTTTGTCTTTGTTCTACATTTTGATAACATTTTTATGCCTCTTGTTTTGTAAGTATAAATATGTGGTTTTAACTTACCTACCCGTGTTCTTTTAGATCAGTAAGATCTCAGCTGGGTTTGAATCATAATTTTTTTCAATGCGATTACTCATGTGAAAGAAAGCTTAGATCTGAATTTGCTTCTGCTCTCAGAAGGAAAAATTGATTTGAGCTGCTCACCTGTCTATCTGATAATCTTTACAGAAGCACAGTTCACCTGAGCTGCCCAGAGCTGTGTAAGCTCAGTGACTAAGCGGGGTTGCACAACCTCTGGAAGCGAGAACCCGCTTGCTTTGTGATCTCATCAGAAACAAAAGATAAATTATATCTAGGTGGGACACAGGCAGAAGTTCCCATAAACACTTCGCCAGGTATTTCTGCCGAACCTGAGCTGGGAACTGCCCAGGTCGGGGAGCTTCGCGGGGTTTTGCTGGAGGTGTTTTTGGGGACGGAGGCGCATCCTCGGCGCCGGCGCTGCCGTGCCCCGTGCGGCCGCCAGGGGCGCTCAGGGCCCGCCCATTCCCAGCGCCGTCCTGGGCGTCCCGCGCCTTTTCCCTCCAACACATCCTCTCCAACCGGCAGTTTTGGAACCTGGCGAAGTAAGAAACACAGGAACGCCCAGCAATCGATGGCCATCACACTTCTCTGCGCAGTGCGGTTTTCGTGAATGTCACGTCCTTCTGTATTCTAAAATAGCATTACCCAGTGTGAATATATTTCGCAGGGAATGTGTTTTGGTGTTAATTGGCATCATTAAAATAAACAAAGAAAGTTGTATTTCTTAGATTATGGCATGCTAAATTCATTCTGATGTCTATTTAGCTGTGCACACTTGGTGCACATGAATAGCCTTCATCAGACACTGCATCATTTATCATTTTGTATAGCATTCCTGTGCCTCAGTTTTTGCAGTATCATGGGCTGTAACTATTTCAGCAGTGACTATCACAGTTATTTTAAATTGTGTGTGACGGATCTGCTCAGGAATGAGTTTGGGATTACTGCAGCTTCTATTCCTGGTTTTAGGCAGTGATATGAGACTGATACTTCCAGTGCATGTGAGTACACAAGCCAGAGAAATTATAGCTCAAAGATCACTTTCCCTTGTTTTATACACCTTAAACACCTTCTGTCCTTTTCAATCACATAATGAGGTTCTATTCCAGAGAGAATATTGCTAAGTGTAGTAAAGAAGCTGATTCTGCAGTATGTTCTTAAAGAGAGTACTTCTGTAAAAAATTTGAGAGCAGGAAAATTTTTCCCTGGTAAATGTATAAAATAATGGTATCTTGGGCAAAGGTTTCACTTGCTACTATGGAAGTTTGTTGGGTTTTATATGTAAGGTTATTTCTGATGCAGAAAATAGAATGTTTCTTCAATCCCAACATGATGTTCTCACATAAGTCTTATGTTGAGACATCAGCTGGAATGCAGAGATAAAAATTCAGTCTCTCTGTACAGAATTTTTATGTTAGCAGACAAATCATGCAGCTCTTTGCACCTCTGTGCTTAATTTATAAATGGGAATAATGGTACACATGCTCAGTAACATTTCTGTCCAGTCAGTTTAAATTTCCTGCTCTGGGCTTTTACATCTGAAGAGTGAGTTGTATAACAGAGCTGTGATTTCATTTGGATTTTTACATGCTATCATGATAAAAGTAGCAGTAGGAAAATAATGACCCAGGACTAAATATGGTAGTCATTTACATATGCACAGTTAGGATATGATAATTCGTGGACACTGTGCAGGGAAATAGGAGAGTAGAATATTGCTCACTTGGTAGTAGTTTTTTTCATCTAATGATTCATTGACATGTCCCACTTAAAATTTCTTAGGGATTTCAATTCTCATAGATTATTTCTCCCAAAAGTATTATCTAAAGGTAAAATTATTCTTTCAGAGTGTCATGCCAGGTTTCAGATGTAATATCTTCTCCTTTACAGATGTGCAGCTCCAATACTGGCAGAAATCTTGGGTGGAAGCTGGATGTGGACTAGAAAGCAGAGTTTTGGCCTTAGGGCTAAATGCAATTGTCACCTTGTTTGTCTCTCTTATTCTTCTCCAAAGGGGATGTGTGTGAGCATGTACTAACAAACTACTAAAATGAGCCATTATCTTTTTTGTTTTTTTAGATAAAATATCGAGAACAGAGTGAACAATTCAAGTCAGTCTTTCAGTGGGATGTAAGGTCCAGAGAAATTGAAAGTGTCTATAAAGCCCAACAACTGGCTACCCAGGTAAGAAATACCCCTCGAGCCTCCAAGCCAGTGGCCTGCAGGAGACCAAGGGTTGGCAGTCCTGATTGTTTGGGGTTTAACCACAACATGTCAATGCTAAAAAAAAAAGCCTTTGCTTCTCATTTCACTAAACTTTTCAAGGCAAAATAGCCTAATTATAGCTTAGGAGAATCAGAAGGTGAGGAAGGAAGAGTGTGTCTGCAGTCAGCTGTTGGGGCTGCTGCATGAACAGCCATACTCTGTGTGTCTTCTCTCTACTGGCACTGGAGCTTCACAGCAGGTGATCTGATTCCCAGGGGATGTGAGTTGAGTCTCACTCCAGGATCCTAGATCCTGTCATCTTGATGTCAGTTCTTGTTATACAAGTTCTCCCTTGGCATTCTGAAGGGATGTGGAATGTAGGCCTTGTGCTGCAGAGAGTGAATTTCACTTCCACAGCACTGTGTGTATTTCCTTTTTTTTCCCTGTCAGATCAGCTGTTTGAGTGTTAAAACAGGGGTGAAGATAGGGAGTTGTTTCATTTTTGTCTTGTAGAATGCTTACTATGCTGCCTACGAGGAGGGAAAATCGTGGTACCCAGGAACAATCCCAGATCCTGAGATGGTCAAGATAACACAGGCACAGAAGGCTCTGAGTGATGTAAGTGGACTGATGGTTGGCTTTCTTTTCATAGTCTATCATATTCTGAAGACTTACAAATGCATCAAAGTCAGTCTTTGGTAAGATGTCACCTGCAGGCTTTGCAGGAAGACTATCTGGAGGGTCTGCCTACATTCTGATCTTTGTTAAGATGCTGCCAAAAGAGAGACTGGCATGTTTATTTCTGTCAAAAAAATACTTAGTATTGTAAGTGATTAAAGTCACATGTCAGTTCTATTGCCCATCCTAGAAATCATGCATTTATGTGTTTGTGTAATTGAGAAGCACTTCAAGTGTTGATGAAACTGATTTAGTAGGCAGTGCTGTCTCTCTCAGCAGAGCAGAACTCATGATGGCAAATGTGCCATATTTTCCATGGACTGGACTTTTCATTGACTGGATTTCCATGACTGATTAAAATCACTTCTGAATTATGACTAATTATCTGTGTCCATACAATGGGTCAGTGACTCAACGCAGGCAATTAACAGTGGATAATTGATATGAATGAGAAATGCCATATATAGGAAATTGTTTTACTGAATCAGTTTATAAGGTGTAACTCTATTCTGTTAACTTTTAAATAAAGTGATGCATACCTTTAGGAAGCAGCAATAAAAAGAGGAATCACATTCAACCAGAGTAGATTCTTCTCTAATAAAAAAATTCATCTTCTAGTTTCAATACACAGAAGAATATGAGCCACGCAGAGGCAAAGGCAGCTTCCCTGCTATGATCACTCCAGGTTACCAGGTTGCTAAGAAAGCCACCCAACTCAGCAGTAATGTAAGTCACAGGGGTTTTTAATTATGCTTTAGACTTCTGAATTTGGATGATCCTGGGTTCAGGCCATTCACTTGAGATATTAGATTCTATGGTGAATATTTGTTGTACTGTTACAAAGTGAGAAAATTTAAATATGATGCAGAAAACAGGGTTAATAACCTACTTGGCCTGGGAAGACAATCATATAGAACAAATGACAATGTAGATATTTCCTGGAAAATGTTGCAACTTCTGCTGTAATTTATCACAACCTGAAAAAGATTGTGACTCACACTAAAATGTTAATTTAATTCATTACCTTTGCTTTCACATTGTGGCTTTATTCATCTAACTATTTACATTTGACATTTTTTACTTTCTTATTTGAAATCAAATACCTGTATAATTGAAATTAATTCATATACAAGCTACTTTAAATTTATGCACAGAAACTTTTTTATTAATAAAAGTAACAATTCACATGAAAGATAAGCAAAAATAAATCCCATAAAAATGATTTTAAAGTATTTCATTGTTTTCTGAAAATACTATCTGCATTGTCATTGCAATATGATCTTGGGACATTAATGACCATTCTCATGATATTTTAATCAAATGTATGGCTCACATAAATCAAGTGAAAATTTGAATGTCTGAGTCCATTTCTGTCTGCTTCTGGTATTCACTTTAAGGAAACTGGGCCTTAAATATACAGATAGCTTGACTGTGCAGTGGAGAGTGTCACAACTGCTGTTGCTCCTTTTCTCTTGAAGCCTTCTGATGGAAATACATTTTTGTGCTTATTGTTTGTAATATGGATATATCTGTTTTCCTCCTCAGGTAGAATATAAGCGTGGACATGAAGAGAGAGTTTCAAAGTTCACCTCTGTTGTGGACACTCCAGATATACTTCATGCAAAGGCTGGAGCACAGCTTGCAAGTGATGTGAGTCAAACAAAATAGATTGACCTCTTCTGCAAGTGGTTCCGAGGGCATTTATAAATCACTTAAAAATATGAACACAAAGAAAAATAAAAAATCAATATTTTAAAGGCAGACTCATTTTATCATTAAGCATTTAATACTTGAAGTTACAAAGACCACATTCAATTTGAGGCCATTTTAGGCTGTCAGAACAGAAGGTGGGGAACCAGTCTGTTCCATACCCAGCAACTGGCTGCCATGCAAAGTATAAAAAGAAGATACCTAACTCATATAAATAGAGCAGGCATCCTGTAGACACCTTCAGTATTTTCTTTAAACAACTCTTTTCATCCTGCACCCTGAAGAAGAGAAAGGGGCCATGCAGAAGATGTGTGATTGGGTAGTTAAAGGCCAAATTGCAAAGATTCAGACTTCATGATTCATCTTCCTTTTGGCAGATGGCAGCCATCGAACGCCTGGCTTTGCAACTTTAGGGATTGATTGTGTGTGCAGTCAAAATACATTTGATCTAATTGCTCCTGAACTGACTTGAATTTTTACAGTTGAAATACACAGAAGACTTTGAAGAACGGAAGGGAAAAGGCAGCTTTCCTGCTATGATCACTCCAGCTTATCAAATAGCCAAGAGAGCCAATGAATTAGCCAGTGATGTAAGTGTCCAAAGTAAAGTCTCTTTTGGGAAAGAAAATACTAAACTGTCACACAAATTTTGAATTGAAACATTTACTGGCAGAAATTTCATGAGCATGGCCTACTGATCTTTATTGGCTTTCTTTTCCTTTCCAAACATAACAAAACCACCACACCCCTGTACTCTTTAATAAGCACCATTAGAGGACCTCAGCACTGCTTCAAAATGTACAGTTAATTGTGCTTTGTTATTGGAAACTGAAAGAAAAGCTCTTTTTTGTAGTTGGAGAAGATAAAATATGGAAGAACATATAACTCAAAGGAAGTGAATTTAAAACATTAAGAGTCATTGAGGAAAATAAGAGATCCATGATTTTGAACGTAAAAGCAACTGACTCTAAAACAATTACAAGTTTTTGTTTGCCTTTGATCTGTGGAAAACCCTTCACTTTTGTCAGCAAACCCACATGGTGATTAAAGGGCAGCATCAGGTTACAGGCATTGTTTTAACTTCAGCAAATGTAGTGCAAACCTTGGTCTAAACTTGAAGCTTGATTGCCTAAAATTCCGTTTATCACTGGGGATAAAGCATCTTTCAGAAACAAACCCATTTATTGTTGGGGTTCAGGTGACCCTGTGGTAAAAAAATGCTCTGTGGTAACGATGAATTTGCATTACAATCAGTTCTACTTTTTTCAAACTGCTGGAGCACCAGGGATTAGCCACTGTCAAGCAGGTGGTGCTGAGCACACTGAACTAATAGTCTGGGTTGAATTGGCAAGTCCTGTGTTCCTAGTGCATTATTAAAAAGTACACCACTAGTTCTGTTTTTATATCTTCAAGTGGCATCTTTGACTTGTGCAGGTTGGTGGCAATGGGAATTTTGAGAATCCTTTATTGACAACATGTGCATGTCATTGGTTGTTATTTATTGTGCAGCATCTGTGTACCAGACTAAATCTGGTTCCTTTTTTCCTGTTAGGTAAAATATCATCAAAGATATGAAAAAGAGATCAAGGGGAAAGCCAGCCATACAGCTGGAACAGATGCTGCTTCTGCAAGAGAAAATGCAGATCAATATGGACAGGTATGCAGCATCCAAGAGATAGCCTTGCTGATGTTGATCATTACTACAGCTGATTAATGCTCAAGGCTTTGGAAACTTATTTCCACTTTGTTTTCCTGTGTGAGAAAACAAGGTCTGGAGGAAAAGGAGGCGTGCAAACAGCACAGTGCTCCTAATGTGTAATGTATCTGTCACTGGCACCTAAAGATGTGACTACAGGGTGGCTGCACTGCCACTGCATGACCCTTGCAGTAGGGCCATTCCTAAAGGTGAACACTGACCTTGGAAAATGTTATCTCTGTGCATGTATGCACTCTACATTTCTGTTGTGGTGTTATTATCACACTGAGATGTGATTGCTTGGGGAAATATTCCCATTCCATGGATAAGGAAATTAATCCAGGAGAAAAGCAAAAGGGCTGTGAAATGGTGCAGAGTTGGCAGATAGTTGGCTGTCTTTTCTCTGCTGATATTTTTACAGATCTTAGAGCTTTGCAGCTCTAAATATGTGTGAACAGCATTGAATCTCATAGATGCACAACCTCTCAGTTTTTACCTCTTCCACAAAAGGGGTATTAAGGTGTTATAAACCTGACAAGTTCTGTGTTTGTGGAACCAAACAGGCTTTAGTTCTGTTCTGGTCGCTGGCGTTTTGCTTCTGTTTCATTTTTAAGGGAATACAATTGGGTTTGTGGTCTCCCAAAATGCACCCAAAGTTCTATTCCCATTAGGTGGGGGAAATAGCACAGCTAAATAGAACTGAATGCAGCTAAAGGGAATTTGAAAGGGACTGAATAGTGGTGTTGTATAAAGAAAGCTATATGGTTAATCTTAGGGTTTTTTTTCTCCTGCTCCTCAGTAGGTCCATATACTTTGGATAAATTAAGGAACAGGGACTGTATTTTCCTAAAACCTTTGGTGTTTTTAATTTCTTCACTTCTTCTGTCCAAATCTACATTTAGCATTCTGCAAAAAGCAAGCTATTCTTGAAGAATATGAGTTTAGAATTGTAGCTATGAAGCCTTCAATTAGTTTCTGTCTTTTGAACTGCTACAAGTTTTAATAGGAATAAACAAATAAAATGAATTTGAAAAAGCACTAATTACATTTCCAAGCATTAGAATGCTTCTGTTTTAGAATTAATTTAAGTTTTCTTTCTTTGAAAGTATCTTTGAAACTTCAGTCACAGACTTCAAATTCAATTTGAGTTTTAATCTTTATAGATTGGATACTGATATTATTACTCAAATAACACAGAGTCACCAAAATTAATGGATATTTCTGAGTAAATTGTGACTTAACATGGGTAAAAGGATTAGATTTCTAACTGTTGAGATCCTCAACACTGAGTTGAGTGTGCATCAGGAATATATAGATATACATCTATACATATATATATATATATGCATACATCTTTATATATATAATGTGAGACAATTTAAAGAATCTTACTGTAAAATTCCTGTGCTGATCACCTCTTTAGTTCATGTTTAAAAACCTTAAGAGTGGCTGAAAAATTTTTCTGATATTTTTGAATATATGCACAATATTAGAAATTATATTACAACGTATTTGAGAAAGTTAGAAGTAAAAGGCAAGTTAATCTGGAGAATTCAAAGTAATTAATGGTATTTTAAGAAACTAACTCAGCTGGTTACTCAACTATATATTTTCTTTTCTATGCCTGTTTATAGAATAATTTAATGCCATTGTAATTATGGCATCATATTGTTCACATATTTGTGGTGTGACCTGTCTTACCATCATGACACTGATGATGCACAAAATGACCTACACTGGATGGTTTTGCATTGAGAACACACAAAAGAGATATGCCAGATATTTGTGATCCTTCCTATCTGTGCTCTCCCTGGCATTCTTGACATGCATTCTATTCATGGCACATTCTATTTTCCCTCAAACTGCCTCTTTACTGCACAGGATTTACAAAATACTGCAGAGAAGACACATTACATTTTATGTCACTTGTTTGTATTGTTTGTACACCATATTCCCTCCAGACCTCCCCACAGATGGCTTTGGGATGATTATTGTGCATTAACACTTAAAAAAAAAAAAAAAGCTCCAGTATTTTGCTGTTAAACTATCAAAATGGCTTTCAAATTGTCAAACATTTACACATAAACTTTTCTATAGATGAAGAGTGTTACTCCCACAACAATTGGGTTTTTTTTAATCAAACAAATTGAATTTTGTGATTTTGTTCACTAAGGAGTTTGCCATTTTGATAACTAGATATCTCTGCTTCATTTATTAATCCCTCTTCAAAATATATCACTGCACTGGAGAACTATTACTTTTGGTCAGTTATGATGTGGAAAATGACCATGGAAGGATCAAACAGCTTCTGTAACACCAGCTCAGGAGAAGGCTGATCCTATGTTAAACTTATTAACTTTAAGCAAGTCTCCTGACTTCCCAAACCATTGGCTATTTTTAAAATATCCCAGGGAAACATGTCTTGACAAACAGAGAGGCAAGCAGATATCATCTCTGTATGAAATGATGTGAGATCAGAAGGCTGTATATCATTGTACACTTGAATTCTACCTTGACCACAGCTAACAGCCACCTAAATTTCTCTTGGAATGCAGCACAGGCAGTTTCAGAGGCATAGGTAATTTAACAGCTCGATTTATTCTTATATTTTGGTCATTTTTTTCACTAAAAAAAATCACTGAAGTCTTGAACCTTCCTCCTAACAAGGACTGTGGGGCTTTGTAAAATAACCTATGGCCCCACCTGGTGAGTAAACACTCTGAATTTTTTTCAGGGATATATGGATGAGTTTGAGGAGCGCAGAGGGAAAGGAAGCTTTCCTGCTATGATCACTCCAGCTTATCAAAATGCCAAGAAAGCAAATGAATTGGCAAGTGATGTAAGTATGAAACCTGAATCAATACAATTCATAAACAATTAAAACCAGCAGTTTGTCAGAGCAGTGCCTGGGAGGAGAATGCTGAAATTGCACTTGAGAAGTAAACAAAAGTGACATTTCGCTGCATTGCTGGGAACTGGGTGGCTCAGGGGATTAATAATATCCATTAATAGAAGGGGGCACAGCTCCAACTTGCATGAGGGAGGAGATGGATGTAGCAACTAATGGGGATCCCTACTGTTAGGTTAACCCTCCTGGCAAATCTGCACCTGTATTATTAATGAAACCTTCAACTGCCTTCATCATCCCGTGGACTACTGTGGTATTCCCAGTAGTGAATAAATGGAGGATGAATGAACTGTACTGGTTTTGATATTTTGATGTATCATGCCTCTAGCACAAAGCCAGTCATATGGAGGAAAAGAAGCAAGGAGTATGACACTGTCACTTCACAAAAGTGAGCTTATTTCTGGGCTGGGAATTTTCACTTTTGGGTGGTAAACTAAAGAATGGCAAAGAGGTGGTGTGTGATTCCTGCATCCAGCCCACCCAGTAAAGGGCCTCAGCCCTATTTGAGGATACCATTTTAGGCAGTGACCAAAAATGGGTCAGCCTGTAGGTCAGAACCCTGTGGCTGTTCTGAAGGGCTCCTGTGAGTGACAACCTTTGTGGTGTGGACACCTGTCCCCGATGGGGCTGTGAGAGCTGATGAGCTCAGCCTGTCTTCTGGGGAGCTGACAGATGTTGAGTCTTTCAGCTTGTATTAGCCTGGACTAGACACGAGCAGTAAACTGGAGTGAAAGGATCAGTCATCTTCTGTTACCTGAGCTTATCACTGAGAGAAGATAAAAAACCTCAAATCCTCTGTGACCAATCCCAGTTTGATGACAAACTCAGTGATCCTCTGTTTAAACATGAAATATTAACCTTTCCAGATAAGGATCACAGTTTCATAGGTTTTGAAAACACTAATGGTCATTAGTTTCCTTATTAATTTATAATACATAGAGGGAAGAAGAGGATTGGTTCAGGGCAGTAACATTTGCACACTACAGTACTTACCAACCTGCCTTATAGTTTTAAAGACTGAGAAAATGTGTGCAGACTTGGAAAATAAAAAAAAAAAAAACCAAACCAAAATGCTTTGCATTTTGGTTCATGTAAAATAATTTATTTTGCACATGATGTTACTGGTTTTTGAACCAGTAATGTAAGATGTATAACACAAGCACCTCCTTGTATGTGAGAAATATTGAAGCATATTCCCAACAGGGGTTTTGCTGGAAAAAATTTGGCAAAGAGCCAGTTAAGTATTAACTCTCTTTACCCATCTAAGCCCATTTAATGTCAATAACCTGATGTCTAAATTAAATTTATAAATCCCTTAATTCAATCTTGATTTGGTAGAGGAATATAATTCCCTTAAACACACTAAAAGTACAAAAAGATACAGCTTTTTAAAAAAGCTGGTTTCTACAAAAGGAAAAGTTTGCAGAGCACTTATGATTTTTTTATCAGATGATTATCTGTAATTCTCTGACTAAAATGAAGTAGTGAGGATTAACTTCATTAATAGAAGAGCACAAGCTCCAAGCAGCCACCAGCCAAGAACCTGCTGGTAATCTGTTCAAGCCAGGAACAACAACGCGCCGATGTCAAAAATGTATAAAAAATGCTCTCACTAAAATGTCTTGAGAGGGACTGTGAAGAGCTATGGGGTT
The DNA here is from genome assembly GCA_013398075.1 of Notiomystis cincta. Classification (NCBI taxonomy): domain Eukaryota; kingdom Metazoa; phylum Chordata; class Aves; order Passeriformes; family Notiomystidae; genus Notiomystis; species Notiomystis cincta. The sequence goes on from VZRX01008261.1 coordinate 30,900, forward strand.
GTATTTGGGTTATTCAAGGTAGTAAATACAGTGTTTCAGCTTGGCAAGTTCCATTTACTTATCAAAGCAAGCACAGGGAAGATATTATCCTGACTCATGAAGCCAGTCTAAATAGCAATGATGAAAAGGTGCACATCTATTTTATAATTCTCCCTACTTCTTTTCAGATAAAATACAAGAAAGATCTTTCCAAGATGAAAGGTGCAGCTCACTTTCACTCCCTAACAGCTGAAGACAACTTGAGCCTTAAACAAGCCCAAAGTGTTAACAAGCTTGTCAGTGAGGTAAGGGCTTGAATCGATCCCTTAACAAGTTTGGGAGCAGCTCATACAAACATTTGTGTTTGATGAGTAAGGACTGCAAGTAAAAAAAGCTGTTGTTCTTACTGCATTTTATATAAAAAAATCATCTGTGTGCTGCACAGTGACTGGAGAGAAAAGCTCAGGAACAGAACTTCAGGTGCTGTGTTCCAGCCCTTCCAATAATCTGTATGAAAGTGTGGGAAATTAACCTCAGGAGAGTGATTCTAGTTCTGACCATAGGAAGAACAGAAATCTGAAAAAACCCCACTGCAAACCTGAATTGTGCTTTTAATATGATATTAAGATATGCTTTAGGATGAATTGGGTGTGTGCCTTAGAATGTCTCAAAGATGGTTATTTTAATAATCAAAAAATAACATAAACAGAGCCAAAATTTATATCATTCTGGTTATACACATTTCTGTTTTCTTCCATCATGTGAAAGACTGTGAGTCACTGATAATTGATTCTTTTTCTGCTTGGCAAGGGAAGATTGCTAGAGAATTCTCAGTAGATTCTGAATTATTAATTTATTTATAGTGTCATATCAGCTATAAAACTATTAATAAATGTGAGTTTCTAGAACTTCCCCATGGCAGTTTAAAAACTTATACTCTTGAGATGTCAAAGAATAAAACCTTCAATAATGAAAAACCCCTGGAAGTAGGGCTGGAAGGGGCCTCCTGGGCCAATGATTCCTGCTTCCTGCTGGCTTGACACAGCACCATATAATCCTCCTATTCCAATTTCTAGCCTACATTTATTCCTGTCCACTTTATTACCACTGTGTTTTGTGCTAGCTTTGCCCTTTAGTTTAAAAAGTTCTTCTCCCTGCATGGTTACTTTTTTGAGAGGTTTACAAATACATCATTTTCTTCTCTGTGCCTTTGATTTCCTGGACTAAGCAAGCTGAGTTCTTCTCATCTCTCAGTCTCTCACTGCAGCTCTTACAGGCTGAGCACATGTTCCTTAAACAGGAATGGCTCTGAGGGTACAGAAGCTCTTGCTGAGATCTTGCTGGAACCTGGAAATGGCACATTTGTACACATTCATTTGCCTCACACTCACCTTAGAATTCCTTTGTGTATCATTGTTTTTGTTAATAATTTTCCTCCAGCCACTGTCTCATATACTTTACAGAGGATGAAATTGAGTTTCTTTTGCCTATAAAATGAGAACTGATATGAAAATTCTCCTCATATTAATTTTCATCATATGCCCTCTGATGAAAACCATGCATCAAAATCTCTGAACAGGGGGTCTGCCTAATAAAAAGTGTGTGAAGGAAATTGATAGAGCAGATTAAGGTTTTACCATAGCTTCCCATTGTGCATTTTTGTCACTAAGGTGGAGTACAAGAAGGATCTTGAAAACAACAAAGGCTACAGCATGAATTACTGTGACACTCCACAATTCAAGAATGTGAGCAAGATCTCAAAATTCACCAGTGATGTAAGTTTTCAGTACCTTGAGTGTACCAGGGCTTGCTTGCCCTCGTAGCTCTGGAATCACAGGTCAACTGTGTGTGTGTGTGTGTTGCAGATAAATGTGTGCTGGAAATGTGATTATAACTGGTTTTAGCCTGGTTTTGTACAACACTTATCCTACTGTGTCCTGATGTATAGCTGGGCCTCATTTTATTTAGGGTGATGAAAAGAACTATTATGGTGCTTGGAAGAGAGGTTACTTACCATGTTCTGCTGATCTAGAGAAGCAGCTAAGTCAGTTACTGTTGTCTGTCATAATAATTATTTATTTCATCCATTTCCTGACTGGACATTTAGGCAGAAGATACTTCACCAGAGCTCATGCCAGACAAGAACATAATTACTGTGTGAAAGTAATCAGTGTTAATGATTATATTGCTTGCATCTCATGAAATATAATTTTGTTTCCTACTGCTTCTTACCACTCTCTGAAATCCCAGAGGAGTAAATATTTTGCCATACAGTTGAGATGGCAGAATGATCAATTTTTCTTGCCAAATCCCCCACTCTGGGGTTGGTGAAAGATGGACCAAAACAACCCAATTTTTTTCATTTGTTAATGCACAAATATTGTCCTCCTGGGACTGTGTTCTAGTATTTATTTCTGATGAAATGCAGATGTATCTTCTTTATGTGGCATTCAGGTGATATGAAGATCAAGTAAATTATATCTTGTAGACCAAGAAACTCACAGAGAGTTTTAGCTTTTATTTTTTAAAGTACCAAGGCTGTTGTGGACTAAAGACTTCCAGTATTGGAGCACCACCGATGGACCACAGCTGTAACAATTTGTCTTGCTGCTGTAAAATATGGAAACTCTGAAAAGCTGAAACTCTTCAATAGAAAAGTTGAATATATTTTCTCAGAGTATTTTTATCTTCTTTTTTTTTTTTTTTTTTTTTTTTTTTTTTTTTTTTTTTTTTTTTTTTTTTTTTTTTTTTTTTTTGGTACAGCTTAAATACAAAGAAACCTACCAGAATGAAATGAAAGGTCACTATGTGGGTATTGGCATGGACAAGAAGATGCTCCATGCCATGAAAGTTGGCAGCCTGGCAAGCAATGTGAGTCCCTTTTAATCACTCCTGTATGGTTGTTGCCTCCTTGTCTTTCAGTTTTTCCAGAATTAAGTTGATAGAAAACTTTAGATCATACTGTACTGGGGATCTGATATATATAGATAGGTTGAGAAGAGGGGAAATTCTGGAAACCCTTTTGTACTGTTTTATAGCTCACTGTGTGGAAGAAGTTATAATAAGAAATTTCAGTGATCTGGCAACATACTGAGATCCTTCAGCTTTCTTTGACATCAGTAGGGTGCTGAGGGTTGTTTGCCACCACCCCCAGGGTCAGACCTTTGCTGGAAAAAACAGTCTTTAATGAAGATTTCTGGATTCCAATTTAATTTACTGGGTTAGTCAAGAAGCTATTTCATTACATACCATTCCTTCAAGTACATTATTTACAAATCTGTAAGAAGCTTGAGAACTAAGCAGAAAGATAAAAGAGATGTGTCATAGGTGGAAGTTAAGTTAATGCTCCCACTGTTGGCATTGGATTAATTGAGAAGCTGAAAAAGAATCAATTAGTGGCTAAACTATGCAAATAATTTCATTTTCTTTGTCACTCATGACATTGAACTTACTTTGTTTCTTGCATTTAATATTAATATTATTGTTTCTCCTTTTCTCTTGACTGATAATTATTCAAACAAATGACAGCTGAAAAAAAAAGGAATAATTTTTTTTTGTTCTCCTTGTGTTTCAGATAGCCTATAAGTCTGATTACAAACATGATGGTGTTGACTACAATTACCCAGCTACTCTCACTCCTTCATACCAGACAACAAGAAAGTTGGTCCCTTTGAAAGATGTAAATAATTTTATGGTTTTGGTTTTTTTTGTTGTTTTGTTGTTTTGTTGTTTTGTTGTTTAGGGTTTTTTTTTTTTTCTGAGTTGCATAGCTCATCATCTCTCTGTAGGAGAGGTTGTGATAGATTGCATGTGTCAAATGATGATTTAATGATAGGAGCAAATAGCCAGTGCTAACAAAGCAAAGAAGTGCAGTGTCCAGAGGTCTCAGAGCAGTGAAAAGTGCTGCCATGTCCTGTCCTTGGCTTGAGTCCAGCACAGACTGCAGAGTGATGTGAATCAGTGACTTCTGCCCTATCCCAGACCTGTGCTGCAAACTCCCACCATCCTGGGGCAGCTCCAACAGCAGCACCAAGCCCTGAGAGGACAGGAGAGCAGAGCAGCCTGGTCACCCTCAGGGAATTCCCTGAGGACAGTGCTGCCCTCCGAGGGGACCTGGTTGGCCACACACCTCCCTTCAGCCTGTGCCCCCTGTGCAAAGGGAGCCCCTGTGCCTGGGCTTGAGTCACTGCTGGAGCAGTGGCAGGAGCTGTGTGTGTGTCCTGTGTGCCCTTCAGACACGTTAAGAATGGCAGACTATTATACTTACACAGATATACTGTGATACTCACACAGATTATTATAATTTCACCTCTCACAAGCAGCAAAAGCTTGACTGGTCTCGTCTACCATTGGTAACTGAACCTGTGCCTCACTTAGGAGCACAGTCACAGGCACTGCCTGTAAAATCAACAGGAGGAGAGCTTTTCTGACTTCCTCAAGTATATATACCTTGTCTTCACACTGGAATTGCAATAAACCAGGAGCAATATGCCTTAGAGAGGTCACTAACATTATGTGAGATTTATCTGGGCCTAAATACCTCTTCCAAGAAAAAGGTGGTACCATGGAGAGCTGGAATTGGGAAGCCTGATGTTTTTGAGGGAGTATTGGATATACTTCAGCTCTAAGATGAACTGTAGCCTCTACAGCAGTAATTTCAGCTTTGCCTTTGAAAAGCTGCAAACAGTAGAATTCAGTGTTTAATTGCTAACTGTGGGAGAGAGCTGTGTTCCTAAAGAGTTCAAAGTAAGCATGAACTCATGTCCAAAATGTAAAAAATATTCCAGCAATTCAAGTGGCTGAAATAGTCAATTTTCAATTTGCTGTCAGCATCAGGGCTTGAAACAGGTAGTTCCACTGGCCACAGAGACTCAGCTACAGCAGTCCTGATGTAGAATTTTGAATTTGTCCCAGGACTTGTCTGCTCCCATATAACATGCTTACTCTGAACTCTTTTAGGAATAAAAACTCTCATACACTAAGTAATCACAAGTGGCAATAAATTCAGTTAAAAAGAAATGATCCCTTTCCATGGAATTAAAATTCTCTCTGTCTTTGAAGAAGCAAATGCACTGTTTTAAGTACCTTGATCATTTTGGACCTGTGAGATAATTCAGGCTTTTTTTCCTAGCTTTTGTCATTCTGGCAGAATGAGCAAGTTTATGTGAGGATACTGGGGATAAGGAGGGTTGCATTGAAATAGTTTCAGTAACTCAAAGTCTCTGGAAACATGCTCCACTTTACTGGAAAGAAGTGTTCTTAAGAAACTAGTTTTAAGCAATGTGATTTGAAATGTTTGCAAAGAGGTGATTAACTACAGTGAATATTAATGAGGGCCTAGAGAAAAATAATTGTGTTTTGTAGAATAGCAATGAGTTCTTTTGCAGCAACAGGTTTGAAAGGAAGCTTCATATGATTTTTTTATCATGCATAATTTGGGGCTTTAGCATATTTATTTTATAATTTATTGTTGTTGTTACCATATTAATGTGTTAGTAATTTACTGGGCTGCAGTCCTCTTGATGGCTGACATTTTTTTGTACTGTAAGTACATGTTTTTCTTTTCTCAACATCCACACAAAACTGACCACACAGGGAAATTCTGTGGTAAATTTATTCCATTAAAACTCAGTAAAGACAAAGTATAAGAGAGTTCATTTGCTCTACCCGGTGTTACACTGGACAGACCTCTTCATAGACAGTTACAATAATTCTTGTCTGATAAAGATAAAAATGGATGAAGTGATGGTTAAGAATATCAGTTTAATAGTAATGATTTGGGGGGTTTTAAAGCAATGATTTGCAGCTGGTACTTCATCTTTATAAGAATTTGTGGGTTTGACAGGAAGGGATTATAAGTGAAATAATTTTCAGAGTGGGATAAAAACTGTGACCTCAGACAAGGAAGCTTTCAGAGCACTAACTCAGATCTCATCCAAGAGATCCTGACATTTTTCCTCATCTCTATTTATTATGGCTTAAATGATATTTTATCCAGAGTATTAGTTAGCAAAACTTTGTCTATTCAATCTCTCATTTTCTGGTCTGACCGTTTCTTCCTTTGCTGATTTTTTTTTTTAAATTTTATCTTAAATTAGGTAAACTACAGGCAAAGCATAGACAAGCTGAAGTTCAGCTCTGTTGCCAGCACTCCACAAATTGCTCAAGCCAAAATAAATGCACAGCAGCTCAGTGATGTAAGTTCTGCCATCATTAGCCACTGTTGTTTATTAGAATTATGAGATAATTTAATTTCATAGCATTGATAGCCTAATGTGTTTTATTCTTGATGGTTCTTCAGCAGATTCATAGCAAAACAAGAATGCATATTAAGTGAAATCACTTTCAAAAATGTGTCAAGCATAGCAGTAGATCTAATATTTGTCTCCACTTTTAAGATTTGTATCAGTGTGCTTTTTTTAGGAAATTATTTTCTGTGTATTTATTAAGGCAAGATTTTAAATTAAATCTTTTGTTCATAATCAGTAGCTCTTTTATTTATAGAATAAATTTTTACTTCCTAATGCTTAAGTAAAAGTTAGCCTTATTGCTTTCATACCTTACAAATTCCTTTGAGTGTATGGTGTATGGCACCAATAACCTGAAATTTAACAGCAATCAACCACTCTAGTGATTATATTTTTGATAAGTTAAAAATAACTGAGTTTCTTGCTGACCTTTTCAATATATGCAGTTGAACTACCGAGCCCAGTATGAGAAGACAAAAACAAATTACACCTTACCTCAGGATGTGCCACTGTTAGTGAAAGCAAAAGCCAATGCTGAGCTATACAGTGAGGTAAGTCAGACCTTGTGGAAATACTGGCATTCATGCTGCTGTTCATAGACTGAAATTAATATAAAGATCATGACACTCTTTCTGGAAGCATTTAGCATTTATCACTTGGCTTTGTACTAAACAACATGAAACATGGTGCCCAGAATAGACAGAGATCCAATTTCAAGGACAGTGAAACCTCTAGACTTTTTTTTTTCCCAAGACATTTTCAGATGATCTGAATTTCTTTACATCAGTAAATCAGTATTCACTCCACAAAATTAACTGCTTCTGAGGTGATATTTCTATGAAGAACCAACATTTGCATAGTTCTACTAATCCAAAGTCCACTGAAGTCAATGGAAAGAAACAGTGACTTCAGCAAACTTGGATCAAGCCCACTGTTGCTCATTCATAATTCCTGACAATATATAGAGATTTACATAGAGTCTTGTGGGTTAAAATCAAGTGCTTGCAGGGAAAGTTGAATTTCTATGTAATTTTAAAAGTATTTTTTCAGGCCTTTATTGCCATAGGTAATTTTGGAGGAAAAGAACCCAAAGACAAATAAGTGCAAAATGAGTGGACATAACCAGAGGCACTTTGAAAAACCCTCCCTCCTCCATACCTGTCTGAAAATGAGAATTATTGGTGGATGTTCTGGGATGTTAGGTGCCTGTGAACTCCAAGAATAAAATTTTGACTCAGTCCTAGACAATTAATTAGCTCAAAATGACAATGAACTGTGGCTTAAGAAGGTGCCAGTTTGTGGACTGAGCATGTGTAAAGTTCTGTGTTTCTCTGAGTCATTTCCATGTTTGTTTGAAAATCCTGTGTGTTTATGTGTTAGTGACACGTTGCTGTCTTTCCTTTCTCAGATTAAGTACAAAGAAGGCTGGGAGAAGAGTAAGGGCCAGGGTTTTGAAATGAAACTTGATTCTCTGCCTTTACTTGCTGCCAAGGCTTCAAGGGATCTCGCCAGTGATGTATGTTGCATTTAGTTACCTGGGAATTATCCTTTTTATAAGTAGTTATAGCACAGGGAAACGAAGCATAGCTCACTTCATGTGGATTTTTAAGTCCTGCATTTGGCTGTCCATCTTTCTCAATGGCTAATGAACAGTTGGAAAATTTCTCAGAATCTGCTGTGAAATTTTGCTCTCCAAAAATTATTTTCTTTTAAATCATGTGTACAGAGTGAGGCAAAATTTACACAATAAACCCATAGTGAAATTCAGTGTTTTGAATAGTTTATAGACTCAAAAATAGTGTTATCATCTACTACAAAGGGAATGCATATTTCTTTAGTCTGCTTCCTTAACATAAGCACATGTATATAAAGAAAATTTCAAACAAAATCTTTCTAAACAACTTATATCAAGATTTTTAATGGTGGAGAGGCAGAAAAGGGAGACAATTTTTCTGTGGCTGGAAAGTGTTCAGCAGTGGTGGGGTTTCTAAAATCCCACCTCATTAAGGAAATCAAATCTTGAATTCCTTGCTTGGATTGATTTCTTATCTTTGCCTCTAAGAACCAGATAATTTAGCTAATCAGAAGAATTAAAGCTTATAAGCATATTCACCTCAGAGGACTGAGCCATAAGGAATGAGGTTAAAGACTTCATAAATAAGACAGACCTTGCATCTTTGAAATTTCTGAGAAAATCTGGGAAGTTTGAAGTGACAATCAGAGAATCAGACTAAGCTCTTCTAAATTTTGACCATCCAAATCACCAGTGAAAAACATATTGCTTATCTCATGGGTAATTGGAAATATTCATAGATTTATGATGGTTTTTGGGTTTTCTGGACAGATTAAATATAAAGAGGAATATGAAAAAACAAAAGGAAAAGCAACTGGAGCCAAAGATTCAAGACTTTTGCACTCTCTGAAGGTGGCCAAGATGAGTAGTGAGGTAAAGTATTTCTCTTACTCAAAATTTGTTTTTCATAATTAGGAGACTTTCAGCAACACTGTGCACTCCACCACTGTTACTGCTCTCACTGTAAGAAATTCTTGGAAGCATTTAACAAAACTGGTTTCCTTCACCATCTGTTAATCTGAAATAATTGCACAGCAGGGGATTTTGGGCAAGGGTGTCCTTATTTTGGGGTAGGAAAATAACATCCTGTTAAAACCTCAATATGAAGAAAATATTACCATGTTAAAACTTTACTATAAGCACTTCTACACAGATCTTTCAGGCCTGTAAAGGTATGTTTGAAAGTAGGATGTACTGTAATAGAGAAAATGTCTCTAGAATCTGGAAAATTTACCCTGGCATCTGTTTTGTCCCTTATAGGACCTGATTTCTACATGAGTTTGGGGTTTTTTTTTTGCCTAATCTGCATAAGGCCCCAAACAAGAGGGGTGATTTAAGATAGCTTTGTAATATCTGATACAGATAATCTGTTTTCATTCCTTTTTCTAGATTGCCTACAAAAAAGGTTTTGAGGAGAGCAAGGCCCATTTCCACCTGCCCATGGATATGATAAACCTGAGGCATGCCAGGAAGGCTCAGGCACTTGCTAGTGACTTGGATTATAGAACAAGACTCCATGAGTACACCATGCTTCCAGAAGATATGAAGACCAAGTGGGCAAAGAAGGCCTATGATCTCCAGAGTGATGTAAGATGATGTACACCCAGTTTAACTGTTAAAAACAATACAAGAGATTATAACTTTTTCCATTTTTTAAAATTCTTCTCTCATATGAACACTGTTTGATTATACTATGGCTTTTTAAAATGCCTTTGCAATGGCTTTGAAACTGGAAAGGGTGCACATGTTCACTTGTAAACATTATACTTGTGTTCTCTGTGCCAATAAATGTAATTTTCCTCTGCAGCTCCAATATAGGGCAGATCTGACATGGATGAGAGGAGCTGGATGTATCACAGAAGGAAGTCTTAATATACAACAAGCCAAAAAGGCAGGAGATTTAGTCAGTGAGGTAAGCAAAGTTCTCAGGCTCCTGTCTGTTTGTTCAAACATTCATATACACTTATTCCATTACCTTATGTGGAATAGGCAAGGAATTCCTAACAAGGAATATCTGAGAAATGGAAAAAACAATGGGCAAAATCTAGTTATTCTACAGTTTAGAAGATCCTGTGTTAGAGATTAAAATTATGTTTTCCCCTTTATATAATTACCAAAATAATCTGTGAGGTAAAAATCCCCATGGTTGTGTTTCCACCTCTACCCATTCACTTGCTCATTTTGCAAATCAGTGTTGAATTCCCATTGAGTTTCATGTGCTACATGAAGTGCAAAGAGGCTTTAAAGAGCAGCTTTGAAAACTTAATATTTGTTAGCCATGGTTGAAAATTTCCTTGCCCCTTGGCAAGGAGGGCTGTGACTTCACTGGCAGCTTCAGCTTTTCCTGATTTTCACTGCTTTTACTTTATTAATTCATGGCTTTGCACTGCCATTAACCTTATGGAAGTAAACTTCCTCAGCTTCTTAGCTATGGTTGAGCAGTCTCACTAGTGCTAGGAAAACTGGAGAACAGAGAGAAGAATAAATTAGGGGAAGTTTGAGGAGAAGGATAAAATCCCACTGAGTTCTGGAAGGAGGAACAGAAGCCAGTTAGTTACTGGGGATCACACTCTGACACCTTGGGTCTCTGACATCCTCCCACTGCTCCTACAAGGGGCAAAAATACATCTTAGAAACAAAAGAAGAGAAGCTACCTCATATCTGGTGTCTTGCTAGGGATAGACTGACATCTGCTTCTGGGGTGTGCTGCAGTAATAATCACCTCCACAAATATTTAATCCATAATGATCTGCCTTTTCACTGCAGTGCTGTGCAAGGCCAAGAGACAGCTGACAGTCACTGAAACTGGAGACTAATGGATATTATTTTAGAGATCTCTATTGCCATACAAAGCCTGGCATTTTGTCATTTCTTTGCAGGATGTCACTACATTGTGTTCCATGCAATGTGACAAAACATGCTGTTTTTAATCTGCCTCCCTCCCTTCCAGGTTTCTAAAATAAAGCAATGAGCACCTCTTTGAAGTGCTGCATGCTTTTTTAACTTCTATTTTGTGTTCCCCTAGCAGAGACACAGTGTAAACTGATCTGTTCACCCATCAGTTCAAACAGAAAAATTTCTCTCCTGAAATGCCAGATAATGAAAAAAAAGCATCTACACCCTTTCTAGGTGGAATGCCCTGCTTCAGGACTGAACTGGTAGAATAAGAACTCAGTTAAAGTATACAAGAAGTGTTTGCTTGGTCTCCCCTGTCACACTGTGGTCTTGGAACAGAGCCCTGCATTTCCTTGTACTATCTGAAAGAAAGAAAGGATGCTTAGCTGTTCATCCTAGAAAGGCTTGACTGCAGTGTCTGTGCTGAGTTCTGCTTTGAAAAGAGGAAGATTTTGAGAGGATGGGGAAGACTTTGAATTCAAGTTACTTTCAGGACTCTGAAATTGCTTCCTCTAATTTAATTATCATCTTAATAATTTAAAAATATCTCAGTAACTAATGTTCAGTGATTTGAACCATCCATACTTGAGAAGTCTCTTGTAGGAAAATGAGAGTAACACTGGCTGTGTGGACTATCAGCTCTCTTGGGTCCTGACTTAAGTCATACCCAGGTTGTGAACACCACTCACTGGTTGGTGTGCAGCTTAGGTCCTGTAAGGTATGTAGATAGTACATCTGGCACCAAAGATATCCATGCCTGCAGTGTCAGCAACTCTGCCTTTGCACTGCCCTCTTCATCTCAAAATACCAGGAGTGGGTAGTTCTTGGAAGCATTTTTTGTTGACACCTGTGCTAAAACTGTCTTGGGAATTTACAGGGCACTTCTGGCTCTGTCACTCATGTGTTTTTTAAAAGTGATACCTTTTTAGGGGAGGGCAAGCACTGTAGAAAATTTTATGTGACTTGCTTTAATTTGCTGTAGAAAAAGTACAGGCAGAAGGCTGATGCTCTGAAGTTCACCAGCGTGGCTGACAGTTCTCAGATCAAGCATGCCAAGAGGAGCCAGGAACTTCAAAGTGATGTGAGTCCTTAACTAAATTTGTCTCTTTGCAAGTATCTCAGGCACAATGTGGTCATTCCTGACGTGTGTACATCAGTGTGATGGTGAGAGAGCCCCCAATTGTGAAACCTTTCAATATATAAAGTTTCTTCACATCCATTCTAAGGGCTTTTATTTGTTTATTTGATTAATTCTATCCTTGAATTCTTTGAACTAGAACAACAGCAACTAAAATCAAGCACCATTGGGAATATAACACTTTGTGAAATGGGACATATTTTCATAGTTTTTCAACAGCTCCTCCAAGAACTTCATGGGTTAAACCCAAGCAGTTCATTTCTCTGCCATTGTAGCCCTGGGATATAAAATGGGGATGGTTTCTACTTGGATCATAAAAGGTCCTTGATATTTTCATCCACAGTTGGAATGTTAGTCCTCACTGGAGTATTGTGTCAGCAATTACATTTAATTCACAAATGTTCTCTTCAGATTCAGTTGCTTAGTTCATTTCATGCCTAGAATTTTCTGTTTCTATGTCATACTAAAGACTTCCATTCTACCCAAGAAGTAGCTGAAGTTTAACATTGGATGAAATCGGTTTATGCATTAATTTTTATAGAGTATGAATTGCTGTCAGCTTTAAAGCTAGCTAAGTAGCTAATTTTGAGAAAGAAAATTAAAGTACCCTCATATGTGTGTTGTTTCACACCTTCCTTGAAATTTAACTGTGAGTAGTTTGATCAACCTGGCTCTGTAGGTCAGTTTTTAAACCCATATTTAACAAAAAAATTCAAGATGCTAAAGAATAACTCTCTAAATAAGTTAACCCTAACAAATCCTTGAATATTTGGGGTGTTTAAACCACTATTCCTTTAAACATTAAATTTGGACTACTGCTTATTGACCCTGCTTTGCTTCCTGTGGACAGGTTGCCTACAGGTCAGGGAAGGAGCAGTTTCTTCATCAGTACACCATCAGCAAAGATGACCCTGTCTTCATGCTGGCCAAAGCAAATGCTGCCAATATCAGTGAGGTACAGTGTGATTCCCTCACTCCTGTGAATAGTTACAGTTTTGTTCTTTCTCTGAGATAGTCCTCATGTTTTAGATGTAAAAACTTGAAATTTAATTACGTGTTCCTAATAAATAGTAGTCACATCTGCTGTTCTGAAGACTTGCCACTTTTAGGGTTTGAAGCTGTACATTTTTCACATGCTTCCAGGTGAGTGGCACACTGGCAGTTTCTCTGGAACCTGTGAGACATTTGGGTTGCAGTAACCACAGTATCCACAGTTACAGGATGTAAAGGAAGACACCAGGATATGATCTGTAGCCTTATGGTTTCTGGGCATGCAGTGGAGGAGGGACTCATTCCTTGAGAGCTTTCACTATGACTATAGAGCACATAGAATGGATTGATAGTAATGAAGAAATTGTGTTGTTGTCATCCCTTCAGAAACTCTACAGGAGTAGCTGGGAGAAGCAGAAGGAAAAAGGATTTGTGCTTCGCCTGGATGCTTTGTCATTCCTGACAGCTAAGGCAAAGAGGGATCTGGCAAGTGATGTGAGTATGGACTCCATCAGCCTTCTTTACTCTTAGGACAGCTGACAGTCCAGGTTGCTGCTGGTGTTGGGATGTGTCACATATGTCTCAGTGCCCTGAGCCACCCTCACTCCGTTCATGCTAAGGAGCGATGGAGGAGTTGTCTGGGTGATTGGCATTCTGTAATTAGTCAGAAGGTTTGCTCTGAGCAATTCAGAGCTTTTCCCCACATGCTGACTGTGTTTTCCTATTCTCATTTTGACCTGAGGGTGAATTTTAGAACTCAAAATGAAGTGGAAATCTCCTGTGAAACATCATAACTTAATACATCTATGCCTGGCCAGAAAATTCCTGAAAGAACCTTCTGACCTCAGTGCCTGGAGAATGTTGTTTTTGCTTGAGAGAACCAAAAAGAAAATACTTCTTACAGGTTTTTGTGAACATATTATTATCAAGAAAGGGCTTATTCTTTATAGACACAAATTTCTAAGGCATTCCAGCTCTCTTTTGCAAATGATCTTCTTACTTGCTTGTACTGAGGACTCAGCATGTCACACCCCTGACAGACCACAGCTTTCCTCCCAGCAGAGCTGTCAGTTTGGCATCTTAGATCATTTACTCCTGGTCTGTTTTCTTCTCCACAGGTTAAATATAAGGAAGGTTATGAGAAGATGAAGGGTAAGCTCATTGGAGTCAAAGCTGTGGAGGAAGATTCGCAGATGGCTCATTCCCTGCAAATGTCAAAGTTGCAGAGTGATCTGGAGTACAAGAAGGCCTTCGAGGGCACAAAGAGTCAGTTCCAGATCCCCATGGATATGGTTAACCTTGTCCATGCCAAAAAGGCTCAGAATCTGGCCACAGATATCGGATACAAGACATCTCTCCATGAGTACACGGCCCTGCCTACTGACAGGAAAGTGGCATGGGCCAAGTGGGCCTACGGACTGCAAAGTGATGTAAGTCCAGAGCTTCATGTGTTTCAATACCCTCATCCAGCCATTCTCAGCCCACTTAGGGCTGACTTTCTTCAGACCTTTATGCTTTTAGTGCCGTGACATTTTAATGCACCTAATTTTTCACCTATTAAACAGTGAATAGTAACAGTAAATATTACCCACTTATTTCCTCAAGAGATATATTTAAGTTATGCAGTGTTTTTGAGGAGGGTTATAACTCCATTTATGAGCATGGCTTCTTCAAAGCCTACTTCAAATGTTAATAAAACACTAGGATTCCTATATGATGTACATTTATTTTTGTTTCCTAATGTGCAGGGAGGTTAAATAATGTATGGTGATAAAATTGGTGATAAAATTCCATATGGAGACCATATGTTCAGCTGTAACCATCAGATGAACTGTCTGATACTGTAAATAGTTTCTTTAAGTTAGACTTTTCCCTTTGAGGTTCGAAGTCAGAACTTTTCAAGGAGATTGAGGTAGAAATGTGTACAGGTCTGCTGAGGTATGGCTGCTGAAACCTTTGTGGCATCTTTGAGAAACCTGACTTACAGCCAAGCATTTGAAATTCTGTACTGCTGGTAGGAGAGATTGTGAGGAAAGTGGGAAGTGCTCCTGTACTCGTTTTCCTTAAAGACACGTGGAAAAACAAACAGAACAAAATGGTTTCTCTCCAGTAAAACAAAAGGGTATGGTTTGGGAAATACTAAGTATCATTTTCTTTCTATTGCAAGTCATGGATGATCTTTTAGAGAGTGCTCCATATACAATTAAACTGAAGTCAGAGTAAAAATTGCAAGGTGTAGACCACTTTTTAAAATTACCTTGCAAAGCATATTGCATGAGTGCTGGTGAGTCCTTACACTTCTATTTAATGCTGTATTTTTTTTGCTTTCCTTGCAACTATGCAATAGTGAATAAAACAAAAACAGGCACTAATTTGACTTCATTGTTGTTCCTGAGATGTCTGAATTCTTTAATGATATTTTAAGTGTATGAACACCAACAATAGGACTTTTTTTCTTTCCTTTGTCAGAACCAATACAGAGCAGATTTGAACTGGATGAAAGGAGCTGGATGGATAGCCACTGGGTCATTAAATGTGGAACAGGCTAAGAAGGCAGGAGAACTCATTAGTGAGGTGAGATTTCATGACAGCATGTAACAGAATTTGCTGCATAATGCGTGCAAAATGTCTGTATAAAATTAAAATAATTTCCACTCAAAGGGGAAGGAAAAAGGCATACCACATGAAAGCCCTCAAAACCAGGGATAGGGCTGGTAATTAGAGGGAAACCAGATACCAAACACATACCAGTAGGAGTCCATATAGCCTTTGCAAAAACAAAGTAGGTGACAAATGATATTATGAATAATAATGGCAATCAAACAGTGCTCAATTGCTACCCACTAGCCTACCTTTTTAATGAAGCAAAACAGGAGAGATGATGAAAAGATGGAGTCATTGGACCCAGAACCTTCTTTTGTAACAGGTACACGTTCCTTCTTGCTCATTTTTCATATATATTCATGCTAGCTATTGAAATTCATATGGATATCTCTGTCTGGAGCTATCTATCAGCCCAAGTAGTTTTCATCCTTATTTCTCCCTATAACCAATATCACTTTCAGGAGAAGGCAGACTCTAGAATACTTTGTGCCTGTCCCATGAGGTCTTCAAATGAAGTTCTGGTGGAAATGGTTAAAAGGTTCATAGTATTCTGTTTCAGTTATATCAGAGGTAGTCCTGCTGGCCAAATCTGTTGCTGTGAGAGACTGAATACTGTGATTTTTCAATAACTGTGATGCAGGAATCATGTTTCCATTCAGTCTGCAGTGTCTCAGAAAACTACAGTCAGCCTTTCACAACTGACTGATTGCTAGCACTGTTTTTATTTCATCACATAATCATCCATTGTGAAGGAGGATGATTTTTTTAGACACAATAAATGAGGTCCTCAGCCAGTGTCAAGTAAGAGAGCTTTATAAAAGCTGATAGAGTAAGGCCAGCTGGAATAGTAACCGTGAATCTGTACAGGTATTCCATTTGGATGTTACAGCAGTGAAAACTGCTGAGTAGAAATTTGACCTCCCTAGGTTGTTCATCTCAACCTTTTTGTGAATACTAAATAATGTTAGGTTGATATGAGCCTTGTTCTTTCTTACAGGTAGTGACTTGCCCTTCTAATACTGCTAAAAAACAATTGCCAGAATATAATTTCTAGCAATTTTCTGGTCAACTCTGGTTTGTCTCCAAATATGATCAAGACAAGGCATAAACCACTTTTGTCCCCAGTTAAACTTAGTAAGGTTGCTCAATTTTAATTTATTGCTTTTGGAAACCAAACCATTCCTTATAAACTTATAATACTTTAAAGTGCTTATGTGTTTTACTTTGGTATTTTTAGTCTTCAAAGGGTCAAGATGTTGCTCCAAATAAACTTCTGTGGGTCACAGCTCAGTTTAAAAGAAAATGACAAACCATGAATTCATTTCAGACATCTGGAAAATTTAGTATGTGCTCATTGGAGAAGTGATAAGGGTGTTGATGGATTTAAGACAACTCCTGCAGGAAGGGAAGCTTTTAGTGACCTGGCCATAAGGAAAAAGTGTCATTTTGCCATTGAACTGCATATACCTTAATTATGTAAGGCCTCTCAGAAGCTACTATGGGTCCTTAACAGCAAGCAAAATTAATGTCATTATCTAGGAGATAACAATAACATATATAACAATTAGGTAGTGTCAAAGACTGCACAGATTTGCTGCAGGTTTGAGGATGTAACCTAAACCCCTAAACAATAAGTTAAATACTTGCTGTTATTAACACACTACAATCATCTATCATTTCTTGCTTAAAGAAACTATAAAAATACAACTGGTCATACTCTATTTGAAGTAATGTAAAAAAGATTTTAAAGTCCTGAATTCTGGAGTATTTAGGTAAGCAGAACACGATTTTGAAATATTTTTCTTATATTTAAAGATTAATATTAATTGGCAAAAGGTTATTGTTAAATTGAAACAAATATTAATCTGAAAGTACCTAGGACATAAAGATGAGGAAAGAGGAATAATAATTATGTTCACAAATTCACTCTAATCTCCAGCAACCTATGATTTTTCTCTTTCAAATAGCATGAAAGAGCAGCACAAAATTCACAGCTTTGATCTTTTTCTGCTCAACAGAAGAAGTACCGTCAGCATCCATATGCTTTGAAGTTTACCAGTATTAAAGACACTCCTGAGATGATCCAGGCTAGAATTAGTTATAACCAGGCTGTGGATGTAAGTTATAATGTATATACATTATGATTATAAGAGTGGTATCCTCTTTGAACGACCTGATTGAAGCACTGGCTTTCTCTCTCTTTCTTTCTCTGAGATTATCCTTGGGAGCTGTGAAACTTCTGTGTTCTGGTGTGGTGCATCCCACAAAGAGCATCTTTCTCACTCAGGCTGGGAAGCCACAGAGATCCCACCAAAGTGAATGGGATTTTCACACAGAAAGAGCTTTCTGTCCCGTGTATTTTCAGGAGTAAAATTTAGGAGTGAGACTGACCTTTGACCTTAAAAGAATTTTGGCCTGTTGATATTCATTAAGGAAGAACACACTTGTGGTTCTTTCCCCTTTTCAAACAGATCTTTCAAATTTCAGTTTCTGCATATGCTTTGGAAACAAAATGTAAGGCAGCATGACAAGGAAGAAAAAATAAATTATTTCAAGCTGTCAGCCTGCTGAGAGAGAAATCCAGGAGGGGAAACCTTAAAGGGAAGAATTGAGGCTGTTTGGTGTTTAAACATGTTTATTTTTAATAGAAGAGCGATTTAAAAATATTGTAGACTTAACTGGGATAATACAGAAGTGAATAATAAGCAAAAGTCACTCAAAAAAGACAAGTTTCAAACATGAGAGGATGCTTTATTGTGAAAATAGATATTTTTAAAGTGAAGGAGAAGATGAAAGACTTTGTGTAAAACACATGCTATTGTAATACTTTTGGTGTCTGTGCCTTTGGTTTAATTAATAAGATCCAAAAGGCTTACATCTCAGGCAGGATAAATATAAGTCATTTGTTCCACTGAGCCACAGTCAAAATCAGTCTGGTGCTCTACTTCTTCACACATGGTGTTCTCATTAATCTTCCTCTTTTGGAGCTGCAGTGCAAGTTGGGCCCAGCTGCTCAGAAGGTGCTGGATAGGTGAAATGGAGGGGTTCTTTCTAATCTCGGGGGTCTTGACCTCTCCTGCACAAATCATAGCCTGGGAGAGGCATGGCAGGTGCTCCAGATGTGGGTTATATCTAAGGCCAAAAAGAGGTGTCTGTCTGTACCCACCTGAAAGGTACAGTGTCAAGGTAAGAGAAAACTAGGCTAGGAAGGAAAAATAATGTGAAAAGGAGAACTCTGCATAACCATTGCAGGGAGAGCTCCCCTTCAGTTAATTGCATAGAACTCCTCTTACCTGCCTGCAGACATCTGAAAGCTCCCAGGTCCTGGGCCAGCCTTGTGCTCTTCCCCCAAGGGTTGGTGTTAGAGGCACACACAGACACCTCTTTTGTGATGGAATAAGTCACCCTCCGAGGTTTTTAAATCTTACCCCACTGACTATTGAGCACCCCTTTGCAACCAACTCTGGAGGTAAATTCGGAGTAATTGCACAGATAATTAACATCCCATTTATCTGCTAAAATTGAACACCTTTGGAGAGAGGTGTTTGGGAGCTTCAACTCCCTGGATTTCTGTGGAATTTCAACCTGTGAGTGGGCCAGTCATTGCTGCACATCCTTAATGACTACTGTTTATTCTTCTTCTCCCCACTCACATATGTTAGAAGTTTTATCAAATTAATATTCAAATATCTGAATTTTCATATACATTGATTTACACACTCAAAACTTCAAGGAGCTCCTCTCTAGCATACTCTAGCTGATAAGTGTATCAGACTCCCAAAGCCTTTTGAATCCACTTTGACTGATACAATTACCTGTATTTATTAATGCTTCTGTTGCTTTTCTGTAGTGTTTGCTTTCCATAAACCTAATTGTTAATGTTTTTGTTTGAACTAATGATTGAACATGTAGAGAGTACTTGCTACTGAAATTCATCTCTGTTTGCAGAGGCTGTACAAGGAGCATGGAGAGAGTATAAAGCATCAGTATACACCAACGACAGATCTTCCTGAAATCCTTCAGGCCAAACTAAATGCTATGAATATCAGTGAGGTATAAACCTGACCTTTAATATTTTAGAGGAAGGGGTAAAAGTTGATAGTGCTTTGCTATTTGTCCTAAACAGGAAATCATACTAAATTTCTTTCCTTTCCTTAGAATATGATTGTTCTATTTTTGAACTGATATGGGAAATCAAACTTCCTATCCAACTTCACCTACTTTAGAAAGATTAAGAATTAAGATACAAATAGTATTTTATAATAGATATTTGTCTTGTTGTAATTCCTGTTGTGCATTGATAGTTTAATTTGTGTTTGCCCTCTGCATTAGAATGGAATGAAACTCACGTGGTAACATTTCCAGGATCTCAATAATGCTGCAGTGTCAACCCTCTGAACAGCAACTCTTCTTTGTTTCTGTTCCATATTTCCTAGACTCGCTACAAGGAGTCCTGGAGAAGGATGAAAGATGGTGGCTATCAGCTGAAACTGGATGCCATCCCCTTCCAGGCAGCCAAGGCTTCGGGTGACATCATAAGTGATGTAGGTGAACTTATGGCTGATATTGTCCAGGGGCACCTGTCAGTCACTCAGACTGCATCTGCCCTGCTGGGTGACTCCTGATGGAAACAGCATGTCCAGACAGCTCTGCATCTGGGACACATCTGTTCTTGGCCTCTTTAGTGTCCTTTTGGAGGTGCAGCCACAGTGAGGTGTTATTGGTAAATAAGCAAAGGCAGGCTTGTGAAAGCAAACATCCATTAGCAAAGCTGAGCAGTTTGCCTGCTGAAGTGACTGGGCAGTCACAGGGATTGCAGTTGGGTGAGGTCTTCCTAGAACCCACTAAAGCTTCATTCAGATTTATTGTTATACTGAGTATTGTCAGAATTTACTGTATTACAAAACCCCTTTTATTTAGGTTTTAACAGGTGGACTAATACTTCTCTTCACTCCTATCCACATTTCTATTCCTACTTCCTTTTCAGCACAAATATAAGGAGGAATTTCAGAAAATGAAAGGGCAGATGGCTGGCTCATGTGGCCTGGATGGTGACATTCGTATTGCTCATTCAGTCCATGCAACATCTCTGCAGAGTGATGTAAGTACAAGAAGGAAGATGGGGGCATTCTTGAATTGGTTCCCTAACTGTGACTAATTCCTCAAGGAAGGTGCACTTAGATGTGGACTAGCTGTGGAATAGCCTACTTATTGAAAACTTAGGGCTTTCTGTCCCACTTTCCAGATATTTTAATATAATCATTATATTCTTGCCACTCTTCTACATTATTTACAGTAACATTAATTTGACAGCAAAAGAAGCCTGTGTTCTAGCACACTCCCCTGCTTCATACCACCACTGCCTAGCATAGAATATTTCACTCTGTGAAAGCATCACTCAGAGGCAGGTCTAATTGAGAATTAGCAGTGGTCTTTCCACAGAAGTACATTAAATTAGTTATTCAGTTATTTTCAATTTATTTTTCTGAAAGAGCAAAGGATGAATGAGTTTATGGAATTTCAAGCTGGACTTTTTTGGTTGGGGAATGGTTACCATCTGGTCCTGACATGTGCTAAGGATCACATGATTTGTTGTTTGCTTATAAGAATTGTAACTCTTCAGTGCATTTTGAAGACTGTGGGTTGATCCACAAAGCAGTGAAATATATGAGAGTGTGTTCATGGTTCTCAGAAGTGCTGGTCTTGTGCTGATGGCAGGCTTAGACATACAGGTAACAGAAAATGTCTGAGGAATTCATCCACCTGTCAGGTTACTCTAAGTTGTTTGATGACCACCAGTAACTCTGAGTGTTCATTATCCCAATAAACAGCCTGAACATCTCAAATTTGCATAATCTGATTGGGAAATGTCATGTGAAAAAAGTTCTTTGAAGATTTCTGCACCTTTCTTCTCCTGGATAGAGACAAGAAGTGAAAAATACCAACTCAGCACTAAATATTAGTTTAAAATTATGAAATGAAACTGGCCAAATCAACAAATATTTTGCCTGAGGGTTTGCTGTAATTCTAAAATAAATAAGGCTGTTTGCATGTTTTACTCAGGCAGTAACTGCCCCTTTTTGTGGCACTTTCTAAAAATGCAGTGAATTAGGACTTCTCTTGCCAGTTTGCTTAATTTTATAGATTCACTGTATCCAGTTTTAACAACCAAATATATAGCTAAATAAATAATCTCAGCTTAATTGAATATAATATAGATGGCTACTGTTTTGATGAAGAATAGGCTGCTACATATTCAAATTATAATTATTGATCTTTCACAGTACGGTTAAACAAGTTAGGGAGCTTGTTTTAGAAAGAATAATTTATCCTGCAAAATGGAAGAAATACGAGGAGTGTCTCTTCTGATCAAAACCTGAATTTGAATTACTTTGCTGTGGTATCTATGTGATCTGTTTCTCCTTTGCTAGGTGAAATACAAGCAAGGTTTTGAGGACACGAAGTCTCACTTCCACCTGCCACTGGATATGCTGCCCTTGGCCCATGCCAGGAAAGCCCAGTCTCTGGTCAGTGAGCAGGAGTACAGGCAGCTGCTGCCCCACTACACCGCCCTGAGCGACGACCTGAGGCTGCGGAGCGCCATCAACGCCCACAGACTGCAGAGCGAGGTAGCTGCACAGCAGCCCAGGCACATCTCCCTGCTGCTTCTGGAGCAAGGTGCCTCTGCCCCAAGTCCTGACAGCTGAGAGCATGTGCTTGCTGCTGAGGGATGCACAGTGGCTGTTCCCCCTTGACTGCATGTGGGAATGAGACGTTTATCTTAGTGGGCAGTGGAACAATCTCTGTGATCACACTACACCGAGAGAGAGTTGAGTAGTCTTTGATGGTTGGGTAGAGAAGGGCTTGCAAGTGAGGATGTTGGTAAAAATACCCATTTTAAAGTCTTGCTAACGATGCAAACCCTTTACCAACTGGTATTTGCAACTTGGTTTGGATCTGGGTGAAATTTCATGTGTACTTTCACAAGAAAGGTTTGATTTGTAAGACACTTATGAGTCTGGCCCATGACATATCCACTGAAATTCTAAGAAAGATGAGCTTAACTCCTTTTGTAGTCCTAAGTAAATTTAACTGGATAATGACTTACAAATCTGTAGGCACAGCCTTGAGCAAAGGGCTTTTCATAGATCACATTGCCACTGCAGACCTCAGGAGGGGCTGTATCTTAAAAACATTCCTGGCCACAAAATGCTGCTGTATATCAGTTTAACACTTGGCAGACTGTGTCCAAACATGTGTAACATCACATGCCAGTTGTGCTGCCCTAATTTGGGTGAAACACACATAATCAGAGATTCTGAGGCAGGTTTCCATCCATCCTACTCCTTATCCTTCTCATTGTCAAATGCAATAATATTGTTTTAATGTATTTATCAGTAACATATCGGTAACTTCTGAAAAATTAATATTTACAGTAAATCACTGCTAGGCTTGGTGGTCTGGAAGATATTTTAATGAAATTTATGCAGTGACTCAGTGCTATTTTTCCTTAGTGTTCCTTGCTTATATTATGACCATTCAGAACTGTTAAAAATCAAGGCCAGTTTGTCTGCAGTTTCTCTTTCTTAAAAGCTACTAGCTTTTATTTAAAGATATTTTCTTATGTTTTTATAAACTGGTCTTATTTGATGTATATTCATAAATCAATAATATCTACCTGTGATTTATGTATTATATATGAAGAAAATTCATGTACCTAGGAAAGGGTTTTTCAAGGTTAGAAATGGGAGACAGGAGGTGAAGCATCATGTGGTGTCCACGAGGCTCAGTATTCCTCAGAATCCTGCAGCTGTGCTGTAGATCTGCCAGGGCTGTATTCACACAGACACATTCATAAACACAAGATCTTAGGGCAATGTGTGTGAACTCTCTGTGGCAGATACTAATTTTAATGGATTTATTGTGTATTTTTGGGTGAATAAAAATAGGGCATCTCAAACATAAACTTGTAATTACTTCTGCTTGGTTCTCCTTAGAATTTGTATCGGTCTGACATGAACTTTATGCGAGGTGTTGGATGTATTACTCCAGGGGCCCTGGAGATTGAAGGAAAGAAGAAAGCTTCTGAACTCATCAGCGAGGTAACAAAAGAGGGGTTTGATTTCTCCACTAAGAACAAGAGTTTGCCAGATGTCTTTCTATTAGACTGGGCTGGCAAAGTGACTCACTGGATAATGCCAGACTCCCTCCCCTTGTGTTTGATCATTCCACTCGTGTCCTAATTGCAGATGGGTGAACCTGATGGAGTTTTAGGCTTTGCAAACTTTGCTAACTTATTTTGCAAATCTTTTCTCCTGTCTTTCAGACCCAGGAGGTGGTTATTTTATGTTATTTATTAGAGAATTAAAATGGTCTTTTTCAACTAAATATAAAGCTGTGCCTATCTGTAATAAGTACCTTGTAGTGCCCAGTACATTACACTGTCATCATCTCTACTCCTGGTATACAGTCAGTCTGTTTTTCACCTGCTGCTTTTGTGTGTTACTGTTTTTCTCCCTCTGTAAATGGACTTTTATTTCGTCCATTGTGTTCTCTTTGTACAGTCTCTCCTAGTTTCAAATATTGGATCTTTTGCCCATATTCACATAGATGTGAAATGAGGAAAAATAGGAGTTTTGTTCTAAGGAATGGATCCCTGCTTGCAATGATCTTGCAGTTTTGTTCACAATTCTGACACAGGGCCACAGGCCAGGTGAAACTTTTTGTTCTCACAAAAAAGTTCAGTGGGCCTGTGCAGCTCCTTCTCTCTCTGGATTGGATTGCCTTTGCTGCAATTCCACTACCCAGGGTTAATGACACCAAGGGGTGAAATAACCTCATTACTGTTTTCAGCATATTCAGCATAGTTGCACTTCCCTTTTCTTTCACATCTTATTCCTTATTTACTTTTCATTTCCCCCGTGAGACTTGAATGCACCTAATTCAGAGTAGCAAAAGGAAAATTAATCTAAGGATTAACAGACCAACTAGAATTTTAAGCACAAGAAGCAGTAGTAGGCCACTGGACTTGGAAGAAATCCCTTATCTGACAAGACAATTTACTTATTCTGCTCATTTTTCTTTGTGTGTGAACTCAGAGTAAATATCGTCAGCAGCCACATTCCTTCAAGTACACATCGGTGACAGACTCTCCTGGCCTCCTTCATGCAAAATTCAGCAATATGATTGCTAATGAGGTAGGCTCTCCTAAAGTGAATCAGAAAATATGCTTTTCAAAATGCAGCAAGCTGGGGATGGAGAACTGGGAAAGAGACAACCCTGTTCTGAAAGCAAAATGCATCAAAAAAAGCACTAAATCACTGATTTGTGGTTTTTTCACAGTTAGATGGCTATTTTTTTTCTTGTTTCCAAATATTTAGTACCATTTTCAATTCAGTCTCTTTCAAAAAGGTCACATAGTATCCATTATTAAGGTTTTTTTTGCATGAAACACAGATTCAAAAATCAGGACTGTGGCGTGTTCTAGAGGGAGCTCATTTGCATATTATGATCTATACCTTTGAGGGCTCCTAAAAAAGAATTACTTTTCTAAATTCTGAAAAAACAAGACAAAACCTATTGAGAAATTATCAAAATCATATGTAATAACTTGAAGAAAAAAATTCAAGCTAGAAAATAAGCCCAGTGTACCAGAAATGCTTACCCTTTTATTTCACATACATTCATGACGCCCCTAACATTCTTAGGTCTACTTTTGCCCTGCTGGGAACATAACAATGCAAGGCTAAGAATGTAGTGGTTTGGTATCACCATATATTTATAAAAATGAATGTAAATGCTCTTTATGCCCAGCAAAAGCCCCACATCTTCATGCCCAGAAAAACAACTTTGCAATTTCAGTGACATACTCTTAGCTGTTTTCAGTGATGGCTGACTATAGTTGTCACAATCATTAATGACTTAAGTACTGCTGTTGTATTATGGAAACAAGAGAGAAAATTGATTTCAGTTGTGTCTTTGATCTCTTTCCCAGCGCCTGTATAAAGCAGCAGGAGAGGACAGTCGGCATCACTACACCCCAACGCTGGGTCTGCCGGAGTTTACGCGGGCAAGAATAAATGCAGCCAACCTCAGTGATGTAAGAATTTGTTCTGTATTTCTTACAGCTTATTTCAGATGCAGGATGAATTGTGCAGTGGCACAGAAGGTGGATAAGTAGAGGAAATTTGAGGTCTATTGTATTTATGCTTTCCCCGATTTGATTATAATGATATTTATCTCCATTAGCATATATACGGTTGTGAGTAAATTAAATCTACATAAAGAACGAGACATGTTTTGTCTGAGTTAGTAGGATTTCCCAAAGATAATTTAAAAATATCCTTTGATTATAAAGAATGAGACTGTAACACAGAATAACAAATGAAAGATGGTTCCTTTGTTTGTTCCTTTGTGCATTTAAAAGTAAAGCAGCAGTCTACATGTGCCTTTCCTACTTTAGGCAAAATACAGAGAATCTTGGCATAATCTACGTGCTCAAGGCTACAAGCTGACAATGGAAGCACTCCCGTTCCAGACTGCCAGGGCCTCCAGAGAAATTGCCAGTGATGTGAGTTGAATGATTCAACCTCCCTTCTTGCCTAATTTCTGTTAACTTCATGTAAAACAATGTCTAAAGCAGATTTTACTGAATTAAAGCAACTCCATAACCATGTGAGACAAGTGTGAGACAGAATATATTACTTATGAATGAGATTCTTTGTGTGAATTAGGAAAAAAAAGAAGAGGAAGAATTGCTGTTAATCGGGAACCAAGCCAGGTTAAACATCTTCCAGTGGGAAATAGCAAATGAATTAAAGTATTTGCAAACAGAAAGAACAGGGATTTGCTCTTTTTCAGGCTTTCAGCTCCTCATATTATAAAGCGCACACTAACTCTGTCCACTCTCTTTTGAGGTGACTTTTGGAAGTGTTTAGTGTTTCCAAATTGAAATGAAGTCAGAAAAAGCTGAGGGTTCTTTGAATCTCCAAAAATCGGGACATATCTGTCTGGTTAGGAAGTAAAAACCAGTGCAAATGCCTGTAATAGATATCTCCTTAACTTCTGAAATAGAGGAAACAAATCATTTTATCCTTATAGATATCCTGTAATTTGGATTGTTGTATGCAAAACACTCAGACATGGTGGTATCCATTTCTCAGAAAGCCTAACTTCATCCCTCCTTCACAAGATATTCAATAAATTCTAGGAAGAAAGAAAAAGTATTCATTTTGTGTAGTATTTAGTTGCATACTTTAATGTGATAAAATATGAATATATTTCACATGTGTTTGTTTAATGAAGCAACCATTTCTAGGTGTAATTTATAATATATACTTAACCATATTCTGCAGAGTGCTTTTGCTTACAGCTTCAGATCTGCTCTAGAGGGTACAAGTCCATAATAGAATTACATCCACTTACAACAGATCTGAATTTGGCCCTTCATCTTGGAAGCACTTTATAAACATTAGATGCTGTAATTTAATCCCCACAACTCTCTTGTGTGGTAGATAAGTGTTATTATCCCATTTCAACTACATTATGAACTCTTCAGGGCCCAGGCCTTCCCTTTAAAGTTCTAAGCACCCTGTTGATGCTGTATAAATAAGCATTATCATCATCATCACTATTTCACAGAGAGGATAAATGCAAGATCACAGGGAGAGTCATAGTCCCAGCTAAGATTAGAATGAGGGGTTGCTGGTTCTTATTCTTTCCAGGAAAACTGAATTTACTCTTTAAAATAGCTGGGTGGCATTTGCAAATCTGAAGGCTACAGAGTGCATGGTGTTTCGCTTTTGTATAGATTTTTTTTCCTTCTGTCTTTTGTTTGTTTCTCTTACATTCTCATTCCTAGCAATGGGAATAAAATTCTCAGAGAGATAATAAAAGCACATGATTTGAGGTTAAACATGATCAATGCTTCGGGCATACTCAGAAAATGCATTGAGATGCACTTCACTTTAATGTTGCAGCTCCTGTGGTATTTAAATTTGAGAACAATGAGATATTCAAACAACTGCTTTCTAGTGCTACATACCTTGACTGGTTTTACAGAAAACATAGATGTTTCAGTAATTTATCTTAAGTTAGTTAGCTGGAATTCCTGATCTAAGTTTGGCACATTCTCACTTCTACCCTTTTTTAAACATTTTTAGTACCAATACAAACACAATTTTGTGATGGAGAGAGGAAAACACATTGGTGCCAGAAGTGTTCTGGATGACACCAGGTTGCTGCACTGCTTGCATGCTGCCAAATTACAGAGTGAACAAGAGTATAAGAAGGGATCCCAAGACGTGTGGTCTCAGTTTCATCTGCCCATGGACATGGTGAATCTTGTCCACGCCAGGAAAGCCCAGGCCTTGGCAAGTGATCAAGATTACAGAAAGAGACTCCATGAATTCACAGCACTCCCAGAAGACATGAAGATGAAGTGGGCCAAAAGAGCCCACATGCTACAGAGTGAGGTAAAATCTTTGTTTTGGACCCTACCAGCACAATCTCCTCAGCTGGCCAAGGGAGGGACAGGATAGGATGTCAGTGAGAACCTCGGCTCTTGGCTCCTGCCTTTAGAACCCCAAGTCAGGAGTCCAGACAGATGGTGATGATGGTTTGGCCTGATGCCCTCACTGCTCAGTACAGTGATGTGCAGCCCACATGAGTTAGCTGGTTGTCATGTCCTCTCACATATAGGGGAGAACAAAACAAATGAAAAATGGATGATTGGATTAAAGTCACACAGCGAGAAACCATGACTCTGAAGTGAAGTCAGGATTGTTGGGATTGTGGGTACTTTGCTGACTTTCACTTTTTATTGGATCTTCCTGATTTTCTTTAATAGATTAGGAGGTAAAAGCAAGCCTTTAATGCGAGTAAAGAAAGAGTAATGTGTCCTCCTAGAAATGGGGTTAACGAGGAACCATGAACCAGATAAAATAATTAGTATTCCTGACTTGAACTCACCTCATAAAATTATTTCAAAAGAGGTTCTTTTACGCCCAGTACAAACAGGTTATTACTTATTGCTTTGAGTCATACTAATTCACTCGTGGGGCCTTCTCTTGTAACTTGCATATGATACATTATTTAATTCCTGGTGGAACGAACAAATGCAAACAGTTTGGCTTTACGATCTGATATGTGCATGGCAAATGAAAAACCTCAAAATGTGAATATGAACCAGGGAGTTTTTTAAAAACTGTGGATACAAAACTGATAGTTAATGATTTTCATTTTTAACAGCATCGCTATAAATCAGACCTGAACTTCATGAAAGGAGTTGGTTGGATGGCTCTGAGATCTCCGCAGATAGAAAGTGTAAAGAAGGCTGGAGAGCTCATCAGTGAGGTAACTGATAAATCTTTCATGGGATAGCAAGTCTGTAGGAATTGTTTACCATCAAGGCTCCTCGTTACATGACACTTACGAATGTAGCTTATCATTTCCTTTTGATGTGGGAGCCTGTTTATACAAGGTGTAAGTTACCAAGAAGCAGTACGAGAGACACAAGTCCACTGTGTGACACCTGCTGAATATTTTCCATTCCAAATGAAACACAGGAGTATAAGCAAAACATGTAGCAATAAATAAATGCAGGAAACTCCATTATGAAATTCTAAGCAGGTGGTTATGGAAGTTATACAGAAAGATACAGCACTGACAACCACACTGAAGGGGCATTTGCCTGCTCAGTATCATGCATTAATGGAGAAAAATTATGAGCTGTCAAAAGTGTAGTGTTCAAAAGCTTTTTGCATGTGAATTTTCAGTGGGAAGTCCTTCGAGCACGCACGCACAGAGACACACACACAGAAAAAAGTTTGGTGCCTGATACAAAGGCATCCCCAGTCCCTAGCTGAAAGAGCAACTGAGACTAAAGCAGAACAGCAGCTTCAGGAAAGTGTCTTTTATGTTTTACCCCAGTTATCATACTCTTGGAATTGTCATATATCATTAACAGAAACATCTCGTGTTTTTTTCCCTTTGTTTGTTTTTGCTGCCTCCTGCCCCTCTCAGATAAAGTACCGTCAGAAGCCTGAAAGTCTGAAGTTCACTGCTGTGGTTGACTCTCCAAGTTTGGTTCATGCCAAAAACAGCTACCTCCAGTGCAATGATGTAGGTCTCATTTTAATGTATAAGAGATCTTAACTTCTGCTGCATCATAATGCATAAAAGAAGTGATCTTGACATTGCTTCCAGTGTCATTTGCATTCAATGCCTTTTGGCCCCACAGAGACTGTACAAGGCTGGAGGCTCTGAAGACAGGCACAGGTACACCCTGCCCCCCGACCATCCGGACTTTATCCGAGCCCGCCGGAATGCGCTGTACATCAGTGATGTAAGTAACCCTTCTCCTCTGGGCAGCTGGCTTGGTAAACTTGTTTGGGAATAAAAATTTTCATGTGTGTAGGTGCCAGGTTCTCTGAGCCTGACCAGAAAAGGAGCTGGGGCAGTGAACAGACAATATACTGCTAAGTTTGGGCTGGAGGTATCAGGAGAAGTCTGCTAATGTTCTTTTTGAGCATTCATTTAACTTTCTAGGGCAGTAAGCTGTTATTAAGGATTTCAAACTTTCATTATAGATATGATTAGTTACAAATTAAAATCCTTTTGGTTTTGTTTGGGAGAGAGAGGAGGGAGAATCCTCTTTCCTTGACTGTATAACCTACCTTTCTGAAGCTACAACACTGTGCTGAACTGATCCCTTAGGCATAGTTGTCATCAATCTCGATGTAACTGGATCAGTGAGTGGAATTAGTTTAAAGAGAATTTGTTTCCACATTATCTCATACAGAGAAACACAGTCCATTCCTAATGTCCTGTTCCCTGATTAAATAGCTGTTGTCTGTATACCTGTAGGGTCAGAATGACCTTAGTTTATAAGGAGCTTTGAGATGGGTGAAAGAAACAAGTAGAAATTACATTTTTGAAGCAATAGAGGAAAATGTAAAAAGGCAAATATTGTGTGCAAGGATTGCACACAAATGAAAGGTCAGCCCTGTTAGCAGGGTGCTTGCATTGCTTCTGCCCTGGCTGTCCCACAGGATTTCTGGCATCTCAGTTTACTTTCAAATTTATCACCACCTAACACTACATTCACGAGTCAAACAGAAGATTATCTTAAAATGTGGAGTGGATTTTGTGCTTCTTTTCGTATGGCCACAAACCCCAGAAGGGATGAATCAAAGATTTAAAGCAAATTAATAAAATCAGAAAGGGACAGCCAAAAGTGTCAGCTAAGATACCATAGTTGTGTAGTAGGACCTGCAGACTGGAAGCTATTTTAAGAAAGCTACTAATGGAAGAAGAACCAAATCTAGAGCAATTTCTCTTCAGGATGTAAATGTGATTCCCACCCTCAAAGTCACATTAAATATGTTAGAGCTGGCTGTTATTCCACATGACTTAATGAAGCCACATGTGGCTGGGGATAGAGACGAGGATCATTTGAAAAGCTTGAAATAACTGGTATTGAAATTATGATGCCAGGAAACCCAAGACACTGTGAGTGGATGCATCAAAAGAGAGAATAAGGGCAATATCAATGCAATATTGATGTGACTGATGCATCACAGTTTCTAATAGAAATTAAATCACATCAAAAACAACCACATTCAAGTACAAAAGGAAACCCTGGTGGCACTTTTCAGATGAGGCATTTTATCATTATGGTGAATAGAAAAGAAGTTGAAGCGCTATAGAACTGGATCAAAACCTTAGAGATGGTACTGATAACTCTTGATACAAATAAGCCCAGTAGGATAAAACATTTATTATTGCAGTTATGGGACTGCGTTTAAGAAACTGCAGGGGGAAATGACTGTTTTTTTCTTTTCAACACAGAAATTGTATAAAACATCTTGGGAACAGACAAGGGCATCTGGCTATGATTTTAGGATTGACGCCATCCCATTCCAGACAGCAAAGGCTTCAAGAGAGATTGCTAGTGATGTAAGAATTGTTCTGTTTCAAACACTTCCCAACCCTCTTCCCATGCCACCCCATCCTGTAAAAATGGGTGAATTCTGACACGAGTGAACATTGTTCTGGTGTGGAAAACTGGTGATCCAATGAAACCAAGTGCTGGTTAAGTGCAAAGATTTCCAACCAAAGGCTACCATTAATAATGTCCAATACCAAACATTCTAATTTATGTCCCAAGAGTTTTTCCTGGAAAGGAGACATATGATTTAATCAAATAAAACAGGTACTAGGCTATGAATAGTTAAAGCATGGTCTAGCATAAAGTGGGTAATCTTTGAATGCAGAAGACCACAGTTGGCAAAAAAGCTAAAGGTGGAGGAGCTTCTTTGCTTGAGCTGTGTATTGTGTGTACCCAAGAGTGCAACAGTAGGAGGATCTCTGATTACTTTTGAGAGATGAGCATTTTGGGCCCCCTAAGTCTTTCCACTTCTTTAAAAATGAGCACAAAGGTCATTCTTCTAAAGTGTCTTGTTAGATTAGGAAATGTAATTTGATGTAAAACAAATCCTTGGTCTTTGTGCACTACAGGAAACATGATTGATAGCTAAGGGAGGATAAGTTATTTCAAAACAGAATTTGAAGGTAATTTGAATGTGAAAATGAGATTTTCTTTTGCACTTCCTGCAGTACAAATACAGAGAAGCCTTCCTGAGAGACAGAGGCCAGCAAATTGGATTCCTCAGTGCAAATGATGATCCCCAAATCAGCCATTTCCTCAGAGTGGGGAAACTCCAGAGCGACCTCCAGTACCGGAATGATTATCCCCTAAACAGGGCACAGTTCCAGAGTCAGCTCAACCAGCCAGGATTCCTCCATGCCAAGAGAAGCCAGCAGCTTGCAAGCAATGTTAACTACAGGCAGCCCTTGCACCAATACACTTGTGACCCTGAGCAGCTGAATGTGAAACATGCGAAGCAGGCCTACAAGCTGCAGAGTGATGTAAGTGTGGCTGAGCAACACAGTCCTTCCCTGGGCTTGAGGCTGTCTGTGCAATCTCCTTTGCAAACCTTACCTGCCCTTCTTCTTGAAAGAACCACAGTCTGCTTGCTAAAAATGAATAATTTGTTTATTATTTACTCTGCTGCTCTTTATACACTCTCTTGAATACCCAGGGCATGTGATTTGGTTAGAGCCTAATAAAATAATGCATCCTGGTGTGTGTTTCATTCTCTCAGGTAAAATACAAGTCTGACTTGAACTGGCTCAGAGGCATTGGCTGGACTCCCCCAGGTTCCCACAAAGTTGAAATGGCAAGAAGAGCTGCTGAGCTGGCATACCTTCGGGAAATGGGATTGCTGCGTGCTTCTGCTCAGTACAGACCTGGAGCTGTAAGTAGAGTAAACCATTCTTCTCACAAATCCCAACAGCTCTGCTCCTTGCAGGTGCACATCCTGTCTAATACTTTGGAATGCTCCCTGGAGTCTACAGTTCTCCCTATTACCTGAACAGGATATATACATTTCCCTTATGAAGCTTTATGGCTTTAATTTGAAGGAACCATTGAAGGGAATTCAGCAGTGTCAGCAATGTCAGCGTCAGGATGTGTTTTCCCCAACTTGTGGATGATGTCAGATCTCCAAGTGTCCTAGTACCTCTGTGGAAAGCAGAAGCAGAGGTGGAAAGGACTCCCTGTGCACCTCCCACTCTCTTGTCCCAGTGTCAGCAGGAGCCCCGTACTGCCGTGTAATTCCGCGCTGCCGCGTAAGCTCCGCTGGCGGCTGTGCTGACGCGCTGAGCGCAGGCTCCTGGCAGCAAAATGTCTGCTGTGGGAGGCTTTGTGCAAAGGGGCAAGGCTCCAGCCTCCTCTGCCTCTCTCCAGCTCAAGATTAAAGATACTGCAAGCAGGGATCTTCCAGGCTTTCCTTCTGCCTGCCTCCACAGGGATGACTCCCAGTCTGCAGTGTCCCAGCACAGGAGAGCAGGAGTCCATACAGGAATCTTGTAGCCCTTAGAGTTAGGAAGCATTCAGCTGCAATAAAAGAGAAGCACTGCACAGCAAATACTTTGATCATTTAATTGTTAACTTTGGCAACAAGTCAAACAATAATCCAGACCAAGAGAAACAGTACATATCCATTATTTACATTCCCATCTGAAAAGCTACTCAGGAAATAAGTGCAAACTATGGTTGAGTAAAGCAGGTGGTGGGAACTAAGGCAACACCTTCTTAAAGGTATAGCCAAAGGTATGATAATGATCTGATGGTCCCAGGGAAACCTACAGGTGTGCAGTCCATGTGGAACTCGGGTGTTCACTGGTTTGCTTTTTATTTAGTGTTTAAAATAGATACTAGGACTTGAGCACATTTAGTCCTTTGGTATGTGAGGTATCCAACTTAATGAACAAGTCCATTTTTTGCACTCCTCTGCAGAAATTCACTCAGTGCAAAGCAGTGATTTAGATTTTCCTCATTTTTTTTGCTAGTTGTGTAATTTTGAATATGAAAATATTGTTATAGAATAATAGTTAAAAGCCTCTCCTGTCCACTGGCTGGTTTCACAGCTTATTTGGGTGTGATTTTACAGGACCAGTTGGAGACAGAAGGATCTCAGCAAGTCGGAGTCAACCCTGATGCTTCAGAAATTCTGCAAGTCAAGAGAAGGCAAATGCAGCTCTATCAGAAGTAGCCAGAAACATGACATAACACAAGTCGATTTTCATCTTGGCCTGCAAATCCTGTAGCTTTTCCAGTTTTCTGGGAAACACAATAGATGGCATTTAAGAATTTTTGTTTTAAAAAGCAACAAAAACATGGCAATTTATAACTGAACATTTTATTTTTGTGTGGATACTTTGTGATTTATCACTGAATGTATTACAGATTCTGCTATTTATTTAAAGCTGTAAATGAAATTAGTACTAGATGACTGGCAGGCTCAGCTTTGTACCGTGGATGGTAGAATATGAAATAATTTCTAATGAATAAATCAGGTGACTCCTATTCCATGTTTGTAATTTTTGGAGATTTTTATATTCCTGGATTATTGGCACCATTGACCTAAGAGAGTACAAAAGCATGATTGAAGTGGTTTAAGAGATAAACAAGTCAAAAGCCAGTGGGAGCAAAATTATCACTGACTAGCCAAAGGCTAGCAGAACTTCTAGCA
Organism: Notiomystis cincta; assembly: GCA_013398075.1. Classification (NCBI taxonomy): domain Eukaryota; kingdom Metazoa; phylum Chordata; class Aves; order Passeriformes; family Notiomystidae; genus Notiomystis; species Notiomystis cincta. The sequence continues at coordinate 65,424 of VZRX01008261.1, forward strand.
GACATCAGGGAATCTGCTCTAGACTATCAGGATGCATTCAGATCACAATTAGTTGATCAGTATTTTTTCAATTAAAAAATCAGAATCACTCTTTGCAGTAGGGGTAGCTATTGACAGATTAGGTAGCTGCTTAGAGAAGGTTGTAAACTCTGGAATTCAGCTGAGAGTGACATTACTGTTTGAAGGAATTGACTCTTCACAAACAAGTCTATTCTTTATATCCTGATTTGATACTAATGCCTTGTTTTTCAAATTTCTGTGCAGAATCATTGGGTAAAAGTTACACAATTTGACAGGTACATCTTATGAGAACCCTCAAATTATCTCAAAGGCTTTTAGATAGATTTTTTTAAAATTAGTACTACTAGTTTTTAATTTAGTACTACTAGGTCTCACTGGTTAAGCACATATGAACCATTGTAGATTTGGAGCATAAGAAGTAATTATCCTCTAACCAGGAATAAAGTAGATAATTCTAGTACTGAAATTTGTTTGGTTTTTTAGTCTGAAATGCATCACTAATGAAATTTGTACTTATTTATCCACAGAAGTGCTTTTAAAAATAACCTTCCTGCCCGACCCTCTCTCCTCAGAAAACTCCAATGGCTGCAATCTTGCAAACTCAGCCACATGGTGATTCTTAAGTGGAAAATGGTACTGGCTTTAAGAGTACACACCAATAGCTTTGAGGTGTCAGGGTCCAATGAGTGCAGAAAAAACACACCTTTGACAGGAGCATGAGGGGAAGAGGAAATGTCTGGCAGCAGCTGAGCTTGGAGAATTTTCATGGCTTGAAAAGCCGATCTAGAAACATGATATCAGGGCCTTTGATTTGTTTGGGGAAGAAATGGAGTAGCTTTACTTTCTGATCTGTTTAGCTACAAAATGTGGGCTTATTTCAAAGCCCACAACAGAAAAACTGTCACTGACATTCTAGCTCACACTCTTAAGGCTATTTTCAATGATGGTGATGAAGGATGCCCCATGTAGGCCATGACAAAATATCAATAATATTTTTGGTCAAAGGGGAGGCATTTAGGGAAGTAGCAAAAATAGTAAAACTCTCAATCTTACCGTTTGTCATTCCAAAGGTCTCTCCTAATGATGTGGCCTCGATGAAGACTGGATTACAGCTTTAATCCAACTGGTGAATTTTGTCACCTGGGTATAGACTCCTGGCTTGTTTTTTAACCCACACCCCTCACCCCAGCTCACAAGGCCATATACATAGTAGGAGCCATTTTCTACACAAGTCAGTGGGCCTCCAGAGTCTCCCTGATGAAGGAAAGCACACATGTTCAAAGCATAAATCAAAATAGTAACCAAAATCAGAATGCTTCTCTCTCATCACAAAACTTTAAAGCTGTAATGATATTTTTTTCCTATCAGATATACCATCAGATGCTGCTTAGCCCCTGAGTAGACTTGCAGTTCTGTGACCAGGTCAAACGATACCAAACTTTCTGGATGAAAGTTTCCATTTTTTCCCAGTCTGTGACATATATCTGACAAGTCCATATGAAATTTCCCAGGCATGAAAGTACCAAGAATTCAGAGCCTGAACTCAGAAAGACAAAGATGTGATCCCTGGCACAAATGAAAACTTAAGTCTGATTCTGAGTTGGTTGGTCTCATTTTTTTGGTTGTATTTCTGATTTCTATTGCAAAACATGCTTTACAGTGGTAATTTGCACCTTAGGAAGAGTTGTTCAAACTGTTCCCTATCTTTCAATGGTATAAGTATGGACTCATTTCACACTTGTGGTAGCTGGAATTAAAAGAAACATCAATACCAACTCCCTGCAAGTCTCAGCTCTGATAGTGAAAATCAGATTAGAATTGGCACTCAAGGTAGAGGCCAGAACAAAACTGAGGAAAAAAAGAACAAGTTTTCAGATTATTACAACAAACTGCCTCAGAAGCCAAGCTTCCCAGGCTGATCTCTTGATTCCACAGATCTGCCTGTAGGTGACAGTGGCAATATTAGCTCTAAGGATGTACAACTCAAAGTGTGCTGCAGAAAGGCTGTTGAAATAGACTGATGTGAAAACAGATACATATGCAGCATGCTGCCAAAGCTCTGCACAGCTTGACCCTTCACAGAAAACATTAGTGTTCAAATACAGAAAAAGCAACAGACCTCACAGGAATCGATTCCGGGTTTCCGAAGATTTCCTGCACAAAACATGCTATCATCCAGCAAGTGATCGTGTAGTTTGGGCTCATTGCATTTCCGCTGCGAAATCAGCTTCACAATGGCATCTAACAGCTGATGAGATTGTTCATCTACGGGATGTGGACCAGAAGGATGGAGTCACTTTCCTCCCATGCTGTCTTTTATCCAAAATATGATCTTGCTTGCCATAAAATGGGATGGAGGAAGAGTGGGGGAGATGCACATACTAGCCTGGGAAGAAAAGAACTATCTGGCTGAAGTGATGAATTTCCAGCCAGTTGGAATCTGAAGTTTCACTCAGAACACAGAGTTATTGCCTGAATATAAGTGAAGTCAGGTATTCAGAATTTGGTTCCAATCAGCTCTCTCTGTGAATCTTGCTTTACCAAGGTGCTGGTTTTCTGCAGCTCCCAGAGGTCCCCATGGGACTTTGAGCTGCTCAGCACTTCTCAGGCTGGTATTATTAGATGCTTTAACATGCAAACTAATGAAACAGATGAAAACTGAAAATCATACAATATTTAAGGGCAATGATTAATTACAGTGAATCTAAAGACATAACTTGACATCTAAAGGCAATAGCCAGAGTTTCAAAGTACTACATCTGTAGATAATTAAAGGTGGTTTATAAGTTTGGTTCTGCTTGAGTTTCAGGAAATATTCCATTTCTGCAGTGATTTCCTGAAATGCTAATAATAGCTCTGGTCAAAGAAGGAGCCATCTAGTTTGAACACGTACAGGGTACTTGGTATTCTTTGCTGGGGGAAAAAACCTCATAAAATCCTCCTTACCCTTTTCAAGGGAGACTTTTTATTTGGAACTTTTAAAAAATGTCCATTAAATTCTGTTGGTGCATTCTGATCAAATGAACACACTTGTCTCTTGTGGACTTCAATGGGAGTTACATCAGAAGGGAGAAGTCGGTCCTACGTATCATATCAGGCTGAATCAGCCACAAAGCACTAGGACACCTACTGCAGCCTCAGTGACACGTTTTCCTTCTGCTGCTTTACAGCAACACATCAATCAGAACATGAGAAAATGCATTTTTCAGAAAATTGCCATTATCTTTTTTTAAGTATAATAATTTCTCCCCTTAGGATTTACCGTGGGCAAGAAAGGTTTTTCAATGGAGATGATTGAACTTGAAAAGATTGGGATTTTTTTTATTTTTCAGTACATCTGAAGGTCCAGATGCTGCTTCCAAAAAGCTTTATCTGACCCAATGGGCTGGAAAACCATGTGAAAATTCCTGTCTTTCTTGGTCCTGTCTTGAAACACACAAGCTATACAATAGCCTCTCTTGGTACTTCCTTGCTTCTGCTGCTGGCTTCAGATGAAACCATGACATGGAGAGCAGGATGGCAGGCAAAAAAATGCATCAGGCATTTTATCAGAACTCTGACAGGTTTGGTTGATTTAGCAGTTGGAGATTTCTGCTAATGAGTAATTTGCATGGCATCTTTTAGCTGACCTTATTTTTGAATTTCCTGTCTTGGTTTCACTAGTGTCTAGGTCCTCATTTGGGTCTGGCAATTGCTACTGAAAGTACCAGCCCACCTTGCCACTGGAGTACCCACCAAAATCCAGTTAACCCACAAGTACCTGTTTCTGTCTGGCCCCATCCAGAAGTGAAGCAGGAAGTCCCAACAGGGAGGAAGAAGTCAGGGAGACATGCTATTTTCACATGCTTTGTTTCCACTGCACAGTAACCGTCAACAGGCTGCAGTTTAAGTAGTGCTGGAGAGGAGATAAACAATAACAAAAAGTATTTGGAGGTAATTTTCATCCCTAACCATTGTTAGCAGTGTGTGATGCAACCCCATGCCAAGCTGCATAAACCCACCATTCCATTTGCCCCCCTATGCTGGACCTGTTCCCATTGTTTGGCTCCTCCTACTCAGTGACTTCTGCCTGCCCATCACAATTTACATCCCAAGATTCAAATGGATCTAGATCATAACTTGGCCTGATTATTTCCAGAGCATAGTCTCAATGAGAATTTTACATTGACTTCAGTGGGAGAGAGGCTCTTCAAATAACAAAGGTTGGAAGTGAAAATCAAATAAAGGATTTACCAATATCATTGTATGGGACATCATCCTTCTCTCTGTATTTGCCATGTAAAAATATTTGCACTGCATCAAATATTTGCTCATGATTCTCTTTCTTCTTGAGGTTTTGCTTTCCAAGGGCTACTTGGATCTTTGCTTTTGGGTTTCTGGGAATAAAAGAAGACATTTTCTATTAGTGGTGGTGAAAATCTGCACTTTTAGTATCAAGTAGTCAGGATATTTCTTCCTGTTGTAAAGCTTGGCCAGAAGATTTCCCAAAATCCTGATAGGAAGGCTTAGATAGGAAAGCAGTGGTGTTGGAAAATACACGTGCTCTTAACTTGTTGCAATCATGAACTGAAGTGATTTAAAGCTGCAAGCACATGGTTTTCCTTGCAGTTTAGGACAGAGTAGCAGTGTGCACACAGCCTGCTACTGTGGCAGTGATGACAACTGGCAGCTCATGCAGCCATGGGAGTACAGCTCCTTGCCATTGTGTGAGTGTATTTAAAGTCATCTCTGTTGGAATGATTTCCACTGTGTAATTTACCTGTTTCCTAGGGTGGTGCTTTCCAACTGATTCAACACAAATGTTGGAGGAAATGTAATATTCTAAGCTAGCTGACACAGAAAAAAATTAAAGCTAAGTACGTATTTTGACTGTTTTGAAGAACTTAATTTTGATGTAATATGTGATGTTGCTTATGGCATCCCAATATCCCTTGAGTTTTTCATAGAGTTCTTCTTTTACACATCACAAAATCTTTCTACTTTCCTCCTTTTTTCCTCTCACACAACTTCTTTAGCTCATTTTATTTGAGTATGGCCTAAGTTTGTTATTTAAGCAAGTATAATTTTCAAGTATATAAACATTTTTATGTATGTGTTCATTTTTTTTCTGTCCACATACATGTTTTCCTTTCAATTTGACTCCCAGTAATAATTTTGATTGCAAATAATTTGGATATCAAGCTGCCTATACTAACCATCCTGATTTTTATACATTTATCTACCCTAATCATAGGACATACACCTACTCAAGGCAGTGCGCAGCAGTAAGAACCCAGCATGATTCAATTAGCACTCCACCACAGAAATGTTCATTCCCATCTGGAGTCTGTCTCTGCAGAGATGCCATCCAGGGATGTTTTCCAGGTGTAGCCTTGGATCCACCATAGATCCTCTTGAATGTCCTACGAACTTCTGGTTGTCCACATGTTTGGAATAGTTCAGGAGGGTCTGTTGGGAGTTCTGTTGGGGGTTCTGTTGGGGGTTCTGTTGGGGTCTCTGCAGCTGCATTGTAAGAGACAGCAGATGTATAATGCAGAGATAACATCAGACTGGAAGAGTTAAGCAACAGGGAGTCACCTGCTGCTCTAGACCACTTACATGCTGCCAAATCACTTGCTTCTAAATCTATACCTGAGCAGGGTGAAACATCACAATATTCCCAGTCCACTTCCTTATTAGTCCTGATGTAGCACCAGGGTTTTTCATCCTCATCAGGATTCCTGAAGGGAACAGTTAAGAGAATCAGCAGGAATAGGGGAATCTTCATGAAACCAGTGAAGGAGCTGAGGATTCTTAGGGAGCAGCCTCATGCTCTCATATGGGAGATGAACTTCCAAAGATAATATTTCATAAGATCTGACAAAGAAGATGCCTGAGTGAGACATACAATACTGCCATATTGCTATTCCCACACCTATCTTAGCCATAAGAAAAATGTGGGACTGGCTCAAAACAAAAAAGGCAGCTTCAGGAAGCCTCACATCAGCATGGTTAGAGAAAGTATCTCTAACATTCCAGTGTTTTATTGGGCAGGCAGTGTCTAGAAAGATGTGAGATCTTAACACCATCAGTTTCTCAAACTTGTAAGCAGTCTGTCCTCAGGGATCTCTGATACAGACCTCTACAGCTGCTTCTTCCAAATATTACCTGCAGAAGTTGTGTTCACCAATGCCATGCGAGTCAGCATCCTCCATAAAGGCATTAAAAGGGTGGTCCAAGAGATGGTGGGAATTCCAGTGCAGGCAGGTCCTGCCATTTTCTGCTTGGTTCACTCTGCCTCTATATGTAGAGGAGTCTCCTTCATAACAATCATCTGGTCCTGTAGATAGACAATACTCACATGAAACTGACTTTTGGGTTGTTACTTGCTCAGTGGTTCCTCTTCCTTCCCTTCTTTGTCCTACATTCATACTATGGAGGGTCAAAAGAACCTACTGGTCCAACTAATTATGTTCCTTATTGTACACAGGCCAGAAATTAGAATAATGTCCCAACATCTGTCCACCATCTATCTTGATTGACTTCAAATGTCACTCATCAGAAGCAGTCCCCTCAGCCTATGGAGTCACAGGCAACTGGGCAGGCATCTCCACTACATCAGATTTTGAGCGTTTAAGGAAAACCCAACATTTCCTCCCTTTGTGACCTCTGTGAAATGTGTGCTCACTTATTAAATACCAGTGGCACCTTGCCAAAGTGCACTTAGAGAACATCAGGATGGGAACTGTTTCGAGCCCCTTAGCCAGTAGTGGCTGCAGAAGTCAGCCTCTTCCTCCTACCCTCTCTCCAAGGAGGCTGGTGCCCCGGTGTAGTCAGGCTCTTGGAGCAGTGACAGGAAGTCACCAGAGGATGCTACAGGAGCAGCATCAGCTGTTCTGGCTGCAGGGGGAAGCCAACCCCTGGCTGCCTGGAGGTTCACCCCTCCCCTGAGGGGCTGTGACGTACCAATCTCGCAGAATCTCCCTCTGAAAGGTTCAGGGCACTTGCAGGTGAATTTTGATCTGTATCTGTTCCGTATGCAGGTGCCTCCATTTCTGCAAGGGTTTGGCCTGCACTGTTTGGATGCTGTCAATGTGGAAAACACAGAACAGCCTTGTCAGTGTGCTGAACACTATACTGCAACTCGCATGCCCAGTGGAAACTGGGGAGAGCTCCCACTCAGCCTGTTGGCTTTGTGTAAAATGCATATCTCTGGGGGTTTTGCCAGTGACTGAACCAGCACCCCACAAATCAAGCATAACTCATCACTGGCCAGGCCCATGGATGGGAGCTGCAGCATGACTAGGGCAGGATGACGCTCTGCAGTGGGTGATTTCCCACTGCAGGTTGCCCATGGTGCTGTCCCCACTACAGTTTGTTCCCAGCAGAATGCTCACCATGTTGGCAGGAGGGTCTCCTGTAGGGAGGCTGGCAGCTGCACTTAAAGTAGGGTGGGGTTAGTACAACCAGGCAGTCTCCAAAGTGGCAGTTCTTCCCCAGACACATGTCCTCCACTGTGGAAAACACACATAAAGTTTATCATCAGCATTTGTGTGTGCACAAGAGCTGTGCCCTTGCAGGGATCATGGGAAGATGCCTTCCCTTGACACACCAAGGAAGCTTTCATCTGGTGGGTGTGGACTTGCAATCTCACTTCTTGTTCACAGTATCTACTGCAAAAAAATCTGTGGTACCAATGAGCAGCTCCCCACTATGCCACTTGCAGGGCATAGAGGAGCACTCTCTGCATTCCTGAAGTCTATTTTACTGGATGCTATTTAGACAGACTTTGGCCTGGACGAGGTCCTAAGAACCATGGACATGATTGCTGTGGGTTGTCAGAACACTCAGCTCAGCAAACAGTGAGTTTATGAAGTTGAAACAGTAGCATTGACTGCCAAAATAAGGTGTGTAGGCTAGCAAAAGAGCCATTACCTTTTTCACATGTAGTCCCACCGTATGGCTCCGGGCAGTGACAGCTGAAGTCACTTCCTTTGGCTTCACACGTGCCATCATTCTTGCAGGGGTTGGAGGAGCATGGGTCTGCAGAGGTAAGGATGGAGATATTTCAGCCTCTGAACCTTCATCACCTGCTTTTTCTTCTTGCATTCTGTGGCTGCAGGAGCTGTCTTCCTGGGCACAGCATCCTGTGTAGCAAGTGCTGTGCTTATGCATCAGCTCAGCAGCCACAGGAGCTCCTGCATAGTTTATTGCAAGCTGCTCATGGCTTTGGGTCTGGAGATCTTCTGCTGCCTTTGCCCTGTTAGAACAGTAATGGGGCAAGTCTCTTCCTTTCACCAGACAGAGATTTGCCTCTGTGGCATTGCCTCTGGCTGTCTGCCTTCATGCACTTAGTATGGAGTGATGTGGATTTGGCATTTTCCTGTTTGGAACACAGCGTTAAATCTCCCCTGGAAAAACCGTTCATTACCATTAGACTCTACCATACCCCTGGGTGGCTGTTGCCTCAAGGGAGCTGGCACCTGCTGAAAGTCACTTGTGTGCTGCTCCTTACACTGTGCTCAACATCTCCACTGCAGTCTGCCAGGAGCCATTGGTTATCCCTGGTGCCACGGGATAACTTGGGGAATGTTACAGAAAACTTCCCTGCCTCTCCTTTTGAGTCCCCTGAGCAAACTCAAGGATCCTTTCCTGTTCTCCTGAAGTTTGGCAAAACAAAAAAAGAAAAGGAAATAAAACCTCTGCAACTGATAAAAGAAGAAGAAGAAGAAAAAAAAAACAAACAAAAAAATCGTGCTCTACATTTGGTTCCTAGCATAAATACAGAACATATATCCCATGAAAACAGCAATTACATCTTACAGTGTCTATAGACAAATAAGCCTGTGCTTTTTTGTAGTAGCAATCAGAAATGTTCTGCATGATCAGAATCCATCCTGTGAAACCTGGAGATAAAACACAGGATCCTTACAAGAGAAATACAAAGAAGAACACTGCAAACGATCCTCCTAACTCATCCCTTTGATGCAGGCATTTCGAGAGCAGGCTGGCAGCCAGGCCTGCCACGCTCACGCTTCAAGCACAGGGCTGGGATTTTACCCCTTCCTTGCCTTCCTGCCCACCCCTGAGAGGTACCTTTCATGGCACTGATGTCACCTAAAGATGCCTCGAACCAGCTAATTTCCTTCCAGGGCTCCTGCTGGAGGCTGGTGTCCTGCTCTGGTTCTGTGTCATCGTAGTAGTTCTCATAGTCATCAGTCTCATCTACAGTGAGGGGTGAAAAGAGAGTGAAAGAACAGAGGAATTAAAACTGGAAGGAGACAAGTTATGAAAGAAGTTATTCCCTGAGATGGTCAGTACTTTTCCCTTTCCAGTCATTTGGGATGTCATGGGTTTAGAGACCATCTTGAGGACCAAAGTTGCTGTTCTGCTCTTCCTTAGCATAGGCAGAGCTCACCTAGAGCCCAGCATGGCCACCCTGAGCGTGGCTGGCCACAGTGCTGCCCTTGCTGATGCTCCTGAAGGGCACAGGGCTCTGGCTGCCCAGCTGACTCCTGTGGTGACAGCTGGGATGCCCCAGAGGGACACAGCCCAGGCTCTACCGGGCAAAGGCATAAGGAGCCCCCCGTGTTGCAGATGCTGAGGCTGCTACCAGCAAAGTGACAAAAGAACAATCAGGTTCCTGTAAGAAGAAGGGGGTTTTTTTGTCCCACTGCTTTGCTGACCACCACCAGTGCTGCTGCAGAACAAGGCAGGACCCTCCTCGGCAGAGGGACAGAGGGACAGAGTCCCATCTTGAGGGCAGTCAGGGAGGACGGCGGGCCCGAGGCACCAGCGTGGCTTTGTGACTTCTCACCCACACGACAGCCTTTGAGGAGCAAGGCACCGCAGACACAGGAGCCCACC
>VZRX01008261.1:75739-89169 GCA_013398075.1 Notiomystis cincta
TGCCGGCAGAGTGGGGGGCGCCTTGATTAAAGAGGGCTGGCGGCTCTCGCACAGGTACGGCTCCTGCCAGGGAAAGCCACTCCAGTGTTTCAAAGACAAGCTATGGTAATGAGCAAAGCTGAGCTGCGTACAGAGACATTCTAAAAAGCTCTCCCCTAGGGCCGGACCGATGGCCCCATGGATAATGCTCTGCCTTGAACTGATTATCGACTGCATTATCTTAGTTTTCTCTCCTCATTCATTCGCTTGCAGCCTTTATCTTTATTCTTTCTTTGCTTCTGAAAAAAAGAAAGAAATTCCACGTTTGTACAATGGGTGTTTTATATTTCATATTAAAATAGAACAATCTTTTTTTCTTCTTCTTTTTTTTTTTTTTCCTACATGCCAACTCTCGTTTCTCACAAAAAAAAAAAAATAGAGGAAAGTTTCACCTCATTTATTGCTATGTCAAGTCAAGACTCCTTTTCCTCAGCTCATTATTTCCACAGGAGCCTAGTTTCGACTATGTGCAAGTGTTGCAGAAGTCTATGCCTTGCTGAGGAACAGAAGGATCTTGCTGAAAGATAAGGACATTGTCTACACTGAACAAAATTAAATTTAATGTGATGTAGTTAAGGAAGAAAAACAAAAAGGAAGTTTTGCCTGAAATGCAGCCTCCAAGTTCACTTTGTTGGAGAGGAGATTTTGCAAATAACTGGAGGTTGAGGGAACTGTCTGAAGTAGTGTGATTTTGTATCCCCTGTTTATTTTCAGAATCTTAGAGGGATATGTTGGCTTTTCTTCCACAGATGCTTTCTGAAAGATGAGGGTATCCCTTTTTATGGAAAAAATACACCTGCTAAAAGTTGGGAAGGATGAACAAAGGAGTGATAGCTTAGAAAGGCACACTGGAAACATGCCAGCATGCTTTACAGAGGCTGGTGAGGACTCTCCTGAATCAACAGAGGAAAAATAAGTGCCCTGAATGAGCACAAATAGCTAAGCCATTGTAGAATCATCTACCCTGGTGTTTAAACCAACTGCTTGGTGTGTGTTGGTAAGAAATGACGCTACTGTCACTTGACTTTGTTTGGCATAATTTCTCAGCAACAGATGAATCCTTTACTAACAACACTTATGTAATTACTTGACATGTTATGAACTATTTTTAAGTGCAGCTCTTCTGTAAACAAGATGGCCAAGATGTAATTCCCATTTTGCAGCATGTGCTTCCAGTGGCTCTGAGAGGCTGGGGGGCACAGCACCCCATGGGCACCGATGGGGCAGTTTTGACACAATATTGCACACCTGAGGCCAGTCTGGCACCCAGCAGCCCTTGAAGAGGGCAACTTCAGGTAGCCAGGGCTGAGGTAAAGCAGGCAACCCTGAGCAACCCCCCCAAGGGCTGGCAGTTACCATTTCAAGGAATTTAATGGCCAAAGCATGGAGTTAAGGGCACATGTGGCTCAGAAGACATCAGCAAACCCTTTTGGGTCCCCTGGCCCCCATGTGGAGATGGGAGTCAGGAAGCTGAGGTTACTGGCCAGGAGACCAGCCAATGTGATGGAAGAGTGCAAGAGATCTGAGAAATGCCCAGGGTCCCTGCTTTCCCCATTGCCATCCCTCTTTACAAAACTGAGAAACAGACATAGCTCCTACAGGCCACATCAGTGATGCTTTCCATCTCCCAGCTATTCCATGTCATCTCCAGCTCCATGAAGCAGTGAAAAACAAAGACCAGAAAACCCTCACTGGGGCATATGATATCAAACTAAAAGATGTCTTCTTATTTATCACTGCTTTGACACTAAATAACTATTTGGCTTCCACATCTCTTATTTAAGGAGTGCTCCCATTCCAATTTTTTTAATTATTCATAACAAGCCATAGGTTTAGTAAAGCAAAAACAACACTTTTTTTTATCTGAGCACATAATTAAAGCACAAAGTCTGATACACTGGTTGATTTAAACATATTACTAAATCAGAGTGTTCGTTCTTTGTAAGTGCTGGAAAACCTTAACATGCTTAAAAAAGGCAGTGATCTGACATTTGTCACTGAAATGTGACTATTACATGAAATTAAATTAGACATCCTGCATGCAAATTTTCAAAGAATAACTTTCCTCTGTGTAGTACAAAAAATCCCCCCATAATTGATAGACAGAGATTGACTTTTAAAGCTTCAAATCAGCTTTGAGGTCTGGGTGATCTTTTAAACTGTGCAGGCTTTCATCTGCAGTTTTTCACATTGCCAAGAGCTGTCAATCAAGCAATGGATTTCTGATCAATATCCCCTCGTTCATTAGCTTACATGGGCTCTCTGTTACGGAGAGAACAGATATCCCAATGCCCACAGTCACACTGTTTTCAAAACCTTCCCTGGATCAAGTGATGACTAATGTTCCAAGTGGGAAAGTGATGCATTAGGATGCCATCGGGTGACCTGAATTGCGAGGTAACTTTGTTGGACTGCAGTTGTCAAGATGAGTGATGTGCAGAGTTAAAGCCTATTGCCAACACACATCAAGAGCGCCAGAAAGTACCCAGCATTTATTCAATCTCTCTGAACCTCTGGAGACTGACTGAAATCTGGCCTAATTTAAGCAGGATGAGTTTTCCTACCACCCCCCTAAATACTTTTTGTCCCCAGCTCTGAGATTATTGCAGTGTTATTTTTATGAGGCTGAAATCCTGACTGTATTTTAAATAATGAGATATTCCCCATTTACTTCTGCAGAGATGAGACCTCACAGTATTTCCTCCCTTCCAAGCAGGCTGTGGCTGGGAGTATCTGCAGCTTCAGAAAGGAGACCAGCTAACAACAAAGCCAGAAAGCCTTTCAAATAGTTTTGTGGCTGTTACTTAAAAGCAGTTTTGCAGCACTTTTTTCCTCAGAGGGATGGATGCAGGGTGAAGGGGGACTGTGATGGCTGAAGGATGGAGACTTTAAGGGGGATGAGGATGGGAGAGTGCAGGAAGAGTGGAGGGACAGATGTAAGGACCATACACCATAAGGCAGGGAATGAATTAAGAAATTGTGAAAGGGATAAGCTACCATCAAAAGGCAGATCAGCTGGTTTGCACAAGGCTGTGTAAACAGGTGTGCATGACTGTGGCCAAATATTTGCAGAAGACAAATACTGAGCTCAGACACAAAAATGATTTGGAAATCTGTTTTCTACACACATGTTGTTAGAACATCAGCATTGATTTGGGCACTGCTGTATGAGTGACAAGATTTCTGGTTTGACCTGAAAGCCAAAGTGCCACTGGAGTGAACAGGAATGCACATGATTAATGAGTACATACTAAAATCCACCTTATTTTTTTGCAGGAAAATGAGCATAATCATTGTAATATTTCATTAGCTAGGCATTATAAACTCAGGGCTAAGAGGCATCGAAATCAAGAAAAGAAAGAGCAGAGCTTACCTGCAAAAATACTAAACTTATCAATAAAACCATAATCTTCTACATGGACCATGTAGGCTGTGAAAGGATATACAAATCCTCACACATCCTACACATCCTCACACAATATTCCTCACGGCTTTTCCCTTATCAGCATCTTAATGCGACACAGCCTTTAACTATTTTTCACTTGCATGGGCTTGTTTTTGAATATTCCTGCACTTGGGACAAAGCCTTGCAGAAATAAGTTCCAGACTTAGTTGCATTCTCCAAGGGAAAGTCAAGTCTCGTTTACTTGACCTCCAGTTTTCATCCCCAGATAGGCTCTTTGCTTATCCTTCTGTGAGGTTTGCAGCCCAGCATCATGACCACAGCCCAGTGTGTCACCCACGGGTCCCCAAAGCACATGAAGGCAGAGATTGGCAGAAAAGTCCTGGCTGGGGACAGAACTGAGAGTTCCAGGTGTGGTGCAGGAGAAACCTGTGACCAGCAGCACACTGGTACTGCTGCTGTACCTGTGTTTTGGGCTCCTGGCTGGGACATGATGCAGCATTCTCTCCTGCACATGTGGAGGTCTGAAAGCACTCTCCATATTACTTGTCCAAAGTCAAACAGACTTTCTACTTGATCATAGGCCATATTTTAAGTTCAGCAAGGCTCTCCATGAAGTTAATATAATTCAGCACTGAGCACTAATGCAGGGTCTTGATGAACCAGGTTGCCAGCCTTTCAGTTTTGTGGCAGGCAGAAGTTAAAATGAAGAAACTGAAACCGCTCACCTTTCATCATGTTGACCCAGAAGGAAAAATGGGAAGCCTGCATGAGAAAATAAAGGGCAGAGAGTCAGTTTCTGAAAAAATAAAAACCAGTGCAGAGCTTTGCTTACAGTACAGAGATTCTGTTTGCCCCTAGTGCTGCACATCCAGATAAGGCTGTTCCCCACTTCAGGGCTAACTGACCTAGATTTTAGGAGCTCTTTGAAAAGAGTAACAAAAAGTCAACAACCCATGGGAGAGGTCTGGCTTTTCCAAGCATACAGCCTAAGCTACTGGGCTGGTCTGATTTGGGCAAACCTGACCTGAACAAGTTAAATTGTCTCTTTCCTTATGAGGTGAAGGCACACTGGCTACTTGTCCAGTTTCTCTGGGATGCTAACAGAGGCCATGCTCCAGGTGGCTGCTGAAGCCAGAGGTGCTTGGGCATGGCAGAGTTGGGCAGTGCAGCATGGCCCAGGACCTTACACTGGTGCACCCAGTGGGATCTGGACCCCTGAGCTGGAAGGCTGTCAACAATCTTTGGATGCAGGAGAATATTTCTGGCACTTTCCAGGAGGAAATGCCATGTGTCTCACCTCCAACATGGGGCTCCAGCCTTTCCTGTTTGGCTCATGATCAAGGGCAAGCAACAAAAGGGAAGAGAAGAAGACAGAAAACAGCTCTCAGCCTTTGAAGAGTGTGAGTGAGGTTTGTCTGAAAGGAAGGGCACTGACTGTACACCAGGACGCATCCCCAGTGTGACAATTTCCGTTGGCTTTCCCTCTTGCTCTAAATCCCAGCTGTATCCTGCAGCGAGGATACACATGCTAACAGTGGGTGTAAAGGAGATTTGAAGCTGCTGTTCTTCCTCCCTCACATGATTTTAGGGAATAAAATGTATTTAACACACTTAGTAAGGACAGCATACATACAGACACAATTATTATGTGCACCTATGCATTACTACAGATACAACTAACTGTAAATATATGCCCTGTTTAGTCACACACTACATGTAGAAGAAAGACACACTACATGTAGAAGAAAGACATTCTCAGATAATGCAGGTTGAGACTAAGAACAAATGAATCAGAAGCGATGAATAAGAAACAGGACAAAGTAAAAAGCTCAGAATTCATGTTTGTGAATATTATCTGGAATATATAAATGAGCTTTTGCTTCAGGCACGTTTGCGTCCCTCTTGTGTTTGAGCCAGGGAGAACAGACACTCCAGCTCTCCCCTTCCCCACTGACTTTAATGAGAGCAATGTCCCCTGAACCACTCAGCAGAGCCCTTTCCCAGGTGCATTTGAGTGAGCCACACACACACAGAACTAAATCCTTTGCAGCTGGAAGGACACACATCCTCACACAATTGCCCCTCCTAAATGAGTGCAGAGATGATGGTAAATGAGAAGGCTGTAAAAGCTCTGTCCTTGGTGTATATGTTTCTTGAGTGCAGGTACAGCATTCATCAGATCCTTTGCCAGACCCCAACGGAGACTACATAAAGCAAAGGTCTAATTGCTCCATTTACAATTAGTGGTAGCGTTCATCCATAAACAAAGACCAAAACAAACCCTGCAAGTGTACTCCTTTCTTTTGCAGGAACAGATGAAACAAAGAACAGGGAAGCAGCATTGGGAGCAGGATGATGCAAGAAACATTTCATCTCCCTCTCCAGCTCTCTGTGCTGCCCTGTTGTGCTGTTTGCATTACAGGGTTGGAAAGGGTTTGGGTCGGAAAGGTTTGACTTAGTGAGTTTGCCCCTGCACTGGGGCAACCTTTGGTACCCCAGGGAATGCCAGATGGTTTCAGCCCAGGCTGAGTGGGGTGCACCAGGCTGTTCTGTGCCTCAGTTTCCCCAGCTGTAGGGTGGAGACGACAGTGTCACAATGCTCATACCCCAAGGAAATAGGAAAGATGAGAGATGTAACATCGTGCTACACTCCCTTCTTTTCCAGGTTACCCACCTGCCCCTCTGTCCAAACACAGGCAGAACTGACCACAAAAGGGCAGGTACCCTAAACTCCCTCTTGCAATAGTGTGATGCCCTCAACAATGTGCAGGTTTATAGTATCATCCTTCAGAGCAGGCAATGGCTTGGTGGCTGAGTCCCAGATTTTGATTCCTGCTTTTGGAAGAAAGACTCTGTCTGCTGCCACAGCATAAATGTTACTGGGAACAAAAGCTTCTGGAGCACCCAGCATAGAGAGTCTAGGAGTTAAATACAGTCTTTACTGTAAGGCTCCTGTGTCTCTTTTTGTGCTGCAGCTCTCCCTCCTCGTGTGCCTGTCACAAGCTGCAGCAGCAGAGCCACAGGGGATGAAACCTCTGGCAGAGCTGACTTCTCAGCAGGGAGAGTTTTCTCCTCCTTCCTTAAGTCCCCTGGACCACTCACCAGACCACACTGGTTTTGAAGCACTTTCACTCCTGCTAGCCAGCAAAGGGCCAAATTTTATATTTTTGCCTCCTGGTGTGCAGCTTGCCATGGTGGTGTGCAGCAGGGGAGGAGGAAGAGCTCACTCCTCCCCTCCTGTGTGCTGGAGCTGTCCCTTCCTGCGCTCCAGGAGAGGATGTGGGATGCAGGATGTTAGATACGGACAGAGGAGGAGGCTGCAGGAGGGTGCTGAGGGTGGGTCCGGGAGGGGCTGCGGGGGAGAGCAGGCGGCAGTGGAGGCAGGGCCGCCTGCCTGCCGTGCCGTATTGCTCGTGGCCAGCAGAGGAGGATCTTGTCCTTCCGACGAGGTGCAGCACCGAGCCCAACGAGGAGCAGGATGTGAACAAAAGGAAGGGGAGCGGGGGGGAGAAGAAATTAGGCTGTGGGGATGGCTTCACCAAACGGCCTCCTTGCTGCAGCTCGACACCGATACTTTGTGTGCTCTCTCAAGAGGGAATAAAACCACTGGATTTTGTTCGTAGCAGGATGAGGGACAGAGCTGGAAGAATTTGCAGAGAGCAATTTTAAATTTTATTACTTCAGGCTCATAAAAAAGAAACCTCATCCAAAAAAAAAAAAAAAAGAGAAAAGGAAAAATAGAAAAACAAAAGCTAGGAGGGACATTTTATATGGGTATCAGTGCATGACTGACTACGGAACAAGCTACATTTCTGTGGCTCCTAGAAAAAAATTGTGAAATTCAAATTATCCTGATTTCACCTGATCTTTGGTGTCTTTTATCACTGTACTGATTAATACTTCACTGAAACTTCATTCCTCCAAAGAACCTTCAAAATTTTGCTAAATTGATTTTATACTAATATTAAACATTGCAGATACATGATACACTCAGTTTTTCAATTTCAACTCCTTAAGAAAGAGAGGCTAATGAGATGTAATAGATTTCAAGCAGGAATGACAGAACCATGAGCTTGCTTTATCTCAGAATGGAATCCTATGGCTCTTACTCAGACAAAAATGTAGTTAATCTCTATCAATTCTTTCTGAATAAACCCAGGAAGATTTGACCCCAAATTCAAGGGAAATTATTTACAGTTGCCAAGGGCATTCTGCAATTGAACTGTTTATTGTGTCTTGGGTACATTGCTACCCCTTATTACAATAAAAATGAATCACTGAAACACAAAAGCAGGTGGAGAAAGAGGGCAAAAAGGTGACAGCTCAGGGTTATGTTGTGAATTTGCATGTGTGCAAAATAGACTTCCAGAGAAAACAGTGTAATTGCTCAAGCTTGCATTGCAGAGTAGCAAGAGAGATAAAAAATAGCTCTATACATACACGCACATTGCAACAAACCACTACAGGAATTCCAGCATTAAACTGCATTGTTAGGAATTGGCTTATTCACTAATTGCATTAAGTCCTGCAAATTCTCCTGCAACTTTCTACAAAGTGGCCTCCATTGCAGAAAAACAAAGATTATGCTTTCATTTGTTCATCTCTGCAGTCACAGCTTTGCAGCCAAGAAGGAGCTGGGATGAGGTTGAACTGGAGAAGGAACATGGATATTTGATCAACTTCCATCCACAAGTGACACAAGCCATGAAGGAGCCACGAGGGCAGACACAGCTACTGCCTTCTCGTAGTGAACCCCTTGATCCTGCTGACAGCTCTCAGTAGGAACCTTTGTCTGGGCTGCTTGCCAAAGGAGGAGGGAATCGACAGTTCTGATGCTCTTACAATCGGCCAGATTTTTGCCTGCAACCATCTTGGGTAGTGACAGTCTTTGAACTTCAAGGGAAAGTGGCTTTTCCAGCAATGACATTGTATTTCTCAGCCAAGGCCATGGTTGCAGTATAATGAAAGCAGGGCATATTATCATCTGGAGCACACATGCAACACATGTCGTGTTTTTAGCCTGGGAAACCACTCTCTGAAAAGATTCCACCAAAACCTCTGAGTTCTTCACTTCTCTGCTCACAAGACATCTCCTGCCTCCACACTGAACTGCAATTTGTGCATCAGAATAAATGGTGTGTTCCTTATTGACCAATCTCAGAGTACCCAGAGAAGTTCACACTTAAAATCTTTATTTTGCTATTTAGTGGTGAACCTTTCCCATGGTAGCACCTGATACAAAACCCACAGGGGTCCAGAGAAAAAGCAAGATTCTTCAGAGATGCTGCTGAAACCAGCTTAGTTCTCTGCTCAGGAGTTACCTGCTCCTGTTTCCCAAGAAATCTAAGTTTCCAAATTAATCTTTGCTCTGTAAGAGGTGGCCTGGTAGCAGCTGGGTGTTTTTAAAGCTGCTTACTGGTGGTTGAGGTGCGCTCATGCTCCCAGGTGGAAAATGGGATCATCCTTGGATGCCACAGCACGGAGAAGCTACAAAATGTGTTTTGGGGGCTGCAGGAGCCAGCTAGTCACACTAACAGGAGAGCCTGTGCTATCAAACACCCCTGCAGCCAGTGCTGGGAATGCAGGTTATACTGCTAGACTTAAAGCTTATGCAAAGTCATTAAGTGCCTTTAGTTACATGGGATATCAACCTGCACGCTGCAGGGCATAAGCTGATTGCCTTCGGGGGTCAGTGAGGAACGCTTCCCTCTCTGAGAGCACGGTGCAAAATTAGCTAGGGGCGCTCCCAGGGCTTTGTTGCTTTCCTGCTGCATCAGGCAAATTTAGGCGAGCTCTGCAGAAGGGTATTACACCTGATGGGCCACAAACCCAGGCAGGCTTGGCAGCATTCACTTCTCTGCAGTGCTCGGTGCGTGAAGCCCTTGTGTGCATGGTGCAGCCCTGGAGTGAGGGTGAGCAGAGCAGAAGAGGGAGTTCACTGCAGGAATGGATCTGTTGGGGGTTAGAAAAAGATGCTAGACAGAGTTGATTTTGGAACACTCTAAAATGTTGGTCTCCAAGCACCTGAGGCAAGGAAAGACCTGCGCTGCTGGCAACAGTATCCTACTTGCTGTGGGCCAAGAGGGAGATAGGCCCTTATGATAATGGCTTCTTTTTTGCAGTTGTTTGATCTTAATGCGATACTTTTATCCTTTCCTCTCCACTGTTAAGTGTGCTTGGTTATTGAATTGGGCGAGGATAGTGATTTCAAAACACTTTCCGTCACAACTAAGCAGACATCAATTTTTTGAAGTTCCAAAATATTCAGTGTAGGGCCACCTCTGCTACTCTGACCCTTGCAAGTCTTCCTCCCTGCTGCCAGGGAAGCCAAGTTTGCAGGGAAATCTGATACAAGGAAAAGGCCTGATCTGACCACCTCTAGATTTAATAATAACTTTTTTTCCTGCAAACATGTGCTGAATCACTTTAGAACACTGCTGAGTGGGAGCTGTATCCTGCTGTATGGGCAGGGCTGTCACTGGAGTGTTGTGAGATCCAACTTTGTATCGTCCTGTTCCAGATTCCTCTAGCCCAACTCAGCACAACATTTAAGCATATAATTTAAATCTGAGTGTATTCCAGAAAAGTTGCTTCAGTACAATTCTGGATAAGTGAGGATACACACTTATCTTACACAATTTATAAGCTCAGTTGCAGCAGAGCTCTTTGGCTTTCTCTTCGGCTAATTAAGGGATAATTAACAGTACAATACCTTGATGGCAGGCACATTTCTTCTACAGTATCTGGCTGAGAAGATGTGAAATGAAAAGCAGGGGAAAAGAATCCCAACCTGAAAAGACCTACCATGACTGAGGACAATCTTTGGTGCAGTTGCATCACATATGCTAAAGGACCAAACTCAGTTCTCACCATGAACCTTTATACCTTTCAGGGAAATAGTTTGGATTCAGGCAAATGGAATCAGTTTCTCTTCAGGTAGTATGAAAGAACTGAATGAAAATTTTTGCCCTAGGGTTCTGCTCCAAACCTGCCAGATCCATGAATGTCCAAGGATTTTCTTGTTCTATTCTGACTGACTCAGCATGAACTACTGCTTAAACCCATGTTTGACTTCTGCTAAATTTCACCAATAATCGTTATTAATCAGCTTATTACTTATAAAAAGTTCTAAGACCAGATTCAAATAAAAATGATTAAGATAGATAGTTCTAGAAAAGGATGAAAATAGGAATTTAAGGGTGTTTCCTGTGGTTTCAGCAAAGTGCAGCATCTAATATATTTTCATTCAAAGTATTTCCGTGTAACTTTTTCTTCAGGACAAATCATTAAGACAAAAATATCCTCTCATAACTTGTTTGCCATGCAATGGTCACATCATGGCAACTCATTCCCCTCTTTTTTTTTTCTGGGATCCATGCCAAGTGCTAAGCCAGAAAACCTTGTTATATTAATTATGAAGAAAAAGCATGTTTTATTAAAAACTAGCCTGCTGAATATTCTGTCGTGCTGCTTTTCGGTGACAGCAGAATTGCTTTTGCATTTTAGCAATGTTAATGAATTTTCAGGGGCGGGGGGAGATACACTCTACATTTTCCATAGCAATTTTTAAAGCAAAAAGTCAGATTAGGACTGTCAAAGCTATTGAATCAATCTAACATTTAGAACTAGTCAGAAAAAATCTGGGCAAGCCTTTATATTTTTTAAGGCTGGCCCCACATCTTCCTAACCGAGCATGAGTTAACACTGCCAAATTCATTATGAGCTTATTTGTATTAGATGGTGTTCCCACAAAGTCTGTAAAACTGGTACTGAAGTGCCCTAGAGCTGATCCCCTTGGTAAGATGCTACATGTACTACTGGACCAAGTGTGGCATGGGTCCTGGTGATACACTAATTAATAATTACTCCACTGAGTTGTGAAAATCACTGATCTCAAGTTCCAGACTTCTTAAAAAAGTCTATGCCCCATTAAACCCCCTCACTACATATTTTTCCCAATGAATTCAATTTAAACACATCAACATCTGAATTTTTGCAATGCATTTTAGTAAATATGAACATACACGCATAGGAAATGTCACTAAGAAAGCAGATGTTTTAAAGAACCTCAGATTCCTTCATGAGAAAATCTACTTGATTGCTTGGAAGAACAAAAGAATTTTTTTAAAAACGGACTTTTAACTTTCCTTTGATTACAAGTCATTCTTCCAGTCTTCTTTAAAGAGGAGATGAATAGATGTAGGAGAGTATATCAAGCTCTGCCAGAGCAGAGCTCTGGTCACCCCTAGCTGTGTTGAGTATTTTGCCATTAACCTTCCTCCCACATTAATGACAACTATAATTCAGTCATTCAAAATATGTGGCTGGGGGAAATTTTACCTTTTACAGAATAGTTTGCAAAACTGCCAAGGCAGCGCCTACCTGACCTCTTTATTCTGATATTTAGTCCCTTCAGAATGAAGACTGGAAATAAGGAATAAAGTTTTTATGATGAGGGTGGTGAGTCACTGGCACAGGTTGCCCATGGAGATGGTGGATGGCCCATCCATGGAAACATGCAAGGCCAGGCTGGATGGAGCTCTGAGCAACCTGGTCTAGTAGAAAATGTCCCTGCTTATGGCAGGGGGGTTGGAACAAGATGATCTTTAAGGTGCCTTATAACTCAAAACATTCTATAATTTTAAGATGAGCTGCCCATGCTGCAGCCCAGGGTTTTGAGACATTTCTTAGTATTCAGGGCTAGGAAAGGGACTGTGGTCCCACTGGGAGTCAGGTGGCCACTGAGTGTACCCAGAGGAGCCATTCCTTGACACTGTAGATGTCTGCTCCAAAAACCCCGTGGGGCTTCCCTCTTATGCTATGTTAGCTTGGTCACCTCAGTGGCCTGAACTGCAAATCCAGCAGAGCTGGCACATGGAAAGGAAAGGAGGATAAAAACATACTCACGCACAAACATGTGGTCCCCAGGAGAATAACCAGTGGAAGAACCTGAAGGGTCAAAGCACTGGGAACCATCCTTGTTTTTAGCTTGAAATTAGCTTTTCCTTCTTGCCTATGTTTTTTCAGACACGCTGCAATCTTTTGAGGCCAAGCTAATTCAGTGCAAATAATTAACCGTGCTTCAAATATTGTTTAATGTTCAACAGATTGCCCTGATCAAATAAGTGCATCCTGTCCAGATAATCACTGCATTGACCAGTGGCAAATGTTCCAAACCATTAAGTACCAAAGATAGGAATAGTATAAATTAACAATAAAACCAAGCATTTAGCTTGTATTAGAATTATCTTTCAACTATTATTATTAGTTGGAAAAAAAAGTATGAATCATACTTACTTCTCTCCCACCTGAAAAATAGTGAGATCTTGTTACATAACATATGATTTTTAGAAATATCAAAGTGTGTTATTTTATTGTTTACTGAATTTCAGATATGAAACAGAATTCATGTTCTCAAGCTTTCGCTCGCTAATGTGAGAACCAGGATTATTTTTTTTAGCAAAAAATTAAATTCTTGGGTAACCTCTATTCTCCTGAGGCTGAAGAATTTGTAACAACAGTAGCAACTCAGGAAATCAGAGTATTACTGCAAGAAAAAACAACCCTCTATTGTGGAAATGCTGACAAACTTTTGCTGATCAGATATTGTTTGTGTTACATGTTACTGTGCCGGTTTGGACACAAATCCAGGAGGAAACAACCCGGAAGGGAGTCTCTCTCCCTCTCTCCTGCCAGTCAAGCAAGCAGGTCCCGGCAGCTCCTCCCTCATGGGTTCAGGAGAAGAATTTCTCAAATGAAAGTGAAAAAACCCTGTTTATTTAACAAAGAGAGTTCCCCCTCCCGTCCCAGAGGCGGAGGTCAGTGGGCCTCCCGCAATTCTCTCACGTGTCCCAGGCCCACGGCCTAAGCTGCAGAGCCAGGCCCCGCCGGGTCTGAGGCAGAGTCCCAACCAAGCATCCCGGAGATGGTGAGCTGGTCTCGGATGAAGAAACGAGCCAAAAACTGTCCAAGAAGGAGCAGAAGC
>VZRX01008261.1:89384-108647 GCA_013398075.1 Notiomystis cincta
AACCAGGTGGCCTTTGCTAAATGCTGTTCCCAGTTTTTGAAAGTTCCCCCACCTAGTGCTTTCAAGGTGGTTTTTAGCAATCCATTGTACCGTTCCACTTTGCCTGCAGCTGGTGCATGATAAGGGATATGGTACACCCACTCAATGCCATGTTCTCTAGCCCAGGTGTTTATAAGGCTGTTTTTGAAGTGAGTCCCGTTGTCAGACTCAATTCTCTCAGGGGTGCCATGCCTCCAAAGGACTTGTTTCTCAAGGCCTAGGATGGTGTTACGGGCAGTAGCACGAGGCACAGGGTAGGTCTCCAGCCATCCTGTGGTGGCTTCTACCATAGTGAGCACGTAGCGCTT
Organism: Notiomystis cincta; assembly: GCA_013398075.1. Classification (NCBI taxonomy): domain Eukaryota; kingdom Metazoa; phylum Chordata; class Aves; order Passeriformes; family Notiomystidae; genus Notiomystis; species Notiomystis cincta. The sequence continues at coordinate 89,732 of VZRX01008261.1, forward strand.
GCCTTGGCGAGTTTGGGGCAGCGTGATGTAATCAATCTGCCAGGCCTCCCCATACTTATACTTGGACCAGCGCCCACGGTACCACAGGCGTTTCACTCGCTTGGCCTGTTTGATCGCAGCGCACGTCTCGCACTCGTGCAAAACAAATGGAGTGACCATTCTTTCTCTGAGACAGTTTAGAATCTGAAAAGGAAGAAGGTGAAAGAAATAGTGTCCACATATTCAAATATGAGGAAGAAAACACTGAAATCCCAAGGGCTTCATAATTTCCCGTCTTGAATGTGATTTTGTGGTGAAAAAGAATGTAGTGAACACTTAATTACAGTAGTGACAAGTGCTGAAATTTGGATGCCAGAGAACCTTGTTTCTGATGATTCCTTACTCTGGAGCATGAACAATCCTAAAGGAAATTTTGTACAACAAAAAATACACAAAGAATTTCGGTATCCTGACTGTGCCCCATGTGCATACCTTAAGCAGGTGCCTATAAGAAATATGTGTTTGAGACAGTGTGTGTTGGTGGCCAGCCACAAATACAAGTTTATGAAATCTCATATTCTTTAACTAGTTAGAAAGACAGCAAGATAAAAGGAGTTAGATAACACACGACTTTATGTAATGTGTCCTTGAGTAAGCTGATTTGCACTGAATTTTAATAGAGCCCTGATTCATCAAATCTCAAACAGAATTAAGGTATGGACTGGATCCTAATAACATCATGCTTTATATCCATGAAAGATAAATTAAAGGATGCAAAACTGCTATTGACAAACATTGATTATATGTACTTTGATGGACTTTGAAGTTGTGCCAGATGCGTCTTGTCAGCCTCCAAAGTTTTCTTTTAAATCTCATTGCATAAGGCTTTTACTTTTTAATTATTTTTTCCCTCAGCCTCTTTGATCAAGAAAAAATGTAGATCATATTTGTGTGATGCTATTTCCTATGCATTTTATTTAGATATGCCCTTGTGCACAGCTCATGATATGTAAAAAATGTTGCATGGCATGTAGTGAACTTACCCTGTTATCCTGGGTGCTATTTAATACTTAATTGACCTTCTCAAGCTGATGAGTGAAATCCTGCCATGTGCAGAGAGTTAGCACAATGCCCATGGTCCTTTTATACCACATAAATCTACGCAATAAGATGCAAGAGACAAGGTTGCTGGTCTCCCTTTGTTCCCAGGAGGATTTTGACCAGTGAGAATGTCCAGTGGATCCATTTCATTCTGCCCCTGACTGGGGCAAAGTGGTCCTCATGTCAGAACCCAGGGGAAGACAAACCTCCCTGCAACTTCTGGCTTTAGGAGATGGACTGAAGTTTATACAAGAAGTTTAAGCAAGTCCTTCTTTCACTTTCCTATATATGGAAATATTTTGTCAGCAGGGAGCTTCAAGAAAATTTAAGAAACGAGGCTTTGGAACCATTTTGATATTTCAAAGTTGGGAGCCCACATGCACATCTCTCTTTCCTTGTCCATCAGGGTATGGCCACCCCCTTCTGGGCATGGAGATTCATAAAGTATATTGCTGGGCCTGGCAAAAGGCTTCAAGGTGGTGCAGGACTTAGGTACAAGTGTCCTTTTTTTGGGAACTGACCATTCCCTACACCCCCAAACCCATCCTAGTGATCCTGGTTTGCACATCAGGCATGGAGCATTTCTCTCTGACCATTTAGGTATCTTCAAACAATAAAAATGAAGGAGAAACAAAAAAGATAAAAACCATCAAATCCTTTTAAAACGAGAATAAATAGATGAAAACAAAATTTGAAGTAGTGGATCAGAACTGTGGTGGGCTGGGGGTTTTCTGCATTACTGTCAATAGTGCCTTGAACAAATCATTTATTCTCAATATTCCTTCATTCCCATCACAAGCGTGTGGCTGGTAACTTCTCTACTTTCACTATGTCCTGTCTGTTTAGACAATAAACTCTTCTGGCTCACTATATTTTCCTATATTAATGAGCAGCTCCAGGCAAAAGATGTGCCCTGTCCTAGCTGTGATGTCTACTATAAAGGAAGGAAAAAATAACCTAAAAGACTGTAGTCTCAAATGATTTATTTGGAATTACTACTGAGTATTATACTCTATAATGCTTGAGCAGCTTTGGTTGCCAGAATAAACAGCAGAAACATTACTTTGTCCTTTTTTTTTCCTCCTAAAATGGGAATTTCTGCTGAAAAAATATTACCCTTGGATATTTTTCTGCCACTGTACAGATCACTTGAATTCTGATCCTGGAAAGCATTTCAGACCCTTCCTGGCTGTTAACTCTTCTCCATCCTCCAACACAAATGAATATTCTGTGCAAGATCTACCTCTATGTGTCTGGTGTGTGTGTGTATTATTATGCTGTTAGACACACTAGCTGCAGATCTAGTTATTAACACCAGAATAAACAAATCAGCACAGCTATGAGGGAAGAGGGAAAATTCCAAAGATAAAAGCTAGATAAAAACCTCTACTATGTGACTCTAACAAAAGCAGAAGTTCTAGAAATACTTGCCTGCATCAGCCCACACGAGCACAAGCCAGGCCCTTCAAGGATAAGAACAACTTCAGAATCAACAGCAATGCCATGGAATATGCCTGGATGCTTTCACTTTGGTCCTTTCCACTGCTACCATTTTGTGGCTTTCTTTAATTAACCCAATAACTCAAAAACCCTACACATGTTCATGCTTCCTCTTTAGTGTTCCCTCCACTTCCATTAAATACGAGCCCTTTTCAAAATGAAAATGAAAATGGGAATGCAGAAGCCCTATTACTCCTCTTTATACAGAAGGACTGGAGTTGAGAGAGAGAGTATAGGGAATTGAATTTTAGTATAAAATCTGGGAAGGGGAGGAGGGGTATTCTCTATGAGAAATTCATCTTGGTGCAGAAAGCCAGCATGAAGTCTAGACATCCCTTAAATCAACATTTAAAGTGTTATGGTTGCATTTTGTTTCATAATTCTCTCTAGCAGCACATTCCCAGTGATGGTTTCAATTCTTGGGCTCAGATCAAAAGCACAGTAAAAAACTTCAAAACAATCAAACAATCAAAAAGCAGAATAAGTGCAGGCAGCAGAAAGTTCTGTTGGATGTGCAATAGGGCTCTTCCCTTGTCCACCCTGCTGTACCAAAAGTAACTCATCAAAGTCTTTGTGCATGTTCAAAGCTGGTGCAAGAAGCTTGGCTGGCTGGAGAGAGAGGCAATCCCACCCCAGGGATGCACACCAGGACCAGCAGCCTCTCTCTGACACTGATTTGGTACCAAACTCTTCCTCTGAAGTTGCATGAACACCACCTTGAAGAACAACCTTCCTCGGTGGAGCTTTGTCCATGTGCTCAGTCAAAGATCGACAGACTCCTGGCTAAAAGGTTTTCTCTCCTCTTCTGCCTCTTGGGTGTTCTTTTAAATCTTTCCTAGAACAGCTCCAGATATTCTTGTTAAGCTGTGCTGCTTTCTGAGCCCATTTCTGTGTCTTGGAGCTGCCTGCTAAAAGCATTAAAATTGTAAAGTGGTGGATGAAGGAAGACAGTTTTGCTTTCAAGCTGAAAAACGTGCATCAAAGCCCCTGTAGTAAATTTACAGAGTATTAAAAACAAACAGAATCTGACCGTAGGGTAACATCATTTTAGGAAAGACGCGATGGCCTACCTCAAAGTCTGCATTTAATGTGCACAGCTCTCACCTAACCTGCCTAGGCTACAAATCCCAAGGGCCAAATTCTGTCCAACCACCCTGAAACAGAGATATTTTTAGACTGCAAAGGTAGAGCTAATATAGTCTCTCTGCTCCAGTTACCAAACAACTCCTCTCCAGGCCCCATTGATCGTTCTCCAGACAAAGTGGAGAGCAGGAACATTAATCCGAGGGAACTCATACAAGCAAAGATGTAATAAAATATGACCCCCATGCTATTTTGCATGCATTTAGAGGCAATCACAAATTAGGAAACACGTGAGTTTTAAAAAATCCCAAGACATATCTCCAAAATACAACATTAAATAATAATTACTGAATTTTTAAAAATTATTTTTTTCTTCCCATTTGCTGTAGTGTTGCTACTTTAAAGAGAAGTCACATATTTTTTGTTGAATCATCATTTGTTTTCAGGAAAGGAATCCAACAGGTGATCATACAGTAATACCCATACTAAATACCTGTGAATTCTTTGGCAGAATAATTTAGTGTGCTGTTCAATGAATTGTCTGAATGACTGAAATAACAGGGACAACTAACTTCAGGTGCAATGATGATGCAGCTTTGACAGAGCCAAAGATTCTTCACTGAGAACTATACAAATATTCCATTCTCCTAAAATGTTTAGATTTCTATGTGCAGCACACTAAATAAGTATATAAAGCAGATTTTAAATTTTCATATGTCATCTAATGGTCATTTGTGCATATGGACAGAATTATCCATCTGAATGGCAGCTGAAAGGATGTACATGGTGCTAGACCCTGCCTTAGCTTCTTGTTCTCCTTGTGGAGGTGGTGACATGAGTGTCCTTATGTCATGTTTATCTTGGCTTCATGTTCAACTTGGCTGGCCTGATGTGATAAGCAGGGCCAATTTAGTTGAACATAAAGATGCTGAATAATTTCAAGCTCAGCTTCCCCAGGTTACAATTCCTCTTTTTGTTCCATCATCTCCGATCTATACTTTGACCTGGATTTTCTCTCTGAATAGCTATTTTTTCTGCAGACCCTGATCCAGTATTCAAGCTCATTTTTAACATAGTTGGTGTCAAACAAGTACTTTTTAAATTTAAGATTCTGAAACTTGTAACAAAAGCAGCACAGCATGGTTTGCACTTTTCCCTATGTAGCAGTAGCAGCCACAGGTAAAACTAATCGTGGTTTTTATCAGACTTTCTGGGATGAGAAAGTTGTCTCTGGAGCAGCAATGCTAAATGTGAGCACCAGATCAATAACTGCAGGGGTAACAGTTGGTAAGTTAGTCACCAGAACTGTGAGCAGATCCTAAGGGATTTTGTGTCCTGTTTCCACTTAATTCATCCTTACCTTCCTCTGAAAGCTTCAACCACTGTTCTTCCCCTTAGTTCACGGCATTCAGCACTGTGTGCCTGCTTCCCTCTGCTCCTCTTTAACCAGTTCTTTTTTGACCAAGCAGCTCCCAAATCTCTTTTTTCCCCTTTTCTGCTCTCCAGTTTGTGTTCTCATCACAATCAAACCTTGCAGGCTTTAAAGATACCCTGATGGGAGGTACCAAGAGCCAGACCCAGTGAAAGTGAGGGAAACAAGATATTTGCAGCCCAGAGGGTCTCTGTGCCCCCTTCAAAGGGCCAGACTGGGAATGGAGAGACCCAGCACCATGAAACATCAGAGTCTGGCGTTCATAAAGGGAAATACAGACAGTGTCCAGTGAGGCTTCTCTCCTTAACAGCCAACAACTGAATCAGCTCACTGGAAAGTCATTGTGGTTTTCTTGCTTCAGAGTCCTAAACCAAAAATTGAGCATTTTTAAGGTTGAGAAATATTTATATGAGCCTACCATGACAATGTTTCGTGATAGCAGCTGTCAAGTTCCTCCTTTCCTAACCCTTGGTATTAACATGAACATCCTGGTTGACAATCTTCCTGTAATGCACCATAGTCTCCAAGGAAGAAGAAAAGAGGCAAGAGTCACTATGTTCCTGTGAAATGCTTCTCAAGAAGGATATCAATGAATCTTTTTGGCTGTTGTTAAAAAGAAATTCTTGGGAAAAAGTTGATATTTTTTGTGAAAAGCAGAACTTTTCATTCAGTAGGTTTAGACAGGTCCCTAAGGTTTCACTGCAAATTGTGAATGTGGAGGTGCTGGTATGGGTGGCAGCATGTATCAGTGTTTACATTGAAAGTAATTACAGTGATGTTATAATCATTCCTAAGCCAGGCGTTGCAAAACTGAATAATTTATTGTTAAACTTAATGCAAATGTGCTCCAAAGTGGAACTGATTCCTGAACAGCCTGATCTCAGCTCTTTAGTGACATGTTGAAGGCAGCAAAGCAATATGGTTACATTATTTTAAAGGCTGTGGTCTGCTGTAACAGTACATGATTTTTAGAGTCTGTATTTATTTCCCCTTCTCCCTTTACCATGGTGCCTCCCTAGAACAAAGGTTTCTCCTCTCTGACATCCTCACTTGTGCACCCAACTGAGTGGGGCCCCAAAAACTGAAGCAAACAACCCCCTTGAGGGAAGGGAAGGAACTTTCACAGCATGTACAGGTAGGAGAAGAAGCTGGAAAACCCATTTTCCCTGGCCCCTGAAGCCGGTCCTGAGCAGATACTCCTCCCATGGAGGAGCTGCCCAGCTCCTGACATTGCATCCAGCAAGGGGGTCTGACAGACAGATGCTGCACATAAATCCCCTTTGCTCTGGACATTTTTGGATCCATCCTTCCAGCAACCTGCCCCATATACTGGGTGCTCAAGTAAATTCCAGAGGAAGGAAAAATCATGACTGAAGATGCCCCTTTCCCTTTCCTTTTCTGCCCTTCTCTCCCCAAGCAGATGTACCCCTTCCATGGACCATATTTCCAAAGTTTTTCCTTCTTTGAATGATTTTCATACTCTGAAGCAGCATCATTGAATTTTGCTTAGTTAAGGCAAGACAGCTCATGTCAGAAAATGTTTGCTAGATTGAGTCTCATTTTGTAACATTTCCCCTCAAAGGATGATTCAATGATGCATCTTAGAATCAGATTCCAGAGAGGGAACTAAAAGAAACATCAATAAAAAAAGAAACTGTGAGGAAACTAAATATAGAACAGGCCAATATGAATTAAACAACATCCTAGAAATCTTCACACAATAATTGATTTGCTCATTTGTACTTCTTTCTATTCTTTAATCTTTCAGCAGGGCTTCAATCCTCCCCCCATTGCTTTTTTAATATTCTCTGTTCATCTGTTGTCTACAATATTGTTTCTGATCTCTCTCATCCCATCAATCATCTATAAAAAGAGACTAGTCCACACACTCTGGTCTCCAATCCTAATGATTGTAAAGAACTAATCACCTAAACTGAGTGATGTTCATTGTTGTAAGTGTCTCTTTGATTTATTAAACATCTCTGTATAAATTCCTGCATGTTTTGCAAGTTCTTTCCTAGAACCTGTATGAAGGCACTTTGAAATCCTAAAACTGTCTGCTTATGGGGGTAAATTTTGGTTCACCTAATAAATGGATTCTTGTAATGAAAAAATGAGCTTTTACTGAAAGGACCACTCCATTCCAAATTCAGGTCAGAGCCTCAGTTTGAGCTTCCCCTGAATATACAGCAAACTTACAGAGGCTGCTCATACACACTTTATATTAATTTGAAAACAGTGTGTGCATTGCTTTGGGATGGGTGCCTGCCTGCTGGTGGAGAGCCATAGACACTATGGAAATACTCCCAACGATGGCATTTTCCATAGCTGTCACTTTCACACGCTGTTGCAAGCTCTTCAGGTCAGCAAGTGGACTTCCAATTTGATTAATTAGAGCTTAAGACTTGACTGTGTTCACAACCTGTCCTGGTCAAAGCGATGTTTTCAGCCCGTGCGGTCGGTGCGCGACCGCCCCGCACGGTGCCGGGTGGGACTCCAGGGCTGCAGGCAGGGCCTCTCTGGCCACACATCGATGGTGAGGCCACTCAGTGCCCACCAAAGGGTGTCACCAAGGTTGGGGATTCTCAAAAGGGTGCAAGGAAGGTCCAGTTTTTGGAAACTGCCTCCTCATCTAACCTGGTCTCACTTGAAAGGAAAAGAGATCCTAAGGACAGAGCAGAATTCAACACGAGGAAAGTATGCCTGAAGATCACGTGAGGCTTTTAAAAGAACCCAACGTGATGTTCTCGTGAGCTAATTGCCAAAAATGGGAACTAGACAAAGCATTAAATGGGCACAGCTGTTGGTAGAACCACACTCAGCAGACAACACTCAAAACAGAGGACCAGTTTCACCAAAAACCCCTCTCTGTGCTTTTCATGCTTTTTCACCAGCACCTTAGGGTGCAGGACTAGAAAGAAAAGGTATAAAGTGTTTGAATGAGGCCATTCTGGAAAGGATTCTTTGCCAGTGAGAAATCCACTCCCCTTTCTCATGCTGGATTTGCACAGAATATCGAGTGCCTGCTAAAAATAAATGCATACTCCTTAATGTTCACCCCAGTCTTTACAGCAGTCCCTGGCTAATGAACCAGCCACTGCTACAGGCGGGTGAGTTTCATGCATTGATTGCCTTAGTGCCTCATACTAAGTAAAAAGGACGTTAATAATCTTATTATTACAGAAACATCATGGAAACTCATAAATATAGATTCAACAGTTAACATCACAAATCTGAGAAAACCCTTTTTTCAGCACAGTATGGGCAGAGTTATGCTGTCAGAAAAAAGAAGTGGGGAAAAAGTATGTATAAATTGTTCTATAGATTTGCCCACTTTTTATGTTTACAAAACATGCACTAATAGCTTACAGATTTTGTGTTCTGTAACCATTAGCAAAACAGTCTCCTACAACCCTCTGGTAAGGGTGCACTGAGCCAGGCTGGTAAATCTTGGTTTGGTATATATGGCTGGTATGGGTTTCCTTTTCACTCTCAAGTTAGCAGATTGGCTGTTACTCTTAGAAAGAGATTTTGCTTCCTTGCATTCTGTTTAGCATTCCAAATTTGCTTTCTGCCTGTATCTCAGGAACTCAAGCAAACACCAGTGTTTTGTGACTGCAGTTGTCACCTAAAGTAGCCATAGGAACTTGATTAGTTTCCCCACAAATGCCCAGGCTGGGAAAGGGCTGCAACATAAAAAACCAGCAGAAGAGGGGTCTTTTCTCTCTAATTTTTTTTAAAAGGAAATGTGACAATGCTTTTGAGGGGAAAAATTATTTTCTTTCCCCAAATAACTGAAAAACAAATACAGATAAAGTAGATTTAGATTTCTGTTCAAGCAAATATTAGTGAATTAGTGATTAGTGAAGTTTATAATGTTCCTGTTATCTGTACTCACATACACACACACACACACACATATATATATTTACTGTAAATAAATATGTTGGCTGTAAAAATATATTTCTACTAATATTAGGTGGGAGCACTCCATTACCCTGTTACAAGAACACAAATAAATAATAGCCATCTGCAACACTGGTGTCAGCATCTTTATCACAGGTGCTGATTTGGGCTAGATGATTTCCAAACTCTCAGGAAGGAGAGACTCATTTCTATTCTGAGAAGCTCCCAGGCAGGGGACCATCACACAAATGGACAGAGATTAGGGACAACCAGAAATTTCTACCTGTGTGAACTCCCTGCACCACAGAAAGGCTTGCAGGGAGAAATGTTTTTAAAGAGCTTCAGAAGTAAAGCACAGACAGGGAAGAGGCTTTGCACTGTGAGAAAAAGATCACCAACAGGAGAGCTGAAAGCTCACAAAGAATTTAGCCCCCAAGGAAGTCCAACCAAAACATTTGCTCAGAGTCATATCACACCACTCTGCAGTTGGATCACCTAAACTAATACCATATCCTTAAAGTATTTACTGATGATGGACTCTGTCTACAAATTTAGTAGCAGTGGTTTCACTGAGAAATGATCTGTGATTTTTTTTCTGTACATCAACACTGGCAATTTCAAATCTATTATCTCACAACCTACCTCAATCTTAAAAATTATTTTTTTTCTCTCTTGTCAAAAAAATGCTTTCAAAATCTCTGTGGGATAAATATAGTGATGATTTAACATGTTTTGCAATCCACTGAGCTTTAAACCTGTCAGCTCATCTAGGAATGGATATTATATATTTTACAGCCCTGGTTTGGGAGAAAATCTTACATCCCGAAGAAAAGAAACAAAGACCTTCCCTTTCTGATTTGTGTGTGTGTTGTTTGGGTTTTAGTTTCCTTTCTTTTGTTTTTCCCAGAAAGATGGTTGCTGCTGGAGAGGCACCAAGCAGTAAAGAAGGCTGGAAGTAGTTAGTCTTGGTGGAGGTGAACTGTACGGTTAGAGGGCAGAAAAGGAGGTCAGAGGTGCATATGATCAATACAATATTGCACAGGAATTGCTGCAGCGGACACCTCGTGCCTACTTTGTGTGAGCACTTATAAATACCTGCCTGTATCACCAATCCCTGGCTCAGCTGAAAAAGGTTCTGTATCTTTGACGTGAGGCAAGAAGATCTCCATCCCCGCAGTTCCACTGAGATTACTCAGCTGTGAACAGATAACTCGATACAAAGAAGAGGAAGAAAAAGCAAGGAAAAAAGTAGAAGCAGACAATTTCATAGAGCCCAAACCAGACAAGACTCTCTCTGATGACCAAGGGAAAAGCTTTGATAAACGGTAGGGCAGCTCCTCAAATCCAGGTCTCTGAAAGTGGGGGTGGAACACTGCAGGAAATAATATGAGAGTCCCTGCTGTGGGAGTCAAGGGAGACAGGGAAAATAGTTCAGGTAATAAAAAAAATGTTAATATTACAAGAGTGGAATGCATCTGAGTATAATTCCAGACTTTTAAGTTCAGTTTTCAAATCTTGGAGAAAGAAAGAGGCAGCCTGCTGCCATCTCACTAGTTTGTCACATTGGGTTTAAGGTGTGGAATAAATCAAAACTTTTTTTTTTTTTTGGAACATGGTACAAAGAAATGCATTAATAATACATGAAAAAATGTTCATCACGTTGGTGTGCATCAGTGGAAACACTATTTTAAAGAAACTATGAGCAACACATGAAAAGATTTGACCTAGGTTTCACTTCTGATGTGCCAGGGTGGGGGCAAGGCGAGTATTTCTCTTACCTACTGATGTGTTACATCTGTGACTTCCCACTTGGGTAGAGAAGTTGGGTTCCCAAAGCAGGGATGATTTTTTTTCCCTACAAGCAAGCAAGGAAGTTTGAATCCTCTGAGCCATCCCCTCTAAGTGTGTTCAAGAGGAACAGAGAGAGAAATAAAACAAAACCTCCCAGTTAGCTGGTAGCTGCCATGCCTTTTCTTCCTCTGCATGCAGAATGTTTAAATGTCTAAAGGCTCTGATGTTTGCTGAGAACAGCAGTTGTATTTGTGCTCAGCTCTGCACTGGTGCAGACATGGGACATGTGCACATGCCTACATCCTGTGCCTTTCTAAATGCTTGTGATTTCCTTCCCTTTAGCTTCCAGATACACACTTAAAAAAAAAAAAATTAAAAGTTGTTCTGATTAAAAGTATACAATTTCTATTTATGGAAGAGCATAGCTGCAATAAATATTTGTTTCTAAGCTAGCTGAATCTATCAGCAGCCACAGTGAGGGAAGGATCAAAGGGAAGACAAGATAAACACAAAAATGTTATTTGTGATTTGGATTGTGGTAGCGCCCAAATGCTCCACACGAAAATGTGGCTTCCTGCAGTCAATGCTGCACAGGCAAAAAGTGGAATTTTCTTGTCTTCTGAATCACCAGCAGTGTCAATGGGTGAATTTAACCCGAGGGGAATGAAAACGGACTATTTCTGTTAGTGACCAGGATGAGAAAATGCTCATTTTTCCAGGGCATCTCTGGTTTGCAAGAGCTGTGGGCACCCTGTCCCCAGCTGTGACAGGATGACAAGAGGTACCTGGGTTCTGCCACTTCTGTGGGGCTCTCTGTCCAAGAGGGGACCCTTTGGTGCCCTTGTGCTTCAGGAATATGAGAGCTTTGATTCCACCAGCTCTTCCATGAGCTCCCTGTCCTCTCAGGGCTGCTCAAATATCACCAAACCAGACCATTTCCTGCCCTTAGTGGCCACTTGGTGGAGAGAGAGAGAGAAAACAATGGGTGTGACCGTGCTGCCCCACTGGCAATCTTGCCCAACACATGCTGGAGGACACCTCAGCTGTGCCTGGACAAACAGACAGGGAAGGTGAGTGCTCTGCATCCTGCTCTGCATGTCCTGCCAGGTGAGGGAACCCCATCTGACAGCCCTCACAGGGCTCTTTGCATGCATTTTATTCCTCTGCCACTCCATCACCCTCCTCGACCCAGATGTTCAGGTGGAGTGTGAGAAAGGGGCAATTCACTGCTCCAGCAGACAGACATTGCTCTCCCTTTACATGCCTTCAGCCTGTTGTCACCATCTTCATTTGTAGTTTTGTGAACTACTTTTAACTTATTTAATAGACTCTTGCAATAGGAAAAAAAGGCCCTAAGGAAAGAGAATAAAAGTTGTTACTTTGCTAAGACCTTGCCTGGCAAATTTCAACTCAAAAACCCCAGAGAATGCAGAAGAGATTAATGAAAATGCTGAGAATCACCATAATAATTCCAACTACCAGCATCAGTGTCAGCAGGCTCAGCAGGGCCTGTCATTAGAAAGCCCCCTTTTAAATGGGTGTCCCTCCTATTAGTTAAATTATCTACACTGTGGTGAAGAATATTCCAAGGTGACAGAAATCAGAACAGTACAGACTGCTAAAAATGAAAATCAGATAATTGCTCATAAATTACTTCTGGGGTCTTTCAAGATCTTTCGGTCTTGCTGACTGAAAGGCAAGTCATTTGGAATGCAATAATTAAAATAAAAGCTGCAACATACAGGAAATGTGGTTGGAAGGGAAATATTAAGAGATGTATTGTACCTGCATAAATTATCATCTGGTTTTTGATAGCATCCTGAGTTTACTCTCATTCTCCTTAAAAATCAAGTAGACATGAGAACCTTGGCATGGAAAACAGCTCTGGCTGTGGTCCCTAGTCTCTTCCCTGGATCTTCCACATATATTCCAGCCAGAGGTGAAAAGGGTCTGGATATCATTGTCCTTTCTCACACTTTCCCCCTGTGCTGTGTCTGTGATGCTCAGTGACACCCACTCCTGACACTGGGGACCAGCACATCTTCAAGGGTGACACAGCAGCCCTCAGAGCCCCTTTGACTTCAGCCCTGCAGAGAACAGGGACTGCCCTGCTCACATGAATTGAAGGCAAAACCCCAAATTTCCTCCCTCGGGATGGGACCTCAAGACTTAACCAGGAAATATTTTAAACAGAAGGCCTTTTCTCCTAATTTGCCACATCTGAGGGTAAAATTAATGTCAATTGGTGTTCAGCAGAGCCATGTCTATATTAGTTTTTTTCAGTAGTTTTAGATGAAAGTTGCTGAGAGACGGAAGGGGTGCTCTGATGAGCTGAGGGTCAAGACATCTTCACCTCTTCAGCTGTGTTCTCTCTTCTTTTTCTGATCATCCCACACAGCTACCAACTGTTTGGAGGAGGATAGCCATGCAGCTCCAGAAAATGTCTGTTAAAAATCCATTTGACACTCATTTACTGCTGACTATGTTTGGTCTAAAAACATTAAGAAACCGTTTCACCCCTCTTGGCATTTATTGGACTACATGGAGATATTTTTTCAGACTTGTTGGATTTTTTTAAATCCAGACTGTATTTTGTTAGTTGCCCAGAGGATTTCATGCATGGGCTACTCTATAAATAAGACTTATTATTCCCCAGTGACAAATGCAGGTTTTTTCTCAGAAGTCCCATAATAGCTCGTGGGATAAACAAGGGTTTTCTGTTGGTGTTAAGTTTCATTCAAGTGGAGACACTTCCTGCTATAAGAGGGATAGATAACCAGTTTTTAAAACACCTTTTAATTGCTGAAGCAAACAAATCTGCTCATGAGTTGCAGCTGGATAGTGAGAATGGGATGACATCAGTCACCAACTGTGATTCTCTGTGGCTCCCTAGAGGAAAAATTTGGTTCTCCCAATCCATTTTATAGCTAGGAGGAGGTAGGGGAAGCTGTAAAATCCACCAGGCGAGCATAACAGGCTGGCACTGTTATCCTGATCTCAGGAAGGCCAAGGACTGTACAAGCAGCTGAAATTCCCTGTGGTGTTCAAGACGAGGCAGGAGAAATTCTGCAGGACCACTGCAGCATGGACAACACCCTCTGCTTCTGGGAGGGAAAATACAGGATTTTTATCTTCAGGGCTGCTTCTCCACACTTTTTGCCAAAAATAAATTAACCCCATGAACACAGAACAGATGTACATATATTACAGGGCTCCTTTCATGAATAAAGGATGCCAGGTCACCTAACCTCCATCCACATAAGCAGCACAGGAAGGGAGAGAGGAGAAGTGAAGGTAATTTGACATTACAGCAGGGAGGAGACAGAGGTTTATGCATAGCTGAATCACCCAACAACCTGATCTACCAGAAAATAGCAAATATCACACAAATTTGTGTGATTTTCATCATTGCTGCAGTGTTCTCTAGCTAGACCTCAGACACATTTCACAGTGGAGGCATCGCAGCCTCCTGGCACAGCCCCTTCCAGCACTGATCTCACTGCAAGGCTGGACCTCAGCACAAAAGAAAGGAAAGAAAAGGGATGATGTTTCCAGTGATGACATCACTTCCCCATATATAATAATGCTTTTTCCCAGTCCCATCACCTAAACCTCCCTTGACACGTGGTGGTTTAATACATGTTCAGAATTTCCATTACAATGAGTCTTTACCATTTGTCCTGCTTTTTAGGCTCAGGAAATACTTTGCATAGGATTCAGGGCATGCAGGTGGGAGTGTTCCTGCAGCCTGACCTTTCTATAATCTGCAATTCTCAGAGGCCATGGTTTCACCTTTATCTGGAAACTTATAGGAAAAAATCTCTTTTGGAACAATGAGAAAAAGGCTGATTAAATAACTGCCTATCACCTTCTGGGATGGCTATCCCCCAGTAAATGCCTGAGAGCAGCAGTCAAGAACAAATAAAGAGCTCCCACTCCTATTTTATGACTAGATCTCAGCATTACACTGAAATGAAGCCAGTTATCCTCAGTGGCATCTGGGCCTTTTGGAGTTTGACACAAAAGGCACCATGGATCTGGTGCTCAGAAGCACCTCTGAGGTGGGTGTCTGCAACACATGGGCTCCTCTTGGTCATGTTTAGGGGTCAGAGTTCCAATGTTTAGGGGCCAAGGCTCCCAGCTGAGTGGACTGAGATGGACTGTGTGTTGGCAGCCTGTATGAATATGTGTGTGCAGTCTGGAGGAGATCAGATTTATTTGTAGGCAGGAGAACTTTGAAGTCTCCCTGTGTGGGCATCCACCAGAGAGCAGATGGAGATCAGGCTGCAGAGTTGGTATTTCAAAGGTCTTGGGTCCTGCACTGCCAGTTTCACATGCTCCTCTTAAATTTCCCTGCTCCTTTGCCACTCTGCTTCTCTATACTTACTGTTGAAAAATATTTACATGAAAAATGTTCTAGAGGGAGAGAGGTTAGCAAAACTGTCAGCTGGGCTAGAAATATTAAGCAAACCTTTTCCAGCCTCCATGAAGTAATAGATTTCTAATGCTGCTTAGTCAGGACTTTCTAATGCTGCTGTACTCACAGGAGGGTTCTTTTTCAGCTTATTTTATGCATCAGTTTCATATAGAATGCTTGTTTGCTTCTGTGAGTGAAAAACATATATTTTCTGATGGAGATTGCTTACCTCAAGGAAAAACTAAATGTGGATCTTCAGCCTGGAGAACATTAACTTTTTGTGCTATTTAGCTAGCAAATAAGAAAACCATAGAATCATAAATACAATGATGGAAGGGGGTATTGAGGATGGACATAGTCCAACCTTGCTTGACAAAAGCACAGTCTAGAAAACATGCCCCAGCACCCTGTCCAGCTGAATCTTGGAGTGCCCCAACGTTGGGGAACCCAAATGTAAAACCATATCTACTCCTGAGGAATTTCTTCAAGTTGGAGCAGATACATCCTCAAAACAAGGCTGTGAAAATGTGTTGACACTGAGTGTGAACTCAAATCTTGATACCTGAACATGTATCAGACCAGGTCTGAGCGCTCCATTCACGTGCCTTTTTTCAGTGGTAGACCTTTACATTGTTCTCTCTCCTTGGCCACAGCTCTGTTTTCCTCCACCAAGAGCAGGATCTCTGCCTTTCTAGATAAGCATCCAGCCACCTAAGCCTCTGTACCTGAGACAGATGTACTGTCTGCCCCAGGGAAACTGGCTCTGCTTTGACAGCTCTCCTACAAGGTGTGCCTTTGTTTTTTGATCTACACTGCCTCTGCCCAGCTGATCAGGGCTCACCTCTGCACCTGAGTGAACTGGACCATATTTTTGGTGAAGAAAGAGGGAAGATAGAGGAACAGGTACTCTGCTGTGCTGGCTGACAGAGGACAGAAGGAATAGAGGGAAGTGAGAGGGAGACAAGCTGCCAAATGCAGCTGCAGTGGGTGACATTGGGACAGCATAGAGGGGACAAGTACACATGGATGGAGCAAATTATGCAGTTTGTTTACTCTGCAGTGATGAAAGGGAAAGGTCACTCTCTATACACCCCAGCTCATAGACTGGCATATATGACTCATATATATGTATTTAAAGTCTTCTATATCTCTCTGGCTCAGGCTGCCACTCATTTCTAGTCTTCTAACAAGCAGGCTTTTGAACAGCATTCAGGCTCACTTTTCAAGTTTTGAAAGCAGCATCTCTTGCTGTAGAGGCTGCTGCTAATGAGAGATGAGGCAGAGTTAGGAGACAGCACTGCTCCAGGTCGTCTCTGTGTTGTGCCATCCTGTGCTGTGTGAGCAGATGACAGCAATGCTCTCCACCGCTCTGGCTGCACCATATGGGTCAGAGTCTGTGTTAGCACACAAGTAACCATTAACCTGGCCTTTGCAACCACCTTCCAAAAACATCTCTGAGCATTCACCTTTTGTTCTGACTGTAACAGTTGCATTCAAGAAAATGTCAGTGAGCAACAAGACAGGGTTCACTAGGACAGGAGTTGCAGAAAAGCAAAGTTATGGCAACACAGAATTCACCTCAATCCAGGCAAATAAAGAAATTCCCTCTCACTGCCTTGTCTGCTGTGTTGCAGCTCACACTCACAGCAAGGGGCTGAGGCCACAAAGCCCTCAGCTCTTCCCACCACTGGGCACACACCTGACATCTCTGTGCTGGGAACTGCAGGTTTCTCTGGTCTGCAGTGGGAAGACTTGTTGAAAAGGGTGCTCAGCATCTCTTAGCCCTTGGTCCTTTGGGATTTTAATCACAAAGCAGATGAGTAACTCCTCTCTCCACATCTTTAGACTCAATGCTAGAGGTACTTGAAATATTGAAGTCTGAAAAGAAGGCATCCTAGTTTCTACCTGAACAATACCATTTAATGAGTCACAAAATACAAGACTGAGAACTGTCTGTGCATAGTTTTACATTATTAATAATGTAGCAGAGCTGCCTGATCAGATGTGTTGGATGGTCCCAGTAGAAATTTTGCCTGCTCCTGTGACCCCATCTGCTCCTCTCTGCCCCTTCCAAAGACCAAATACATTTCTTTTTAACATGGCTGGAAGAGGTGGGAACATAGGCTGAAGTAGCAGCTACCTGCAAGTCACTGCTGCTGTCGGGGTATATCAGGTAAGGATGTCTCCAAACCTGCCTCAGTTCCACTGACACATAATTTCCAACCAGTAAGAACCCCACAGAAACACAGAGAGTCACAGTGCCCCTTCTCTTCCCTTTTTTGCAAAAAACCATCTTTATAAGAAACTTCCTCACACTTGGAACATCAGTTCAGTGTCAGCAGAAGATAAAACCAATGATTCAACCACATCTTAATGGGAGATTCCTACACCTTTGGAGGCCATCAGAGGAAAAACTCTACCCAGACCTGATATGGCTTTGATTTGCAAAAAGTGATGTCTACATAGTCTCACAGAGACATGAAAAATAGAAGAAGGAAATATGACTCTCAGTCAGATAAATTTTTTTAAAAATCTGCAAGTGCTCTCCTCCAGCTGTGTCTTTCTCAGCATAAAGCTTCAGGGCCTGGGCAGAGCACTGCTTGGTGAAATGGATATACTAAACATTGAGCAAAACCCCTTCTCATTTACAGCTCTCCTACCTTCAGCAGAATTACATCAGGGATCTGTTCCATCTGCAGTACAGAGCTGTGCAATTCATACACCCTCCTCTGCCTTAAAATCCCCAAGCTGCACTGTAGAAGCACGGAAGCAATAAAAGACATGGTGCACAGACAAGGCTTACAGTCTGCACTCAAGCTCTGATGCTGTAAAAAATGCCTAGCTGAAACAAAGATCTAAGTTCCACATCATTTATTTAACTTTCAAACATCATATCCTAGGTTTTACAGTGATGGGCACTACAGAAAACACAATGAGAAATAGATGGGTAATTATGGTGGTGGTTTTGACTTTTACCATCATCTAAAACTGTAGTGAAGTCAGAAGACACAAGTTTATATCTCTTGAGGTACGTGTTTAAATCGAGTTTGTGTCATAAGTGATCTGAATGTAATGGTCACAGCTTGACTCCTAACCAGTCTTAGATAAGTGACTGAGATTCAGAATTAGGCACAATTTTCTCTATCAGAGCACATGTACTGCAGGGTTTGGTACAAATCAGTGTGACTGGCAGCACACTCGGGTCTAGGAGAGAACAAGAAACTTAATTTCCAAAAGAAAGTTGTGACGTGTGTGGGATGCTCCCTGGGCAGCTGCCCACAGCCTGCCCACTGCTGAGCTCTGCGGCTGGACAGAGGCACTGCTCCGTTTGGGAGGAGAGGAAGGGGCAGATACAAGCAGCTGGGGGAGAGAAAAAGTGTTATGAGAACAAAACAGACATGAAAGATGTTTTAAATGGCACGTATGTATAGATCACAGGGGACCTTTGAAATGCTCGATTAAGTATTGAAGTAGCCATCACACAGCCCATAACCCCTGACTGTTGCAGAAGCCCCACGCAGGCGGGTCCCGCTCGGGCCGCAGCATCCTTTGAAGCCCAGGTGCGCGGCCAGGCCCCGACACAGCGACCGGGCAGCCCGGGCCGCGCTTCCTCCGGCGGGGCTTGTGGCGTCCCGCGTGGGCGGCCCTGGCTCCGCGGCGCTGTGCCGGGCACACGGACCTGCGAGGGCGGGCGGCTCGCCAGCGGC
>VZRX01008261.1:109260-279966 GCA_013398075.1 Notiomystis cincta
GCCTGTCCCCTGTGTGCCCGCCTGTCGCTGTGTGCCCGCCTGTCCCCGTGTGCCCGCCTGTCGCTGTGTGCCCGCCTGTGCCCTGTGTGCCCGCCTGTGCCCGATGTGCCCGCCTGTCGCTGTGTGCCCGCCTGTCGCTGTGTGCCCGCCTGTCCCCGTGTGCCCGCCTGTCGCTGTGTGCCCGCCTGTGCCCGTGTCCCCGCGGCGCGGGCCACGAGAGGGCACTGACACACAGCCGAAGGGAGCGCTCGCTCCTGCGCCCCGCGCTCGGGCTGCGCCGCCGCCTTCCCGCCCGCTGTATCTTTAGGTAACATTCCAGAACAAAGGATCGACACGAGGATACGCTCATTGCCTCCCAACTGTCCCTCACCGGGTCTGAAACAAAACCGGGCTCGGTAAATACCCGACAATGAAACGCTTTGTGCACCGGGAGCTCGTAAGATGAAATGAGACTTTCTGTTGCAGTTGTTTGTCAGGCTAAAATAATAATAATTGTATCGAAATTCATTTTTAATTAAACTGTTCGGTGTGCTCTGGGAATCTGCATTGGCATGTATGGAGTGCCCATCATCGCTGTATCGGTGGGCTTTATCTGCACAATCAGTTAAGCTTAGTATGTTTTAATTGAAATTCTTTCAGTCTTTCAGCTGTTACTTCCCCCTTCAGATTATCATTCATATTATAGCTGCATTTCATGCTTATCCTATCCTGAGTGATTAAAAGAATAGTTCTGACATTATTTTTAATGCTTCCCTCACTTTCACAATCACTTTTTATTATAAACTCTTGCTGTTATTAGGGAATTTGGTGCAAATCAGTTCACACCTTTTTTGTTAACCATAAACCAGATGTAAGAAACGCCAGCATTAAAAACATGCAAAACTGAATGACTGTCGTTCTTGATAACTGAAAATACGCCCCTATGATAATATGAAATATTTTTAAATGTAACTGGAATATGCAAGATGTAAGTACTGAAACAATTTTAGCAAAATATGCCCTTAAAATTTCCAGGAGACAACCAAAAATCGAAAAAAGGAATGAAAAGAGAGCCTGTTACTGTCCCATTTTTACACAACACATGTTATTTTACTTCAGGTAAATTAAGTTTCTTTTAAAATATTTTTGTTGAGCATTCTTAGCTCATCTTACTGAGAGAAAAGAAAAAAGAGAACTAGGAGATTTACAAGTTTCTTGTATGAAATAAAAATGTTAAAATTGAAATTATTTAAGGAAGGGAGACCTTGATTTGCATTTCTCCAATAAATCAAAATATTAATTTAGTTAAAAAATAATTTCTGCAGACAGTTGTATCAATTAATAATCTTTTAGGATTGCATTTTTACTGAAACGCCTGAAAATGTGTTTTTTAACCTCTATTTGATATTTGTTGTCTCTCACCTCACTGGTAAGGCACTGTTTTCAGTTTAAGTCTTGGTGCTGAAAGCTGCAACTCTGAACAGCCTGCATTCCCAGCCTCTGGTATAAACAAAAGAGACAGGATGTAGAGGGAAGCTCAGAGAAAGGAATAGCTTTGGAGTTTGGTTTTACTTCAGTGGGAAGCATGACATAAGTGAGAAGAGTTAGTGTGAGTGCAGTTTTGGGGGGTAGCAGTCCACATCCAGTGCTGACAAGGGAGAGGACTTAACCTAATAGTTTGTTTCCACACCTCACAGCCACGAGCCTCATCCACCACATTCCACCTGAACAAGGCATTTATTTCAATTTCTGAGAGCTAAATTCTTACCAGTCATAACAGCATCACTCTGGCACTCAGTGTGGACCTGCACCCTCCGTTAGGAGCTGCCCTGGGAGTGGAGCTGTTCTGAGTAACCTGTGGCCACCTGCTCGACAGCATACAGGGAACTTTGCCATTTGTTTGCCAACATTTAGACCTCAGGAGTTTTTATCTCAATGCAGATCACTTATGTGAGTCTGTCTATGCCAGTATGGGAGGGTAGAAAAAAACCCTTTCTCTAAGAGTATGTATTGCCTGGTGATGGTTTCCTAAGGAAAAAGCAGGTTTTCCTCTCTTGTGCTGTATTTCAGAAAGCTTGAACCAAGGGACACCTTTTCATGGCTTACACGTGGGCTCTGGCAAATTTTTTCTTGTGCTTCCAAACCACTGATTTTCATCCACAATGGATCTCAAAATATAGAAGTAATACTTAAACAGATGGGGAAAATATTTGCATATATCATAGCAGAATACATTCTATATGACTCTATTATATATCTGTATCTGCATGCAGGTGTGTAAATTCTGCATACAGAGGGGGAACAGCACACCGGGAATGCACCTCAGTTTAGTTCAGTGAATTCCTGGTTGCACTGACTGAGGGGAGTACAAGACTTGCCTGGCTCCTGGGCAGGTGACAGGTCTGTAGCACGCTCTGTGTTTTCCAGCTTTGAACCTCCCACATCCCATAAAGTCTTTGCAAATATTTCCCATTGTTCAGTGCAGCATTTTGTGATGCAGGGAGAGCTGATCTCCAGAGCAGATCTCTTCCTCCCACCAGACTCCCCAGCAAGGCAAACCTGACATCAGCACCCCCATCTACCCTCTCTCCTCTGCTGCAGCGCTGGGACACACACGGAGCAATCCTCTGCCTGCTGGGAGCCAGTGCCAGCCCAGCAGAGCTCCAGACACACTCTCCTTCGGGGAGGGGGGCAGAAAAATAGCTTTTTAAATTTGCAAGGAAAATTCGACTTCCTCCCCCACATTCTTTGTTTTTTTCCCCCACTCTTTTAAATGTCAGACTCCTACACAGTTTCTTTGAAAGTTCGAACAGTTCGTTAGATCAGTCTGGAAGCAAAGCAAACCACAGCACATTTCACCTTTTGGAGAACTTTCCAGGAGACAACATGCATTTCAGAGCAGTGACGATTCAGTGTTTGTCTCTCTGGGGTTGGGGTGTAGACCTAAAAATTCAAAACATTTTTTTGTACATCTGTGTTGAATCAGGGCTTATTTCTGATTAAGGTGGCTGAATTTTTAATATTAAATTCTTTTCTAAATTGATCACTTGTATTTAAGAGCATCAGATGGAAATGTAGTTCTGCTCTAACACTGTTCACTCTGCTTAGGATCCAAGTTAACAGGGTTGGAAGGTTTCTGATTTTTCCTTCAGCTGTGTTTTGCCCGAGGTACAGCCCATGACAACAGAGCATAGGCTCTTTGACCTGCTCGTGGCATTTTCTTCTCTGCACATGAAAGAATGAGCATTGCTGGGAGATGCTCAGGCTGCTGCTCCTTCCCTTGTCCTGGTGCTTGATGGGAAGTTCATCTCTGCTCCCTCTCCTGCTTGTGGGAGGCTGGGTGCTGGAGCATCTCAGGCTGATGGTATATAAGGCACAGCCCAGATAGGCTTCCCAGGCAATAAAGTGCTCTGGGAGATACTGATCTGGTTTTGAACCCTGAGTTTTGAAGGGGAGTTTCTTCTGCTCTGTCTTGCACTGAGAACTTAGCCAGAACAGCAAGATCATCATGTAAGTACTGTGAAAAGTACTGTGAAAAGTACTGTGAAAAGTACTATGAAAAGTACTGTGAAAAGTAGTGGATGCAGTGCAGTCACCCCCAGCACACTTTGTGGGGGGCCCATAAGCAGCCAAATGCACCCAAAACCAGGGCATAAATAAAGGGGAGCAGAGCAGAGAAACAGGTTTGAGTCTTTACTGCACTGATAACAAGAGTAGCTTGTGTTTCCCTGTCCTGCATTCCCAAGAGCAGCCTCAATCTGGGGCTGGACTAGCTGTTAGTGGTCTACCAAAATCATGTCTGGTGAGTACTGGCTTTGTGTGTGTGTCATCACCCCGGCAGCATCAGCCAGGAGGGTCCCTGACATTTTGGGGGTGCACAGGTGGGCACTGTTGTGCTAAAGAAAGAGGCCTAATGAGCAGCAGTGGATCTGAAGGGCCCAGATAATGATGCACGGCTGAGGCAGACAAGGCTGCTGGCTTGCACATCATACAGGCTGTGGGAAGTGCACAGCATGATGCTCCAAGCACAGTTTTCTAACTGCTAAATGTGGCTTAGCCTGTTTATACCATATCCAGAACGCAGCAGGATGCTGTCCAGGCAGCAGGCAGGGCAGCAGGCTCACACAGTCCTCACCAGGAAAGAGAGAGGGCAGCAACACTGTGTCCAGGGGAGTGCATAGGGCAGAAACAGGTCCTGCCTCCCGAGACAAGTGAAACCACTCAGTTACAACTGAAGAGGGCTCGGCAGTGGTTGGGGTTCCCTGGGACTTGTGAGTCCCATTCCCCTGGATCAGGGCTGCCACAGCAGCTGGCTGAGAGAGCAGGGAGGGGGAGCAGGAACACCACTGCCCTTCTGTGGGACCTCCACAGCCAGGCTGGTCGTGGCTGGAGTTTATGACACATTTTTTCAGATGTGCTGTGCCAAGGTGATTTGTGCTCATACCAAGTTTCAACAAGTCAGCTTGTGGCTGGGGAGCTGAGGGCATGGGTGGGGGCTGGCAGCAGAGAGGTAGAAGAGAAAAGCTGCCTTCTGGCAGAACCACTTGTGTTGCCTGGGATGGTGGAGAGGTGTGACAGGGAATCACATCTGCCCAACACTGGTGATCACAGCACACCACGAGTCATCTCTGGCAGCTCTGTTTGCCTGGAGATGGCACCTGAGTCCACCTCCACAGCATTTTCAGACTGTTTCATGTCTGCTGTTTGTATGCATTGAGGTAATGAAGAATTTTAATATTTCATTTTTTTAAAGGAATGCTTCATAAACCTTAACAACCTACAAAACATTGTGATTTCTATCTGAGGCTGCTGGATTATTTTCCCACTCCACATCAAACTTTATCCCCATCAGGCAAGAGGAACAGCCAAGGGCACCCTTCTCGTAGCCCTCAAGACTAATTCTGTCACAGCCCAATACTTTGTCTTAACTCCTAGCTCTCCAACCAGAATCCCCTCAGCTCTGAATTAAAGAGATGACAGAAGCACTAAAAAAAAGGTTCCTTCCATAACAACTGTGACTTCAGTTGTCTCTTCTCAATATTAGCAACACAGAAACACTCTTGTTACCAAGCTCAACTCTGTGTACAGTCTGTGTATAACCTTTTAAACAGCTTTTGCTCTAAAACACAAGTCTGTGTTTGCTGTAACAGGAGCGTTTCATTCCTCACAGTAGAATAAAAGAGGTTGCTGAAAGAGAAAGGGCATTGCAAGTCCCTGCTTTGTGCTCTGAATTCTTTTCCAGCATCTTCCTTTTAATACATCGCAAAAGGGGGGAGAGAAGAAAAAAAAACACATTAAAAAAAAAGTGTTTTAGAGTGTTTTCCCAAGAAATATCACACACTGAATTGAAACACCTTATCTACAAGGAGGTCCTGGTGGCAAGTGTAGAAGCAACACAGAAAAAAAATCAATACAGCCTGCAGAGATTAAAAACATACTGGAAAAACATAAGGAAAATGTAACAATTAATGCCAGTTGTACATATAATACGTGAAAACAAAGCAGAGAGGCATTAGTCTCTACACACAGATCTATTGGATAGGTAATGCTTTCATCTCAACTTGAAAATGGAAGCTTTATTAGACTGCTTCCCATCAGGAGGCATCATACCAAGAGCAGTGTAAGGCTCTAACTAGCTGAAAGCCTCTTCCCCCCACACCTTCCATCCCAATCACTTTGCATACCCGTGAAATTCAAATGGCTCGACCTCAGAGTGAGGTGGTGTCAAACCAGGGCTCAGATTTACCAGCCTGGATGAAACCACCCACTCCCCCTCCAGTGTAAGACAGGAAGCAGCTGACCAAGATGCCTTGCAATAGGTGGGAGTACTTTGTCTGCAATTTAAAAAGCCCCTCCATGAAGCTGCAGCTAGAGATTTTCTTAGCTGTACCATTGTATCATGCTGTATCACCTATTAATATATGCCTGATTTGAATAAAATGTCCTACACAAATTTTAACTATGGGGGGTTTTGTAATTAGGGTGCTCAGGCACAAAAATCAGGAAAAAATTTAAGATGTGACTCAGTTGAATGATTACTCAAAACTCCCTCCAGCAGCTTTTCATTCATTCAATAATTAGATCAAATTTTATCATTTTACCCAGGATCTTGAGTGTAAACCCCAAGAAAAGGCATTAAACAGCTCTTTCTCCTAATGTTAGAATACATTCCTAATGTTAAAATACATTCCTGATGTTAAAATACATTTTGAAATCTAAATAGAATATTTGCATCCTCAGTTTTCTGGATCAGGAACACTAAAGAGG
The DNA here is from genome assembly GCA_013398075.1 of Notiomystis cincta. Taxonomy (NCBI): domain Eukaryota; kingdom Metazoa; phylum Chordata; class Aves; order Passeriformes; family Notiomystidae; genus Notiomystis; species Notiomystis cincta. Next base: position 115,507 of record VZRX01008261.1, read on the forward strand.
AATATCCCCCTTCTCATAATGCTTACCATAACACAAATTTCAGTGAAATTACACAAGACTCACAGCAGGACTATAGATAAGGGTGAGCATCAGATAGATGACAATACTGGATAAATACCACTGCTGCCTTCACATCAAAATAAATCAGGGTTTACAAGTTTACTTTTAAACCCCAGAAACCATGACTTTATGGTTTACTCATCCCCTTTCTGATGCCAGTGAGGAGAGAGGCAGGTACAGGGTCACACAAGTGCTGGGGAGATGGACACCTGGTGCTACTTCAAGGCAGTAAAAAAGCTAAGCTGACCAAACCATCTGAGAATCCTCCCAGTGAAGGAACTTTGGGGACTATGAGGCCAAAAACCATCCAGGCCTCTAACTCATGTTTTACACAATTTGCATCCAACTACTCCCACCATACTCTCAGCGTTGCACAGGGGTCAGCAAAGAAGCAGCATCTTTAATGGAAGTCTGTGCTAGACAGACACAAACAGGAACAGGCAAAGGGAGAGATTTAATGGAGCTGGGAGCTCGGTTTCACACAGATTTCATAAACAGCTCTCAGAGCTAAGCTTGCTTTTTGTGGCAGGGGCACCTCCTGCTTTGGCCAGCCTCCCATTTTAGCATCATATAAATCCAAAGGGCTAAAGAACATACTTGGGCACTGGTGTTCCCACTACAGACAGGCTGCTTGCCAGCATGGATAAACAAAAGTACTTTTCATTTATTAGTTACTAGTTTTCATTCAAACTCCCAGAGCGCCGATTCTTTTACTTTGGACCACATCCCATGCTTCCACTGAAGCCAGTTTAAGATTCTCCTGACCACATTGAGAGCAGATGCATTTGGAAATCATTTGAAAGGCTCAACTCTGCCATTCTCACACAAGAAGGTGTAAAGCAACTGCAACAGGTAACTCCCGAGGATGACTTTGCACAAGCCAAATTCTCAAGGTTTTAATGAGCCTTGGATAAGACTGATAGCTTTTTTTCAGTAATGCTGTCCACTCTCAGCACTAAGTAATAAAATTCCCAACACCCCGTGAGGCAAGAAGTCAGAGCTGGGCCTTCTTTAAGACATATAAACTGCAGAAAAGCTATTAAGGCTTCAGAGCAAGCCAATGATCCAGCCAATGCTTGGAGTGCAGGCAGTCCTGCCTTTTAATGCACATATGAACCTGTTAGTGCTAGGGTTCAACTTTTTCCTGTCAGTCGTCTTGAGTGTTTACTAAATCCAGATGGCCTGAGGAAATAAATGAGATTAAAAAAAATCTGTTTCATTCTCACACTTCCCAAAGCCCTCTGCAAAAGTATTGTTTTGCTACAGATAACACATGTACGTGCAGGCAGTGGTGCAACCATTACAGACGTGCTGGGGACTTCTTTTACCTTGTCCTCAGCAGAGCTTAAAAGCCTTTAACACTTCCACACCCACAGAGAAAAGGAACATGACATTCTGCCTTTTTTCCTATTGACAAATGCTGCCTATTCTCTGGTTTTCCACAGCAGGGCAGCTGTGAAACATTTTCACTGGCCTCTCCAAGAGTCCTTGATGGCATTTCCAAAATGGGAAGGATGGGGGGACCCTAACCTCTTTGAGGGGTACAGGAGGGAAACACATGGGACATGGGCTCTGTAGTAATGGAGAGGTGGCAAGTGGAAGCACTTGAGCTCTGAGAATCTCCACCCACACCAGAGGCAAAACCCCATGGGTTTGGTTAGTCTAGAACTAAAGAAAAAGGCAGAGAGGGCAAAATCTTTCACATGTGAATGTCTGTTATGAAAGAGGAATGAGTAATAACCCTCTGTGCTCCACAGAGACATGAAGATATGTTGAGTCTGGGCCACCAGGTCCCTGGAGCAGCAGGAAGCTGCTAGGGAAGACACCAGAAAGGATTTAGGAGTTGCTCAATCCCATCTCAGTGAGGAAGAAGGGTAACCCAGCTCCTGAGGCTGCTCCACAGAGGATGTACAGAGATTAAATGAGCCCAGCTGCTCTTTATAGGGGTGCAGCAGGAGAGATGGGGGTCTTTGAGCCCCAGTCTGTAAACCAACACCTGGCCATGCTCCACACTGGCTCACAGGAGAATGACATTTCAGGTGTGTGTCCTTCAGCAGAGAGCTGACCACACAGGATCGAGCACTGCTGTGCTTCAGGGCACAGCAGAATGGGATGCATAAACACCAGGAAGGCACCAGGGTGCTGGAAGAGTGAGGAAGATGATGCATTCAACTCATTTCATCTCTCACATGGTGTTTGTCAGCAGGGGTGGGACAAGGAGGTCATCTTTGTATGAAAGATTGGCGAGATCTTGATTTTTAGCTTTTAATAGCTACTTTTTACTAGTAAGTCCTTCTCAGATCTCCTTACCTATGACTCTCATCCTTCATTTTAATCTGATGAAACATGTCTCTTTGTGTAAGAAAAAGGCATCAGGTGGAGAGCTTCGTATAGAATGAGAGGAGGGAATCGTGCTTGGGGTAAGGGGTTGTGGCTCGGGGAAGCCCAGATCACTGCTACCAGAGACTGGGATGGGTCTCCTGCTTGCTCCCCACTTCAGCTCTCTGCCTGCAAGTCAAAGATAACAGAGTTCTTTTCTTTCAGCCATTTGTCTGGGAAGATTTGGGGTTACTACACATCCAGCAAGAGGTGGCCCAGGCCTCAGCGGAGATGCCGGCGCTTTACCATTGTACAAACAATAGCACCTCTGAGAAGCAAGCCCTTGCTTTGTATATTTACTTCGTTTCTTGTTCAAGCTTTGTTAGGGAACCAAGGCACTTAGGCTGGTTACTAAAATAAAGAAGTGCTATAAAAAGAGATCAGCTCTTGCAAGGAAATCCAAGCTGCAGAAACATGAACAAAGATCCATTGAAAGGCAGTGTTAAATAAATACAAATTAATTTTGCATAGTTCCAAAGTCCTTCAGTCAGTAAACGCCCATTCTCATTATTATTCAATAACATTTAGCTAATATATTTGGATTTGCAAGGCAAACATTTTCAAACATTTTTCTAAATTAGCACAAATCTTCTGCTTCGTCTTTTCTTCATCTACTGTCAGCGGAGCAAATAATCAGAGAACAAATAGTACTCCGCTTATAAATTCCTCTTGCCAAAGACTTGACCTCTAGAGATTTGACTTCACATTTGCTTTTCTGTAGAATTTAACAAAATTAGTCAAGCGCGATTTGTTGCGTGTTTGTCTCTTTTCAAAGGCTCAGAAATGTCTAGCTCCGGTGATTAAAGGAAGAAGGGAGATTTTACTAATAATGTTTAAGTGGAAGGATATTAGAATGCAAGAAATATTTATTAACATCCACCTGTAGGTAAAAGCTTATAAAATTTCATCTTCTGTCAAGGTTGAGGTCATTCCCACTTACTGCCACAAAGTCAAAATACAGGGAACAAATCCTAGCCTCAGATACCACTGCATCTTCCTGGCTGGGCTGTGGGCAGGACAGGCCAAATATTAAATTTCATACCAGAATAATGTGCAAAGCACCCACATGATGTGGCCCTACCCCAAGGCACAGACAAGCTGAGATGATGATGTATTATCAAAAGCTCATCCTTTCCCCTCTTTCTCATTAGAGCCAGAGGAACCTACTCTGGCTGAACCATTTGCTGCATTGGGTGCAAGAAGGAGGCATCTGCATTTCAGTAGGGTGCTTGTCAAGGTTGACAGCAACTGGAGAGCTACTTGTTAGAAGGCTGTGTACTCCAGTTGCCACAGCCCTACAGTGTCTCTTTTTACTGCCAGTGCACTCTCTTGTCCCCTCACATGGGCTCAAACACCTCAGGAAAGGAGGAGCAGCAGAGGCCGTGGCCAGCTTCTTGAACATGGCTGTACCTTCATTTTTATCAATCAGACTTTCTGGTCTTGAATGATAATAAATGGAGGATTTGGAGATCAAAGGTAGTTTGATTTCTGAAAGAGAGCTGTGATCTGTGATAAACATGCTACCCGAGTTCGTTTCAAGTCAGTAACATCAGGGAAGTTACGCAGTTATTGCACTGTTGCTTCCCCTGTAAAACCAAGAAAAAGTCAGAAGCTGGCAGTCCTGCTGTGTTCACTGAGGAGGAGCTGTGCCAGCCATCACACACTGGCCAAAGTCAGCAGAGCAATGAGGAGAACCTTTGGGAAGAGTCCTGGCTTTCAACATCCAGGAAGAAGTGGCAGACACTCACCAAGTGAAGGAACTATTTGGTTCAGTGGAACAGAAGAGATTTTTGTGTGGAAAATTCATACCTGTTACAGATCTGGCCTTCTATACTCTGAGTTCTTGGTCCTATCAAGAACTGTGTATAATAAGTATTATTCCCCAACCCAACTAGAGTGACATTTGCAACCATGCCAGCTCTAATGTGCCACTTCTAAATCAAACAGGATTCAGCCACTATTTTGGCATTTCCAAAAGAGAAGGTTACCATGGAAGCATAGTTAGCCTCTCTTTTTGTCAGCCTTTGACCTGGTGCTAAAAGGAGCTCCTGCTGGAGTTTGATGACACCCTGTGTGAGTGAACCCTGAATTTCACTGGAACTGAAATCAGCACTATGGACAACACCACTGTTCACTGTCAGATCAGAGCCCGGGGGGATCACATTCCATTTTTCTCTACAAAACTCTAAAATGCTTCATTCAAACCTCCATTAACACTTGTTTGTGTGAAACCAGTGTCTGAAAACGGTGTCCAAGCCAATAGCTACAGTCAGTTCTCTGCATAATTGGAGCAGAACAGCTAATGAAATCTCCTCTGGAGGCTCATCCTAGGACCAATCACTTAATACCAGCTCCCTCACTGTGTCTTTCTCTCTTCATTTCCATTTCTTCCATTTTTCCATCTACTATCTCTTCTTATTTTCTTACGCCCTGCATTTCCCCCTACAAATTTCCTCTTGTGTTACTTTTCCATCACCACCTTTCAACATTCAGCTTATTGTCTTCCAGTTCCACTCAGGGAAAAATTAAAGTTCATGAACAACATGCCTACAGGCTCCTTCAAATATGGCTTATCTCAAGTGGTCCATTTACCCCTTGGCCATTAAGCAATACCTTCAGAAACACAGCAAGTTCATTTTCTGAAAGATATATGAGGCAAGAATAGAGATACTGCTTGCTTAGTGCATGTGCACATTTATGGGCAGTAAACTCAGCAGGGAAGGCTGCCCTGTGGGTAAGTTCACCAAGGCAGGGTAAACATGGCAATCAGCTTTGGTTTTTGCACTGTCTCCCTTCCTGTGCCTAACTAATGTGCTTGGGCTGCACAGTGACTGTTTCACCATTCCTTCATTTGACATCCACCCTTCTTTCTCTACAGAATTTTTAGTTTCCCAAAATTTTATAAAGAAACAACCCCTCCCCTTCTCAAAACACGTGGGGAAAAGAGATTTCTTGTTCCTTTCACTCGGCAATGCTGAGCTGCTGAAGGGGCAAACAGTTGGGGTCAGCATTACCAAGCTGGCAAAAAAAATGGCTTTTTACACTCTAGCAAGACAAGCATCTTGTCTGAGCAGACTTCTGCATTTAAGAGACAAACTGTGGAAGCACCTGCTCTTGTGCTATTCAGAGAAGTTCAGACCTACATAGTTGTTGTAATCAGCCCAATAAAACCACCAATAAGTCAAAAACACTCTTCTGAAAGGCAGAGCAAAAGACTCACTTGCACAGTGCAATGGCTCCTCCTGACACTAGTCAGGAATCAAGACAGGTTAGTTGAACTCCATTTCACACTCTTCAAACAGATGAGTCCTTGGAGCAGTGCAGCTGGACACCCAAGTGCCACTGCTTGTGTCATTCCCATTCTCAGCAGCATCCCTGCATGCTGGACACCCAGGAATGCTGCTGGAAGGTGAAAAACAAACATGGGAGGTGAATGGTGTCTTCACTGATACACTATGATACTGGAAAAACTAATTTAAAAGAAGGATAAGCAACAAGTATCTTAGAATCATCCAACAATCAAGTCCTTCATTGCATACAGGGCTTTTTTAAACACATCTGGGTGTCCCTGAGACACCACTGGTGGGCTTTCCTTAGCCTCTCTTTCCAGAAGTCTGGAATTCAGCAGCTGCCATGCTCTAAACCAAAGATGCAGGTTGCCCAAGACCTGCCTTTTTCTGGGTTAACACCTGAATATTTGGGTCTCCCAGCAAACCCATCAACCCCCTTCTCTGCACACTCCCACAAAGGGCAGCCCTGCAAAGCACATCCCTTCTGGCCTTCCCAGATCTTCTGATGCTCAAACCATTGTGTGCTTCAACAGATGGAAACACACAACAACTGGCTAAAAATCACACCAGAACACGGATAAAATGTTTGAAAACATTTCAATAGACTTCTGCAGCTGCAAGCCTAATTCACATGAGTACTTTAGAAAACCTCAGCCTGTGTTTCAGGTAAATTCAAAAGATATTGGATCTAGTCATAGTCAAAACCAAAACATTGAAACTGGGCCTATTTCCACTGGCCTCAGCAGGACTTGGATCAGGCTGATATTTATATTTGAAATAATTTATTTGAGAGCCTGCACTAAGCAAGTCTGTTCTAAATTTTACCTCAATCGTGTGTTTATATGGAATTATCATGCTCCTGTAACTTCACTGAGCATTCATATATGACCAAAATAGCCACTCCTTTATGATTCCAGTTGTCCAACTCCTCATGGCAGCTAGAGGTACCTCTCAGCCTAAGCAACAGCTGCAGATGACTCAGAAAAATTTAACTGTTTAAAATATTTTCCTTTCAAGGATGAAAATCATTCATCCTCATTCTTCTAAACACAAGCCTTTTAATATCACAATGGGCCTTCTTCATTCTTATGAAAAAGAAAAACTTAGAAACAAAACCAAGACAAAATAACCTGCTGCTAACTTCATCAAGTATGGAAACCACCAGAGGCTTAGTCAGCTGCTCACAAGGAGTTAATTACTGGGAGTAATTACTAAGCACCTTCCAAAATAAACAAATAATAAAAATAAACAAAGAAAAAGTTTGTCTGTCCTAATCTACTGTGTTATCACTGTGTTTGCCCAGAAAGCTTCTGTAATTTTAATAATGTGAAAAATAATTTCTTTATCCTTATGGACAAAAAGCCTTTTTCAGCTCATTGTATACTGGAAAAATCTTGACTGTGAGGTGCTTTGTAATTTAGTTCTGATATACACCTTGGCTAACAGGTGTAATTAAAAACCCATTATAATCATCCAACAAGCAAATCAGAGCAGTCCCGAGAGGAGCTGAGCTGTGAGAGCCTCTATTTATAAAATCATATTTAATGTAGTCTTATCTCTACACTGAAAAAAACATCTGTTTAACATACTGTAAACAAAAATATTAACGTTCCCTGGCCTTTTTGTCAGAATGACTTATGACAGGATCTGCCACATATGCAATTAAGGTGTAGCAGAACTGCCTAATTTCTAAGGAAACAACTACAAAAACATTGTATGTTTGCTCCTGATTGATACTTTCAGCTCAGGAGTGAGAAAACAAGGACTGACATGGGGGGAGCTGGGGGGGATTTAAGAGAGGCTTGGTCAACAATGTGCAGCCTCTTTTTTTTTATGTCTCAGCCCAGGCATAATAGAGGTGGCAACAATCTTTTCTCCTATGATTTTGTCTTCAGATTGCAGGAAAAATACATGTTGCCTCAAGTGTTAATGAGCTCAAATTAAAAATAAACCAAAGCCAAAATAGCATAAACAAACCACCACCAGCACCATAACAGAGTAATAAGCATATTTGCATAATCCACTCATCTCCCATGCATTTATAGATAACCACATCTTATATCCAGACATTGAGTTGCAGTTTGTGCTACCACGAGGATAAAAATGGGAATATAAGCACTTTATGTTTTAAGAAGTTCAACTAAAATAACACAATGAGATCAACAGAAATTTGCCATCGATCATTGTCAGTGTCATTCTAGGAAAGTCAATCATGAAGTCAAATCTTTTCCACTGCCCCTGTGAAATCATGCTCCCCACCAATACAGTGATTCTAAAACTGGTGGATGGACAGTAAGCTGAGTGCCAGGATCAGGATGGACATTGGTGAGTGGTTCTGTGCTCAGATGCTGCTCTCCCTGGGAGCAGGACACCTCCAAACAGCACCACAGCATGGCAGAACCCAAGGTGTGCCACTTAACAGTGGGGAACCCACCAGCATCAGCAATGGTGCTGCACAGCCAGATTTCCTGGGGACCTTCATGGACCAGACTGAGATGTCACACCTGAATTCTTGTATGTAGCAAAACCCAGAATAAGGACAAGGGCTGGAAGTACTCTGAGCAGGCAGAGTCTGGAGCCCAGCACTGCCCATGCAGTCACAGGCAAGGGTAGCTGGAGCTCTGCTGGGAACCTGGGCACCCTGAATCACCCACTGCTTTATGCCAGCCTGGGCCAACTGCCATTAAAACCTGGCATGTGGACCTTTCTTCCAGCCTGTGTGTACTGATTATCATCCTCTTGCTTCATTTTTGTCTCTTTCTTAGTTCACAGAGTCCCATTGCAACTACACTGCTAGAATAAATCAGCTTCTCTTTAGGGATAAAGCTCTGTTTCCCTAGTTTATTGTGGCCAGGCTTTTATAAGGGTGATATTAAATGCATCAATAACAGTGTTTTTGAGGAAACAGATAATTGCCTATAATTAAATGTTCCTAAAGCATGTGATGTAGACAAGCAGCACCCCAAGAACTTCTGGAAATTAGATTAGAAAAGTTTTCACAGCAAGGACAAGGAACTGAACCATCCTGCACAGCCTGGTTCGTTTACTTCCACTTTTCACATGGAGAAAGCATCAGGTTGTCTATATGGTTTCTACTTTCTGGATACAGGTTTTTAATGTTGGTATGTTAATATGCCAATATGCCAATGAGGAACCTCATAGGCAAAATCCAGAAGCAAACAATCAGATGGCACTTTTGGTTCCTTCAGAAGTGCCCACATATGGAATATGTGTAAGGCACACTACTGCTTGCCTGGGCAAAAAGGTGTCCTTGAACTCCAGGCTTCAAAGTCATGAAATGCTGTGATAAATTACTGGAATGGGAAAGAAAATCAACACAGGCTGAGGCAGTGACATGCACAGGTTCCCTGGAAAAATGTCCCACTGTCTCATTCCCCAACTGAAGGCAGTATTTGTGCTGTGCTAGCAAAGGTCTCCATAAACAAACTCTTGCTCCGTGCACTCCAAGCCATGGCCAAAACTCCTGGCTGCTGGTGAATAATTTCTGACACACAAAATGGCAACAGGAACCTGTCCTGTGTGACAAACCTGTTCTAATGGCCCCCTGTGGAGGAGTGTGTGGCTAACTTTCAACATCTGCTCTTGTTGTGAACTGGTGCAGGAGGTGTCTTAATTCAGACAGAAGCGACTGATAATTTTTGTCTCCGGAGGCCTCATGGCCGAGCCACCTCCAGCAGCAGAATTACCTGCAGCGTGTTCGTTTCCAAGTGGATAAGCTGATAAACAGATGATATGTGGCTTGCCTGGGATTACATGATTATAGTTAACAGCAAAACATACCTGGTTAAGAGAAATCACAGGACAATCCAGTTTTCAAGTGCTGTTTTTCCTTTGAAAACACTTCCAACTGATTCCAGCTACATTGCTGAGCCATTTCTCCGCTCCTCTCAATAGCACAGTTGAGTAAAAAGGGAAGGATTTCCTCTGATGTTCACTTGAGCCAAAAAACCAAAACAACCTCAGAGCTGAATTTACCACTCTTCCATAACCACCACATATCAGAAGGGACTGTCTGAGATCACAACTGACACACAAAGAAATTAATTTGGTGTTGACACTTCACAGTGCTTTGAGATTGTAAATCAGAGGCTGCTTGGCAGGTAACAAACACCTTCCTTAAACACAAGAACACAGCAGCTGAGGAGACCTTTCTGAGTCATCAGGCACAGCCCCCCACTATCATGGATTGCAGCAGCTAATATCCCTGTCTCCTTAATAACCCTCATTACCACAGCAGCTAAGCATCTGGCAAAGTACACAACGTTGGCACTGTCTCCTCACAATGATCTGAGCCTGTGTGCGTGGCAAGAGGGAAGAGATATGATTTGTACATTTTGATAGACCTGTGAACTTCTGAAAACAGACAACAGTCACTTAGAGCCCTGTGGAAACCTGGGCAGGAAAGATCTCTGAAATATTTCTCAGACAAAAGCAGATATAAAGCAAATTATTCTATCCCACTATATACCTGGAAGGATCACATTATATCTAGGCAACACATTCTTTCCATGCAAAAGTTTAGTCCCAGACATTAAAAAGAACAAATAAATCTTTCTGGTTTTAGAAATTCTATGTACTCAGCTCAGACAGGAACGCGGCAGTGTCAAGTGAAGTGTGTATTCCCTGTGATAATAAATCTCATAACGGAAATCAAAGCCAAGTTGAACTGCATGTTAGGCATTAAGTGTGTCCCAAACTGCTCATCTTGCTAAACCTTTATAATAAAATAACATTACAGTCTCTGTAATTACATGGTGCAATGATGCCACAGGAGTAAAGCCTAAAAAAAGGCTTAATTTTCCAGGCTTTGCAACAAGTGTGAATTGGTGTGGAGTTTAAAAGGCATTCAGAGTCTGGACCCAAGCCTAGGTGAAACAGGACTGCCATTTGTGACATCAACCAGGCAAAGGATCTGAGTTCATGCTCAGAGTTGCAAAGCAAGCACCAGGAAGGGAAGCTCCCAAAGCCACCTGGATTTATTGGAGCTGCCTGTTGCTCCTACAGTGCTGTTTCTGACACAACTGAACAGAGGGACCTGGGAAAGTTTGGAGATTTTTTTTGCACTGTTTCTTCTGACAAACAGTGAAACAATGGCAGATAAAACAGGGCCATGAAGAAAGATGTCAAAAATGCAAATAGTACATAAAATAGTAACCTCCATTCCAGTGGAGAAAAGTAGTGTATGCTCAACTGCTTCAGCACAAGGCAAACCCTCTCCTGGAGGGGCCCCTCTTTGCAGAGTTTGCAGAGGTACCCTGGAAGACCTTGGGTGAGATTCACAGCCTCCAGATTGTTAAAGTTCAGCTCAATCAGCCCTCTTGCTCAGCTTTTCCACTACCTTCTCATGGAATTTGTAACCCATGGGATGCTCCTCTGGTGTGAAGTCAATAGAAAATGGGGAAATATCATCCAAAAGTTCATGGAACAAATTGTTTGGGAACAAGCGCAGCCAGAAGAACTAAAATGATAATTTCAATATCTGACTAAAAGAACATTCTGGGGATTATGACAACATTTAATTTTCCTTCTTTTGGTGACCTGAAATATTTCATTTTGAATCAAGACATACCAAAACCAAAAGAAAAATAGGTCAGTGTTATATTAAGCTGAAATAAAATGACTTATTTAGACTCTGCAGAGAGAGCCAGCATTTAGAGAAAAAGCAAGTTTTATTTCCAACACTTTGATTTTGCAATACCATCACCTTCCCATTAAGATTATCTTCAGAATTCTCTACCAAGCCCTATAATTGTGTGGCATATTAGAGTTTAAGACAATTCTGCAGATTTTTACTTATATTGTACTCATGGATCAAAATTTAACCCTGAAATCACATTTGAAATAAAGTACCTGTATTTTGGTAGCCCATCTCAAGCTCAGCCATTTTTGGTCATTTTCTTAAGCAGTCTTGCTCAAAAAAATCCTGTTACAAATACAGATTATATTTTACTGAGCTAAAATTTTAAAATTTTGTGTGTGTGTATATATATATATAATAGAATAGAATCTAATAATTAGCCCTTACTTATCTAGGACTTAATAGCACAGGAATTGTGCATAAAAACCTGATCTCATTTGTCATTTTGATGCTTTCTGTGTGTATTCTGTACCATTTTTTATGCACCAAGTTTGTATTTGAGGAACTAATGGAGAGTAAGCAACTGATCCAAAGGATGGCTGTTGCAGTTCAGAGGGGACAATTTCAGCCTGCAATGCTTAGGATGATGAAAAATCCCCACAACAAAGAGCAGAGCATCAGACCTAAAGGTTAAAGTCTTGGAGGAGCCATTCCTGACTTTCTCTCCAGCCAAAGCAGGGCAGTATTTCTAATCTGCATCTCTTGATGTGCTCCAGAGCTGTGTCACCAACAAGGAGGTATCAGCAGTTATCTACAGACATGTAAGGCTCTTAAGGGTCACATAAACAGCAATGGGGAGTGAAGAGGTGGTGATTCTCCTACAAAATTCTGTCTGGTACTGAGCACATGATGATAGGTCAGTCATGGGATCCTCTGAGCCACGTGAGAGCTGCATCCAGGTGTCTGCACAGCCTCCTCACAAACTCCAGCTGGGCTGGAGGAACTACTCATTATAACATTTCTGTAAATGCTTTTGTGTAATAGGATGACTATGAGAAGTAAGTCTCCCTACAGACTTCCCTGATACACTCTTCCCTTACCCACTCTTCAGAAGCTTTTGGCAAACACCAGTGAAAACAGACTCTTGAGGTGTGGGGTTAATTGTTCTCCCTTTTCTGTATACATAAATATTTTGCAGACTGAGAATTGCTGTTTCCAGAAATACACAAATCAAGTAAAGTTTCATATCCCCAACTCATGGATAATTTCAGAGCCTGAATCATCTGGTTTGCAGCAATTAAAACAAAGGGCTCTTGTTCTAACGCATTGTTTTCACACTAGAAAGCCCAGTCTGCCTTCAGCTGTCTTTACCAACTAGGAATTCAAGAAGAAAGAAGCTATTAAAGTTTTCTCTACCCAGTTTAAATGTGGCACAACACACATTCCTGGCCAACTTTTCAGACTAAACATCTTAGTAAATTCTTCCTGACAATAGTTAGTGACAAGCATGTCAAAACCAACAAACTCAGTCACATACAAGGCTTATCAATAATTTAGGCTTTTCCCCCCACGAGAGACTGTGTGTTTTGCAATAATGAAATATATGATTTTAAAAATAAATAATAGGCTGTTGTCAGGCCGATTGTAGCTAGAAGTTATGAATTTGATTGATTGAACATTTGAGTTCATTCTCTCTAGCAAGATCAAAGCGAAACTCTTCCATTTGCCCAAGGCCACTTGCAATTTATTTAGAGATTGTGTTCATATCCCAGCAGGTAGCAATATTGGACTGAGGTACACAGAAAATCAGCTCTTTGAGGTTTTTTCTGAGTCCAAGGGATGCAACAAATGAGATTTTTTTTAGTTCATTAAATCATTAACCACTTAATCACTAAAAAACACGACATCAGTTGCATTTTCCCTTAGCTAGGTATAACAAGGAACCAGTAATGGTATCAAAAACCTCTGTTTTAACATTGATGCCTTTGTCAGATATGACAAGTCTGTAGTTTTTATTTGTATGGTTATTTTCCCTCTCTTCCTTTTTGGTTTAATTATCATGGCAGAAGGTAATGACACCCAAAAGGGACAGGAATACGAATGGCAATGAGAAATCCTTTTAAGAGCAACGTGGAAAATAACACACATGCATGAAAGCACACAGAATATGTTTGTATAGCAGATATTGCAAGCACCCTAGTGCAAAAGAGCTCCAAACAAATCAGCCTAGACTAATGTGAAACCTTCAGCCACCCTGAGACACAGCCAAGATCAGCTGTTTCCCCCCTCCCCAGATAGCATTCACATGCTGACTATAGAGGTTTGCAAGGCTCTCTCGCCAAGAAAAGAATCATTCTTTTGCTGTCCTGTATTCGTCCTACATAAGATTTGGGGATTAGCAGCATTAAAAGGAACAAACTCCAAACCAAAGCGAGCAGGGTCAGCGCAGGCGGCCGAGCAGCAGCTTGTTGGCAGCGCGGCACTCACATGCAAATCAGCAGCGCTGCGCCCACCTCGGCGGGGCTGCCAGCAGCACAGCAAGCACAGAGCCAGCAGCACAGAAAGCCTGCACAGACAGAAAGATAAGGATGAGCTGGGAGCAGGGAAGGAGGAGTTGGGTGGACCCACTTTGGAACACCAAGCCAGGCAAGCAGTGGCTGGGTAGAGGACGGCCAGCACTGCGTGGCCAAAGTGCCTGGTTCCAGTTTGGAAATCGTGCCACTTGTGGCCTTCACACCTTTTCCCAGTGGGCAGGACCTGTGTCTCCCAGTCAAGTGGATGAAAGACATCTCTTGGTCTGATGACAACTTGGATGAGGTGTAGATTCAAGGCTCTTGTTAAGTGCAGCTTCAAAGGGCTTTGTCTCTGCTAGTGAAAGCACAGACTGGGAGCAGACCCATCCATCCATGGGTCAATGGGCAGCAGTGGGAGGGTCTTCTCCAAAGGAGCTGTCACTATCATGCTAAAAAGCAAAGGCAATGGACATCTTGTCCTTGCTCTGCAAGAGTGCTCCTTGGATCTCTGAACCCCAGCTAACAGAAACAGAAACCAGGAATTAGAGATCCAAGACCTTTAAGAAAAAAAATTCTAAAAATTAAAGACCTACTTGTACAAGATATCTCACAGTAAGGGGTGGGAACAGAACAGAGCAGTCCCAATCCTCCTGTTACCTGTTCTCCTGCTTGTTAAGGAGAATAAAGTTACTATAGTTGTGGAGAAACACAATTAGAAGCACAATTAGACCCAGTAATGCTGGTTGCAGATGTGCTGCTCCATACTGGGGGAAAACATGGCACTGAGGGTTCTTAGAGAACAGTGACAGCTATCATCTATCTGCTCATGTTACTTGAAAAAGAGAGAAGGAAAAGCTGAGCAAACACAGCAGTGTCAAGGGATGCCTCACATGTAGTACCTTCAATCTAAATATGAAGTTAAAGAATAAAGTGTGAGTGTTTTCTCAGAAAAACACCAACTTCATTGAATTATCCCATAACAAAGTGTCTTGGGGTGATTCCAAGTACCATATGTGGCCAAGAGTCCTGCTAAGTTACTCTTCAAGACAGACATACAAGGTGTTTATCAAAGAATACTCTGGCTGTACCCAAAGTACACTCCCTACAGTGATCACCAGTCACTAGAGGGCATTTATGTCCATGAAGATGTCAGACCCAATTTTTTCTCCAAAGGTATGATTAGTTAATGAGGCTTGACTGTTTCCTAGAGTTCAGCTAAACAGCTGAACATGATCGTGGGTGTGCAAACACATAAGCACAATTAGCAGAGTTCTTCACAGACTTTCAGAAATGTTGGCAGCTAAAAATCAAGCCTGGTTAATTTTCTTTGTGGTACAGCCTGAAGGACAGAAAAAACCAAAGTGCTTCAGGGTCCCAAGGTAGAATTAGCAAAGATTCAGGTTCCTCAGGATAAAGGGATAAGAGCAGAGATTCAATCTGCCTACAAAAATGACCTGAAGGGTTGACCAGATTCTCATTCAGAAACAGGAACATGACGTGAAGAATGGAAATAGTATTTTGGACCTCAATAGGTACAAAATGGTCAGTCTGGGCATCTCATCAGGTAGGAACTTAATCAGGAGCTTATATGTATATTTCATGGTGTCATGACTTGGATGTAAATGCTTCCTGTATGAATTAGATTTTATTTAATAAGATACTAGGAAGATAAATCTGCAGGTAAACCAAATCAAAGCTGAAGAACTGCCTTGGATACCATAAAGGAGACATGAGAGGAATGTGCCAAAGCTATTACTTTTTGAAATTTTATTTCCACTACATCCAATCTTAAAGATTGTTATTTTTTCATAAATGCCAGTGCCCAGGTGATTAAGATAAGAAAAGAAATCAAACTAGACCACTGGTACTCTCTGGAACTTATGAAGAAACTAGATATGTTTAGAATAATTGATAGAAAGCTGGATAATAACATTATTTTGCCTTTTCTCTAAACACTGTCTACTCATCTTTGAGATAGACCTGTTTGGTTACAAACACTTTTCTGATTTCAGTGGCAGATTGCCAAAAGGTGTGAAACACAAGCTGATCTTTTATGCTAACACAGAAAATGAATTGAGTATTTTAAATCAGAGCCTAACACACAGAGCTGCAGGGATTATTTCAGAAAGTGAGCCTTAAGGTTGTGGGCAGAGCAGGTGTTATCCTTTAAAGAGAGGAAAACTCTTAAGTCAGTCTCACAGAAAGTGATGGAGTGGCCAAGAGCATTGCTAAGGAAGACTCCATCATTTTTGCCTTTAGTGCTGGAAATACAATTGTTTAGGTTACCAGAAACATTAAACAAAATGTTCTGAATGTACCAGCAGTCTTGAATCAATGGTTTAAATCAGCTTTCATTTTCTCAAACTTGTTCATCCCTTATTTGTTCAACCATGACTAAATATTCCGTGTAGGGAGAAAAAAAGTAACCACTGAATATTGGAGCAAATCTGAGCAAAACCCACTGTAGCCTTCAAAATCACCTGCTAGTTCATGAACAAAATAACTAAAGTCTTGCTAATGACAAAGTCTAAAAATACAAGCAAGCCAGAAGCAGTAAGAAGAAGTTACCTTCTGTAAAGCCAAATGGCTTTGTCTCTCCTTGTAGCCTTTGCTTGCAGATACTTTGATAATTGTGGCTAGAGCATGGAAGGTAAACTTCACCATTTGTCCAGGTGATGACCAAACATGAGATAGATTAACAGCAATATCTCAGCTTTCACCAGCTTTCTAGCTGGTTTACTCCCAAAAACTGTGCCTAATTATTAACATTATTAACGTGATCTTCCCCAAAGGGATATTTTTGCTCCCTTTCAGTCCAGCTTTCAGCACACTTATCCCATGGCCAAGACAATGGAAGGAAAGTTTGGGGCTTCTTTTATTGTCTTCTGAAAAAAAAAATCCAGTGCAGAGAAGAGAAGGTTTTACCATCATCTAAGACCAGCTGAAACTTCAAAAAAAGCTGATCAGCATTCAGTGCCCGAGAAGGTGCAAGCAAGTGTAAAACAGAACTTAAATCAATGAGACACAACTTCAAACCAGGAAAAAAATTGCAGGCTTAAGGCCTGGTGAAAGTTCCTGTTTCCAAAGATAATTGGAAGTTTCGTAACTGAGAAAAGAAGAGAAAAAAGAAAGAAAAGTCACATTGCACATCAATGATGTGGAAGAATGTTCTGGTTATCTACATTGGCAGGGAAATGGTAATTAATGAAAATCACTCACATTCTCTGGCCACTGCCAGCAATGGTTGACAAGCTAAAATTGGCACATAATGATGGGCTGAAAAATGCTGCATATATTGGCTGCTTTTCCTTTTCCTCTTGGTATCCTCCAGATGCAGAATTTATTTTTAGTTTATTTAGAGATTTTAGATTCCTCCACCAGTCTCTTGTTCTTGTTTTGGTACTACAGCATGGTGGGGTCCTAGCATAAGTTCCCAGGCATTTAAGAAAATAAAAAATGAACCAGTTGTAGCTGTAGTAGGTGGTCTAATCCAGAGAAGCTATTTGTGTTTATCATGTGACAACAGCTGGACTTGTTTAAGCAGTCATCTTAAGCATGGTGAGACAATTTGGAGTTTGCTCCAAAAAGAAAATTGAGTCCTGGACCTGCAACTTCTAAATTCTTAACCATCTCATGAAGGGAATGGTCCAGAGTTAAGCCTGAAGGGAGCCATAACCACCTGAAAGCATGAACCACAAAATTCAGGGCTGACATCACAAACCTGAGTAAGACCTAAGGAAAGACATGGGAATCCTATGTAATAGCAATAAGGTGCAGCCAGAATTTCAGAAGAATGCTTCACCTGTGAACTACTGAAGCAGGAGCTTCTGACCAGGCTTGTTTACCTTTACCACTCTCAGATTCAGAATTACAGAATTCTTACCCCACATATCAGTACAGTTTGCTTTCCATGTCACTGAGGAACTGGAGGCTCCTCCTTGCTGATGTGATAGTATGAAATTTCATTAATTGTTTCAAATCAGAGCCACAAATATAGCATCCTTTAAGAAAGCTCTGTATGTGTGACAGAGCCAAACTTACCCCTTAACATCCATGAAAAGCCCTGGAACATTCTGATATAAGGCTTTTGAGAATTGACAGAGTAATAATTAAAGCTGACAGCTCCTATTTCAGGTGAAGACAGCCCAGCCTTCAGCTCAGGCAGGGAAAAGCTGATGGTCAAAGCACACCTGGGTGGGTTCTGTGCTGACTGTGAAGCTGCAGCAGAGCCCCCGGTGGAATTCCAGGGCTTTTCCTTCCACCACGCTGTGCAGTGTAAAGGAGAACCAGCCACGGTGCTTGTGCTGAGGACCTGAAAGGTCAGTGACAAATCACCACACAGGATACAGATCCTGTCTCTCCACTTCTGTTTTGTTTTCCCCAGCACACTGAAAAGAAATCACTGAACCTACAAATGTGCTGCTCTGACCTCTTACATTGTTCCCCTGGGCTTAGACACCAGTGCTGCTATGAAGCAGCTCCAAGCTGGCATGGCATTGTGGCATTGACATGCAAATGAGCAAAGCCAATGGAATATCTTCCAGTCCTTATGAATACTTGATTTCAATATTTTCTTTTCTTTTCTTTTTCTTTTTTTTTTTTTTTTTTTTTTGTGTGTTTTGGTTTTTTTTTATAGGTTTTATTTACTTTTTGATGCTTTTATAGTCTCCCAGAATAACTTAGATGTATTCCTGCTTCAACTGCTACTTTTTTTTTTCCCCAGCAGACTTAGAGCCTTAGTATGTGTTTGTTTATATATACATATAGATGTGTGTAAATTCAGCTTACTTTAGGAACAGGAATATTTTAAGCATTTCAACTACAAGAAAAAGCATATGATGATTCTTTGAAATTCCTCAGTGTAAAACAACTGCAGCTGCCCCTGTCTTGCTTTAAAATCATCAGAAAATCTGAGACCTAACACTCAGCAATGATTATTCAGCTTGCATGAACTGGCAGCCTGTGCACAATCCAGGAGGGAAAAAAAATAATACATTTCCCCCTTCCTCTTTTGGCTCATTAGGGATGAGCCAAAAACTCAACAAGTAAAACTTGACTGAAACTTTTACTGCAAAATTGTTCCAGAAATGTACTTTTTGCATAGTTTAATTGAGTTTAGATCCCCCAGAGTCAAAAGCAACTCCCCCGACCCCTTCTAGCAGCTTTCTAAATGAAAAACACTGAAATCTTCAGGGGGCTTAACTTGCAATAAAGGTACAGGGCAGGCTTTACCCAGTCTTCCAAGTGCTTAAATCCAAAGTTCTGGCTGATGTCTGAGAAGACATTGAAACTCTGTGCACAGTTTACCTTGGAGATGCACATGGGGCAGCTGCACCTTTTGTGTATGGGCTGCAGGAGAATGGGAACACATTCATCTACTATGGCTGAGTCAAAAAACTTGAGCATATTTTTTCCCCCTACATTAGACATCAGGGGACATTGTTAACAATGAAAGCAGTGGCAAAGCTCTTCTGCTCAAAGAGCTCACTGGTTTCAGACACCATAGAGATGTAGGTTGCTGTAAAAGGTGCTGAATGCTGTTGTGTGCTGTTTCAAAGAGAAATGACATTTGTACCCTCCCAGATGCTTGCTGAGTGCCATTTCTACTTTCTTCTACCTCTTCCTCCCCGAACTGTAACTTTTTTACATTTGTTTCAATTATCAAAAGTGAAACTTGACAAACATAGTAATGAACCCCAGGCCAGGTTTCTCATGTAATCTACCACTTTGTGCAAAGACAAAAAAGAATTTTTAGAATTTGACCAGCAAAAGGACCTCAATACTGAGATGTGCCTTTTAAGGCTTCTCTGTGTGTTTTTGTTGGTTCTTTTTTTAATGTCTATAGCAATAGATATTAAAGCACTCAGAATAGCTGAAAATTCTAACATTGCTTAATAATAGCATTTATTTTAACATCCTTGGCTATATATAGGATCTTGAGGTTCATGTCCAGAGGGAGGGTTTGTTTTGTTTGAACCACAGAGCTGTGGTGCAGTGGTCCAGACAGTCCTAATTTTATTTAGCTCACAAAAAAACAGGACACAAAGTGTTTACATCTCCAAGTATCTTCCATAAACCCATGGCTTATTGCTAATACCAGACCTCTGTGAATCTCATCCCCAGGTCCAGTATTGCCATTGATTACCCTGAGGTTTTCAACAAGCTGCCAGCCCTTGAATCCTCCAGAGGATGAGAACAGACAAAAATAAGTGGGTGGGGTAAAGAGGAAGGGGATGTTTCAGTTCAGAGGATGCTCTACTAAGCAAAAATTGGCTTGAAAGAACAGAAATGTAAACAGCACACCACCCTTGGCAATAGGCAAGTTAGCAAACAAAAATACTCCAGGACTTTTTGTAATGGTGCCTGATAAATACCAAAATGGTCCTATATTTCATTTAAATGTTAAAACCGAATTTGGATCCGAAAGCAAAGGATAAACATGTTTCTTCTGACATTTAGTGATGTCTGATGACATGCAATTTCATTGCTTTTTCTTTATGATGTAATTTTTGTAAATGATGCCAGTTGTCATCAAACGTCATGAAAGCCAGGCTTGCCTCAAGCCATCAATATTTATTGTTCCCTTCCAGCAGAGCCTGGTTCGAGTTTGGTGTGCATGGCTTTAATTGTTTAACGGAAGAGTTAAGCCCAGCCTTCCCCAGGATAAAACACCAGGCTGAGATGGATCTGCTGACATGATGGAATGGAGATCTTCTGGCAGCTGGTGCAGCAAATGCCCTTTAAAGGAAAACAAAATAAAAGGAGGGAAGGGATGGGGATCTAGCTGGATGCTGGATTAGTAACAGGATACTGAGCTGTTTGCTCCTGGGTCTGTCATTTGAGTCCTCCCTGGGCTGGAGCAGCCACCACCTCCTGCCACTGCAGGGTCACAGGGCCCCCACAGACCAGGGGCAGGTGTCCCCAGCAGTCCACATGGCATTAATTAGTGCCATGGTTCTCTGGAGAAGCCAGGAGGGAACAATGGTAAACAAACCTGCCCTGAAGGGTGAGTGTGTTGAGACAGACCAGTCTGAGCCCCTGCAACGCCTGCCTTGGCCAAGGAGACACATCCAGCAGCACCTGGAAAGACTTCTGCTCCTTCAGCCTCTACTTTGGGCCTCAAATCCTCCTTCAGCCTCTACTTTGGGCCTCAAATCCTATATATTATGGGATCACAGGGAGCAAAACCAACAAAATGCCCTCCAAATCTCACACCCTCTCTTCTCTATTGCTTGTTCTTCCACAGTTGTCCAAACCCTACGTGTTGTAGGAAATTGTGGCACATCCCTCAGAGGCACCATGAAGGATGTTTTTCTGGAAGGACATCTGAACCCACGGACACTCACAGCACCAGCCTCTCACAGACCCCTCCTGACACTTTACTCTCTCCCTTCAGGAGATTTCCAAGTCTCCATGCCCCTCTTTTGTCAAAGGGAAGAAGTTTAACTCCATGGTGTTCTGTGTTTCAGGTCTGACAGGAAGAAAAACTTTTGGCTATGTGCAGCCACTAAAGCACAAAAATTAACAGGAAAGGCCCATTTAAAAGAGTTGAAGGCTGGAGCAGTGGAAGTTTGACAAGGAGAGGGGTGCAACAAAGACAGAAAAGATGACATTTTTGGAAGAAGCTCCCTAAGCTTGAGCCTCTCTGGAGAGCTGCATAAAATTCACAGGAGCAGCTGAAAGCAAGGAATAAAATTCACCTGACTTGCAGAAGAACATTGTTCACAAACCCTGATAATTTGGCTTTTAATGCACAGAGAATAACTCACATATGCAGAGGCACTTCTGATTGCTTGCCACATTTCATTTGACTGGGTGGGTTTTATTTATTTAATTTAAAATTTTTTTTTGGTCCACACAGCTGGTAGAGGGAGCCTGTACAGCTTCAGTTCACATTTGTCTTTGTGAATATTTTATGCTACCACCCAGGATATCAGCACTGTATCACCAAACCTCAGCACAGCACAGGTGCTGTACAGCTCAGATGTGCCTAGGATTAGACAGCCTAAAAATCTCATGCTAAAAAAGAGAGGAAGTTTAAATTTCCAGACTTTACACACAGTTTTAATTGGCTTTCTAAGTCTCCTCACACATGGCATGAGGCAGACTGCATTTTGCTCACAGGCCTGTAACACAGGGAGGTTTGGTCAGGATCTATTAAAACTTGTTTTCATCACATGTTTGACTTCCTTTAGCAGAGCTCTGAGACTCCATGGTTTTCTTTGTTTGTTATTTTGCATTTATCAACCCCAGGTCCTTCATGCACATTCATTAAGGAGATCTCACAGCTTGCCTGTGAAGGGAGTTGCTACTTCTGCTCATTGCATTTCATATAGAGGAAAATCAAGCTGAGCAGCAGCTTTGTGTGCCTCCAAGGGGGACAGCAGGACAGGGTGAGGAGTCCAGCCCTCAGAGGAGGCCTTTTGGAGAACATTCCCCTAGGTGCCACCTTACTAACTGTGCTCAGGGTGCTGCTGTGCCAGTAGGGCTGTAAACCCCAGTGGGGTGTAGAGGAGCAGGTTTGTGTTGACCTGACATGGGGACCACAGAGGGGAGCCCCAGGGACCCACTGGGAAGGACAAGGGGCTGAGCTGGGATGTGCATGGGCTGCAGGGCAGGCAGTGCCTGACTCACATAACAGCCTGCTGGACTCTGCTGGTGCAGACACAATGCAGACCAGCTGCTTTCACCAACACAGGCTGCTCTGTGCCCAGGGAGGGAAGCCTGGAGCCCCAGACAATGGCAGTGGGGTTGCCAGGCTGATTACCTAAAGCATCAGAGGAGGTTGCCTGTCTCCACAGCTGCACTGGCACCTCCTGGGGTTTTGGCAGCCAGCAGTGTCCCTACTACAGCCTCACAAAGGCTGCCACCAGTACCTAGTCTGGGGAACTCCCCTGCCTTGCCCAGAATGAGGCAAGATCCCAGCTCAAGATCCAGGACCACCAGCTCAGGACACAACCTACCATGATTTCAGCAAATTCTGCACTGGGAAATCCAAAACCCCAAGCCACTGAGCCAAAAATTTCCTACCCTCAGAAGTGATGCTCTTTGAAGCCTTCGTCCAGCAGCAGCTCAGCCTCCCTCCAGTCTCTCCCAAATGCCTTCTCTGGAGCTGTACCACACCCTACATGACAACTTCTGCCTGAGGATGTCACCCTGCTGCCTGGTGCATCAGGAGATGGCCCAGGGGAACCTGCTGGTCATCAGAGTGGTCTTTGATAATTTCCTTTTTTTTCATGCTATGTATGTTTTACTACTTGGGAAAAAATCTCTCTCTCCATCCTTGTCCTGACTCTGTGACAAGGCTTGCCTCCAAGGAATTTGCAGGCAGCTGAGAGTGCAGAGGTGGTGATACTCTCATTTTTTGGGCTCTAAGCTATCATACAGCTTTTGCTCATCTTGGAGCTTGGGAGCAGTGAGTGTGCTTTTGCTTTCAAAAACCACAAATAGTTCTTCAATCTACTCTCATTTTCAAATTTTGATAAAGAATTCAGTTTGGTTTTTCTTTCTCACTAAGAAATCCTGCTACAAAAGGTAATTTAAAACATGTATTTATATTCCTGATATGTCAGGTCTTTTTTAACAGAAAGAGAAAGGACTGAGTAGAGAACACAGCCTTTGCTAGATCACCCTGTCCAGAAGATAGTGTAGCAACACCATTCTTCTTAAATGTTAGAAACCTTAAATACATTTCCTAGAAGGAATGACATTTTTGCTACAAATTATTTTAATTTTGGCTGAATTTTTAAATTTTTGATTTCATTGCCAAACAGAATTTCTACTCTCCTAGAGGGAGAGAAAAATGACCCCTTTCTGGTGCATAAGATTTTTTGTCTAATTTTCAAACTCTAATGCAGCTCTGTTACCTTGGAGAATGTTTTTCCCATGACACAGGAGGACAGACAGTGAAAAAATTACTTCATAAGTATCATGGAAGAGACTGGATAAAGAATTGTAAACATGCAGGATGGCCTTAAATGTAAGTTTGAATAAAAAAGTGATTTACAGGACCATGTGCATGCTGCCTGCTCTTTAATGCAGCATGTGAGTCTGTCCTAAGGCCACCCTTCAGTCTGGTTCCAGCTCAGTATTTCCAGTGGTGAAAGGTCATTATGCAGATTTCTGGTAGCTATTCAAGCATCATCCAGTAGAGGCAGTGTCTGGTGATCTCTCATTTGTTAAAAAGCTCTGGGACTACCAATCTTTACAGGATAGCACATCGAATTTTGGGTGAGTGTTATGTGCTGTGAAGATTAATAATGTAGGCCCTGGGAAATTGTGGAGCACACAGGGAAGAAAACTACATAGACTGCTTTTACTTGATGATGGGAATCAATGTTTTCAGAGGAGGCCTAAGGAGATGTTATAAATATACCCCCAACAGGTGGGCTCAGCCATTTGGAGTGAGGGTGTATGGCAAATCTTGTTTTTGTAAAAAGAGAGGAAGAAAACTCACATTTTTCAACAAAACACCTTCTCGTTGGTATGAAGAAACCTGTTTTCAAATAGGTCTTTCAGCTCTGGAAACAGTGTTAGCTGTCACCTGTGTGAAGAGACAGGTTGCCATGTCCATGGGGAGCTGATGAAATGTCTTGGGATAATAGGTGGCCTTTACAAGAGCCTTTACTTAAAAAAAATTAATTTACCCCTGTCTGTTTAACATTCCTGGGTATCACCAAAGACAGTGGTGTTTAGCTGGGCTAAAGAGCTGTTCAAACATCCTTGTGACTGGAGCAGAGCAGGAGTGAGCAGCCAGCATGGGGCAGGCAGTGTGAGAAGAGCAGCCAGCCCCTTCTGCTCCTTGCCTGCAGTCTGGGCTGAACAGGGGCTTCTTTGGCTCCTGATCCAGCAGTGCCTTTAAAACTGGGTTCTGTGGGCTAATTCCCAGCTGGACGCTGGAAAGTTCAGTTTGTACTGGCAGATGCTGGCTCCAAACTGTAAACTGAGTGCCCTGCCTGTTTGGTGAAGCAGACCTGTCTGCATGCACGTAACCCTCCCAGCTCCTCCAGGGTGTTCAGAGACCCTGGCTGAGGGCCAGAGCTCCTCTGCCCAACCAGCACGTGGCTAAACCCACAGCACAGGCTGGAGCACCTCACAGTGTGGATAAAGCCAGTTCTGCTGAAACACCCAGAATTTTATCTTTATCCAAAGCATCACTGAGCTAGGCCAAAAATACCATTAGCTGTTTTCATCCTTGCCCCTAATGTTCTCACAATGGAAAAAGTGAAACATGATGTTAAAAAAGGTTTGGGGTTTTTTCAGATGTGAGAAAATAATTGCTCTGGGAAAGATTCATTCTTGTTGTCATTTCCATCTTCCATTTTGAGGACTTGATTCTGAAGAGCTCCTGGTTCTGATTGTCAAGAATTACGTAATGAAATGGGGAAAAAAAAATCCCAATTTTTCCTTAACACTGAAGCCATTGATAACATGCAGTTAGACATTCCCTTTGGAAAGACATGGCCCTGGAAAGGCACCAGATATGAGCTTGGGAGCTCGAGGGCTGGCCTGGAAATGTTACTCTGTTCAGGTCAGGCAGTGTGTGTGGAAGTGAGGGCTGTGTCCTGTCAAAAAGGGTGCAGGACAGAGTTTATAATACGAACCCAGGAGCATGTGGTTCACCACTATGCATTAATAATCTCCTTTGTTCCTCCACACAAAGGTGTGGAGCATTCCAGCTGAACACACTTTATGGCACTATCCACCTTGGACAAACAGTACACAGTGTAGTGTTCCTGTAAATTCCTTGGCCAAATAACCACTGGGATTCTTCTCAGTGGTCTGAAGAGAGGGAAAAAGGTCTTTCATGGAGAGAATTAGGAGCCACTGACCTTCATGCAAATATTTCTTTCTTGTACTTCCTTTCTCCTCTCCTATTTTACAACAATGAGACTATTTTAGATGGCCAGGAAAGGAATTGTTTGGGAATAGAGGTGCTGCATTTTGGTTTGTGGGTATTTTTTTGCTCGTTTGGTTGTTTGGGTTTTTTTGGTTGTTTTTTTTTTTTTTTTTAAGTGTATGTAATTTCACAATTAGCCTACAGCAAAAATTAGCCCTTCATGTAGATTCATGCACACAAAAAATAGACTTTTTCCTGGGACTGTAGTAAACATTTTTAAAACAGACGTAGCCTGAGGTGAAGCTATTCTTGTGCTTGTGTTTAGAAAGGAAAGGATAAAAAAAATTGTGAAATAGATCATTCCTGAGTGGATTAAAACTGTAAATGCCTGTTAAATTCACAGTCTCCAACCATATGGGCAGATGGTGCATCCTAGTATATAGAAAAAAAAAGGGCAATTTAATTGACAGACATTTTCAAATCCACAATAATATACCTTACAATGGGTAACTCAGAGTTTGATGCTGTAGCCCTTATTCTTGGCAGCAATCTTTGCTCACCAGAGCAGTCTACTGGTTTCACCTTTTACCAGCACTAAACTGGGGGGAAAATAAAGAATATCCATGGATAAGTTTTTATCTTTGTTAAGATGACACATTCTCTTCAACCATTCAAGAAATATCATCCTCTGTTATCACCCTCTCAAGGTCTTCAAGTACCTACATGGGGAAGAGGTTTCTGATGGAAGAAGAGTCTTTAATCTAGCAGAAAAAGGCATAATGAGATCCAGTGATTGAAAGCTGAAGTTAGACAAATTCAAACTATCTTATCTAGGAACTTGGTAGATTCCCCATCACTTTTGAAGTCTTTAAGAAGATATCCAGTCTTGATGTAAAAGATATGCTCTAGATCAAACAGAAGTTATGGGTTTGATGCGAAAATTATTGGGTGAGGTTCTGCAGTCTGTGTTATGCAGGAGGTCAGGCAAGGGAATCATAATAGTCCCTTCTGGCTTTAAAATCTGTGAAGCCCAAACACGACTTCAATAAGGAAAAAGCAAGCCACCCTGACGACCTCTTCTGCCCACAGAACTTTAATTTTGGAAACAGAAGCTGGTTAAAGCAGTTCATCAGCCTTACCTGGACTCTGCTTAGCAGACTATTCGTAACACCTCGGGTTCTTTCAAAGGAAGAATTTTAAAAACAGTCTAGTTTCTCTTTAATAAAAGTAGTTGGAAAGGGCTGACTGGTTTCTCAACCAGAATACAGCTATTTCTTTTCAAACTATAACAAATTCATTTTAAATTTTCACAGCAACCCTTTTATGTTGTTTGGCATAATTGTCAACATTTTTTTATTTGATACTACTTATAACATATTCTTGCAAATGAAAAGGAATTCAACTAATTAGGTAAGATTCCTACATTTAATAGCATTTATACAGCTGTTAAATAGGGAATAAATAATGTCTTATAATCACATTATTTTTATTGCTTTTCTACTCTGTAACTAAGTTACAGAACAGCTTTCAAAAATCAAGTCCCAACAATATCAACTTTCACAGTTTTATCTTGAGTCCTGGATAATTTTCCTTAAATTGCCAGCTCCAGGAGTCATGTGAATATATTAAAATCTTGACATTTCTTTAAAAAAAAAAAATCATTCACAGTGGTTGCCAGTAAAGTTTGAAAACATGATACTCACTCCTCAAAAGACCTAAGCAAAGAGCTAAGTAAATAAACACCTTCAATTCCCTTTTCATCTCATAATTTTAAGGCAAATCTTCTGATTCTGGAATTAAAACATTTGAGGTTGGCAGTTCCCAGGTGTATTGAGACTTAACTTCTGCCATGATGAAGGAAAATCTGGCTGGGCTAGAAAGGGCCACCTTGGTTTAACTGACTAGGCTTAAAAATATGTATTTTTCATAAACAAACAGCATTCAAGAAAAATCAAAGACCTGAACACAAGATGAAACCTTGGAGAAGCTGATGGCTTGGTCCAGACCAGGCACTTCTTGTGGCTTCTCTGACAGCACTTTTGCCTCTGGTTTGTTTTGGGGGGCAGCCACTCAAGTGGCCCTTTGAGCCGTGATGACAATTTGGGCAAGGATGCAGCAGCACCCCCCACAGCCCTGCCCCACTCCTGCACCACTGGCAGCATCAGCCAGATGTCTCCTGCACTGCTGCTCTTACAGAGGCTAAAACCAGTTTTGTGAGACACAAAATGTTTCATTGCTGTGGGGCTGCTGCCGTGTCTGTGCAGCGTTTGGGCACGAGGTCGCCTTCACTGCCCCTGCAGGTGCCCAGCTGTGTGTGGGCAGTGCAGGTGTGACCACCAAGTCCTGGGGGTCATCACTGGATGGACAGGGGTCTGTGGGAAATGGAGAGGCTGTAGGTTGCAGGAGAGGGTGGTAGTGGCACTGTCCCCACATCAGGGCTGCAGACACTACCTCAAGGTTTCCACTGTCAAGCCCTTGTTTGAAGGGTAGCAGTGTGAATCAGCAGAAGGTGGGCAGAAATTCAGGGCTTAAACCCCTTCAGTGGCCATGAGAACCTGCTCACACGGGCAGCTGCAGGGCCCCCGAGTGGGCTGTGGTGCAGAAGGCATGTGAAAAATGGCAATAAATGTAAAAGCCTCTTTAAAATCTCCAGTCCCTGAAGAGGCATGGACACCCTGCCAGCTCTCCAGCTCTTTTCTGTTGTCATCTCACTCCAAACTGTCACAAGATGTCAGTGTTTTCAGATACTCCTGCTATGGCTGAGCAAACAGCCTCTCCACACTGCCTGGCTGACTTTCAATGGCACAAAATTCATCCATAAAATTGAGCCATAAGGTTCTCAGCAGAGTGGAGGTACCACAAAGGAATTTGGCACAGGGACCATATCAGCCTGTGACAGTGGGATCAAGGTGCAGTTGCAGTTTATCCTTGTCCCTGGGGTAGCTGAAAGGCACCTAGGTGCCTTTGGGTGAGTGATGCTTATTAGGATTGAGATTAATGAAGCCCTGATTTTGAACCAGATCTCTTTTTCTTTTTTTTCTTGCCCTTGAAAAATTCTTTTGGAGTGTTCTGGAATGAGAAGTTTGTTTTAGCTGGTAAAGTCCTTAATCCCAGGTTTCCCTGTACAACACACCAGTCACGATGTCCTCTGGTGGGTAGTTCAAAATCCTGCCTGTTGGCATTTTCCAAGTTCCTTTTACATCCAAAGACCTTAATCCAGACCCCTCTCTTCACCCATATATACATAAAAGGATTTTCAGGGACCCAAGGTCATCCACTCTTCCCAGAAAACAGAGCATATGCAATTTCTTATCCCCTGCTGGCCCTGCTACTCTGAGGCATGGGAGTTATAAAAAATGTTGGTTTGTATTGAGAGCCCCGGGCTTTATCCTCTCAGTGAGTTGTTATTTCTACTAATGTTAAAAGTCCACCTGTAAAACTTAAGAAAACCACCTTAACACAATTACAGAGCTATCTTCAATGTCCCTATAAAACCAACACATGGGTTATAAAATCAGTGTGGGATCCTACTTTGGAAGCTTTGAATTACCCTTTTAAGGACTCATCATTGTCATCACCTAAATAAGAATATTCCATAGGCAACAGACAGACTCCACCAGCTGGACAGCACTAATGCCCCCTTGTCACACTGGACCCTCCTGGCAGTATTCAGTGAGCCCTGCAGTGGGGACAAATGGTGCTGCATAAGAGCTTTTTTCCCCATCTTCTTTATGGGAGCTTTGTCCTCTTAAAGACACAGAGTTTGTTTGTTTGGGTTTTTTTTCTGTAGAGATTGCCTGTGATAATTAGCATAATTTCAGATAGGGATGTGTTTTAGGAGAAAAAATCACCTGGTCCCATTACATAGCAAACTCCTTGGAAAAATGAATAGGTTACAGTAATGTTTTCAGCTCAAACAGATCCATCTGAGTCGAGCCTTTTGTGTTAACACCAAGGTGTTTATTTCAGAGAGATGCTCTAGGTAGGCTGTCTCTGTATGAGACAGCTGATTTATGCCGTGATTGTTTGCCACCAGCAGTCCTGCTGCCTCGCAAGCCACACCCTTTGCTGCCATCCCGAGGTTTGGATTTGATTTCCCTTGAGGAAGAAGCTTGTGTTCACATTCCCATCCACCTGTGTAGCCTCAATACAGCATTCTATGTTTCCTGCTTTTTTTACCCTCCCCTCCCCACCCCTGTGAATTTGCTCTCGTTGAGTGGCATGAAGAAAAATAAAAATAAAAAAAAAGCCCACCTCCTACTAAGAGGACTAAGACCTGGGGAGCCAGCGAAGAGGAGAGGCCGTTGCCTCTAAAGTTCAGAAATAAAAAAAAAATGACTTGTTCTTTTGAGCTTGCTGTTCCCTGATGTGACACTGTGATCAGTATCAAATGCTTGGTGGCAAGGATTTTTGTCAAGCTTTCCCAGCTAAAATAGATTTAACCTACCAGTTGCTCTTTGTGGGTTTAACAATGTGTGTGACAATAAAGGGCTGCTGCCGCTGCATTGTTAGCACATGAATAGTCCCGGTTCTCTGTATTTACTATTGTGCACTGCAGATTTCCAGGAAGGAGTGTTTGGCTCTGGCTATTGATACATGTCCTGTTTTGCAGAAGGAGCTGAATCAGCCCCTCAGTGATTAGTTGATGTGAAGGGGCAGTTAGGATTTAATTGAAATTAAGGAAAGCACCCGATTGCCTTTGAACTGCTCTCTGGGCTTTCTCCCCTGCTCAGAGGTGGTGTGCCTGGGTTTCACACTTTGCTGTCACTGCCTCTGCATGTGAGGAGTTCACCCTGCGGACAGGAACCTTGCAAAATGCCAAAATCAAGGAAGAAATCTGTTCCTTGATAGCAGTTTGTAGTTTGTTCTTGGCTAGGGCTGGCCAGCAGTGCTATGGACAAGAGGAAGAGACAACAAGAAAGAAATTGATATGCTCTTTTCCTCCAGGAAAAGCACTGTCAGACAGGTCTGAATGAGAGGGAAGCTGCAAGAACCCCCATGGATGCTCCTGCTGCCTCCTGTGCATGTAGCTTTTTCTCATTTTATGTCACACAGCTCCATGAGGACCCAGCTGGGACTGGGCTACCTGGGTTGGAGAAGGATGGTGAAGGCAGGAGGGCTGGGTGGGATGAAGCAGGATGCTGGCAGCATCCCACTGTGTCCATCATGGGGGTCACTGACTCCCTTACAATGGTGGAGATGTGTTCCCACCACTGTGCCCTTCTCCACTTGCCTGAAATACCCTCACAGCCTCCACAGGGCAAGAGAACTGCCTGTGAGCCCTGGCCAGCCCCATGAACGTCCCCTCAGGAGCAAATCTCAGCAATGCCTTTTCTCCATCCAGCCTAAGGGAGCCCTTGTGGGCAGTGCCCTCAGTGGGAGCCACATCTGGCTCTCCCCTGGATGGCAAGAGCCAGATGCAGTCTCAGGTGACCCAGAGTCAACCCTGGGCAGGAAAGGAAAGTTGAACTCAGGTGCTGAGGAGGAAAAAAAAAAAAGGAATATCCCCAAAGGGTGAAACATCTCTCCATCCTGGAAGTGATCTTTGCTGGTGTTTCTCTTGGTTTCATTTCCGTAACAATCAGCCACTTATTATTAAATCAGTGCTGCTGGGGAAATGGAGTTAAATTAAGGGAGATCAGAGGCAAGAACGGAAGCGATGTCCATATAAATATCTGCCTATATTATATAGAGTACTGTAGTTAATCAATCCTGAGAACAAAGAGCTTGGCTTGAACCAAGGAACAGCCCCAGCCGAGTGAAGGAGCCCTGCTGCGGTGAGCAAGCAAACAGTGCCATCGACAAGGAAAGTGTTTATAAAGACTTCTCTCCCACTGAAGGAGTTGCAAGACAAGGGTTTTCAGCCCCTGGGGCAAGCACAGGTCCCCTGGCTCGTTGGGCGAGCGCTCCTCTGAAGGTTAGGGAGCTCAGGAGCCAGATGAGGGGACAGCAGCTTCTCTTAACTGAGGCAAAAATCTTATTGATTATACGTTCAATAAAAGGTCAAAACTCCCTTTGAGGGTCACCACAGTTGCAGTAAAGCTCTTTCCAGCCCCAGTCCCTCTCCCTGTCTGCGAAGTGTTTTGTGCCAGTCTCTCCAGGTGGACACCTGGGGTAAAAGTGAGCTGCAAATGAGCTAATCATCATTAATGTGTCGGTAGAACCTGCCAGCCTGACATCCCTCCTAATGGCTGACAAATGTCAGGGTGACTTGTATGCTTTTTTTGTTAATTGAATTGGTTAATTAGGTCCCAGAGGCCTGGCTGCTAATTGTGAGCTGCGGTGGAATATGGGTTTAAAAAAAATGCCACAACAACAAAAAAACAAAACCCGCCATAAAATCCGATGCAAGGAAGTTAAAACAAAAGGGAGTGATGGGGGGAAAAATAGCACCCCCCATTCACTCAGTCACTCACTCACATGCACACACAAAACCTCCTTTGTGTTCTTTACAATCTGTACAGTTACCTTCGCTTAATTTCTGACCTGCCACATGCTACTGCCTTCTTGATGTGTTTTTAAAAGGAGGGTTAGAGAAATTCCAAATCTGCCTTTTTTGACGAGAGCATCTGCTCAGTCAGAAACACAGTCATTAATTTTCTGCCAATTAGCAAAAAGAAAAAGAGAGCGAGAGAGAGGAAAAAAAAAAAAAAGAAGAGGGGAAAAAACCCCTCCAGATTTGCATCTTAATTTGTTACTTTGTAAAGATGTTGGTTTTTTTAAAAGTTAAATACTCCCTCCGGTTTGCCAGCCATAGAAAGTGAAGAGATGATAGCAACTTCCCACCAAGAAAAGGCAATTAATCATTATATTTTGCACTTCTGTAGCAGCTTTCATCCCCTGATCTCAAAGCGCTTTGTGAAATTATTGTATTAAGTCTCCTGCCAAGCCCCGGTGAGGGTGGCAGTGTACCAGCAAACTCCTTGGGGCCAAGGTGGTCTTAATCTGCGTCTGCTGAAATGTGCCAAGGACACTAATAAACTTTATAACAAATAATTAATAGTCTACCTGTTTCAGTGAGGGTTAAGCAGAGGCTCAGGGAGCACTTGGGGGCTTCCTGGAGCAATACAACCTTGAGCTGGAGGGAACATCTTGAACCATCTTGCTCTAGTCCCAGCATTCCCACTCCTTTATTTACAGCCTCAGCTGGCAGCTACAGGCAGAAAGATCTCTGGCACTGTAGGCATTAAAAGTATTAGAGCTAGAGCTGTTCAGGAACTGTCTTCTCCACTCTGCAGAACATCCCACAGACCATGAAAACGATGTCCACTCTGTTCTGAAACAAAAAACTTGGAAATTCAACTATTTCCTTGAAATGAAAAACTAGTGCCCAATCACTTGAAACATCTTTTCATAAATGATACCACTTAGCACCATGTCTCAGCCTTGAAAACTTATCAGTTTGTTTCCACCTTGCTAAAAGAAAATTTATTTTGTTTCAAAAATCAAAGCTATTTCTTCTGAATGAATGAATGAATGAAATCAGGGTATTTTTGTTCTTGGTATTTGTTTTGTTTTTTAATCAGATGGTTCCTTCCGTAACTGGTTTGTGCAATTTTAAAGCAACATGTTAAAATCCATACATTTCTACAGAAAAGGAAAAAAAGTCTAATTATCATTGAATGATGATTGCTCCTACAATAGCCTTTTCCTGAGCTGGTACAGATGTGGGAAATGTAGCTGTTTGCCTGTTTCCCTGTGGATTTTGGATTTCTCGGTATTTTTCTTCTGTCGCATAACAGAGGGATCCCATTGACTCAGAAAATGGGAACCCAGGTGGTCGATCCTGGTGTTATTCCTCGTGCAGACTTGTTGCAGCAGCACGGGTCAGTTTGCCTCAGTTTCCCCTTTTCCCCCCTGGTCAGGGCTGGATGATGCCCCCAGGTGCCTCCTTGGCCATCCAGGACATGCCCTGACTCCCCTCTCTCCCCTCACCCCAGGCTCCCAGGGGCACCTCGGGGCTCTCAGGAGGGGCAATTTGTGGATGCTGGCAGCGGACTGCAGCCCTCAGGTGGAGATAAAATACGACGATTATCCTGCTCTCTTCCCCACCCCCCTTCCTGTCGGATAGCAAAGATGCCTTACGAGTTAAAATAAATTGCCTCACGCTCCCCACTGAAAGCATTTTGACTTTGTCTTGAATCGCGTATTCCAGTAGTCATTATACTTCAGCTCCTTCTTCTTCTTCTTCTTAGCATATGACATACATAGCAGTTCAAAAGTTGCAGCGAGCTGCTGCCAGGTCACATTCAAAGGAAAGTATCTGGGAAGCTGGCAGCTAAAAGTATCTGATAAGTTGGCACTGTTACTGCTCAGCAGGAGGAGGGAGAAGTGAAGGAAGGAAGGGGAGGGGGAGCCAGGCATGGGGGAGCAGGGAAGGGGAGAGATTCAAAGGGCTTTTGTTTCTGGATCAGATTCTTCCAGACTCTGAAACTTTTGCAGAGATGTATGTGCCAGGGATTTTTTTTTTCCCCTTCTCTTCCTCCTCTCCATAGTTTAATGCATTAAAATAACCTATTAAAAGGCCTATATTTGCTTTCAAGCAGACTCTGAAAGGCGCTCAAGATGTCACTATTAAAACCGGCGCTGTGCTTTGCAGGCGAAGGTCTGTGGTGAGGAGAATAAAGCAGAATTGATTAGCTGCTCCGACTTTGCCAGCCTTACAAAGCCTGCGGTGTGCCACAAGTTGCTAGAGAACAGATCAGCAGCTTCCAGCCAGCCCGCCTGTACACAAGGGTGCGTCACTTTGAAATCCTGCTCCGTTCTGCAAAGCCTGGCCCGGCATTCCCACAATGTCCCCACATTTCCCACTTCCCCATGCCCTATTTTCCCCCCTTTTGTGAATCATTTGGGAAGAGTCCAAATTAAACCACTGTGGCATTGCCTCTGAACCCAGAGAACAAAATACCCTCCTGGGAGGCAGTGGAGGGTGTTCAACCCAAGGAAGACACAGGACCCCAGTGGCTGTTGCCCCAAGAGGTTTGTTCCTGGCTACTTAATCAACAATGAATATTAGAACAAACAGACTGGAAAATGTTGGAAAATGCTGCAAATGGCCAAAAGCAGAAAGCCAAGGCACAAAGGTAACGAGGGGATCGGAGCCCTTGTGTTCTGCATGGAAATGATCTACTCTGCACCTTTGAAATTAGGGAATGGTGTTCATGTCATGCCGTGCATCAATCTGACAATCCACCCCTGAGTAGTCATTGTCATTATACCACGGGTCACATTTGTTACAACTCTATTAATGTGTATGAAGTTACTTCCAGTCTAACACTGGTCTAAGAAAATCAGGCTTAATTAGATTCTCCTTGTAATTAAATGCAATTTATTCTTATGCTTTGTGTTATGCTTCTGGCTTGCCTGTGCTATTGTCTGCTGATTATTAGAAATGTATTTATGAAAGGTGCAACAACTGTGTAAGAGCTGTGTTTATAGCAAACATGCAATTAGCTTTGCTTGTACCATCCCCAGCACAGCAGGGCCTTGGCCCCTGCATGAGCTGATGTTGGGAGTACTGCTCAAAAAAAGAGAAGGCACAGGCAAGCCTGATCTCATTTGCCTTGGTAGGTTAAGGTTGTATCAGACAAAATCAGGCTGAGGCTCTGTGTCCCATGTTTAGGCCTATAACTCTTCCCAAGGAAAGCTTTCACTAGCCCTGACTAGTGACTAACTTCATCTCTGCTTTCTCAGAGGTTTGCACATGATTAACCTGGCCTGTTAGAAACAGGGCCACGGACTTTAACAGAGATAAGAGCAACAAGATAAGCAGGTGTCAGTCCCTTAAAAGTTCAGACTCTGTGCTATACAAACCTGTGCAACTCAGTGGGAAAACACCCTTTTTTCCCTTCACAGTTATGCCAACAGCTGCCCAAGGTACAAACAGAACACGTCCAAGGGGATACAAGGCTTTAGAAGCAGGTTCACATCAACAACTGCTCTCTCCATGAATCCATCCCTTCACCAAAATTCCCAGTCTCTAGGTTTTCATTCTTTGTTTTCAGGGAAGCATTTGCTAAATGGTTCTTCCATGCCTACTGAAGTCAATAGAGTAAGTTGAAAATAATTCAATGCCTTCAGTAATTTCCATTTAAATCAATGGCAAACTAGGTGCAGAGACCAAGCCATGTCTCCCTTGCTGCTACTTAGAATAGTTTAATAGAGGGGAAACACCTTTGCAGGTGAGCTGGCTCGGGGACAGTGAGAGTCTGGAGCAGATTGTGGGATCAGTTATTTCCCCAACCACCACCTATGTTCTCAAATAACCTGATTGTTCTCATTAGCGCTGCATTCTGCTGCCTGCAAATGAATAAAAGAAAGCAGGGGCGGGAGCTGATAGTAAATCCTCCATATATGAATATGATGAGGAGTTTAGGCAGCTCCCTCCCACTCCTGCTAAAAAAAGTTTTAATCTTGGCTGCTCCATGCATATTGACTGGCTGCATATTGACACGCCACCTGCTGAGGCTGCTGCAGCTATTGATAACCAATGCCATCACGCCTAAAGTTCAAACAGCGACCGGCGGCTTTCATGTTTGTAAACAGTATTGATCTGCATAAATCAGCTTGCCATTAGACTGCTGGATTAAACAAGGACCAAGACAGAACATTTGTGAGATTAAATCCGGAAACAGTTAATTAAAAGCTGAGCAATAAACCCAAGCTGTAAACAGCAGGCAATTAATTCAGGCATCTGCAGATCTATGTGCACAGCCCTTCGCCGCGTTCCTGGCTGTGCCCCACACCGGTCCCCTGTTCCCCCAGCTGCCACCTGTCCCCAGCACCAGCATCCTGCCTCCTACACCCTTCACCCAGACCCATGCTGGGGTGATCCCTCACCACACTGCTGCAAAAGGGGTTCTGAAAAGTAATCTTGAGATGTAGATGTGTCATTTTTGTGAGGGTGGGGAGAGGGAAGCCCTCTTGGCTTTCCTGGTGCACAGAGTGGTTGTGTTGCAGTAGAAGACCTCACGTAGCTGCCTTGTGAGCAGTGATGGTCTGGATCTGGGAGAGGAGCCACAGATTCCTCTGGTCTAAATATGTTTTCTGACACTGACCCCTACCATGTGGCCTCAGGGTCATCACTCTGGTGTTTCACTTCAGTTTCCCCTGCTGCAATGGAGGAGATAAGGCCTTGGACTCTTCAATTCAGCCATACTTCGCAATGACAAACAATCCATTTAATGAAACAGAAATTTCTGGCGTTTACATAAATATTCATTTTTGAAACAAACAAAAAGAAACCCCAGCCCAATTATCTCAAAAAAGTAACCCAAGGTTTTCACTCTTCCCTATTGATTTTCATCCCCTTCTTTCCTTCATTCTTTCTAATGAAAAAATGAGAAAGAGAAAAGAAGGAGAGAATTAAGGCTGCTTAAAGGAGGAAGGAAAAGTTCACTTAACTAAAAGCAAACAAGTAAATTTGGATAAAAATAAATGCAAAGGTTATTTTTACTTCTCCCTTGAAAAGTTTCCCACATTTTCTAACCAGATCCGTTAGTTGCATGTCCTCAATCCACGCCTTATAGAATTACAGCTAAGTTGGCTTCATTACAGATGATTTAATGGTTATTTTATACTGCATGTGGAGAACTTGTAGGCTACAAAAACAGTGCAGTGTGACTGAGTCTATAACTTTGTGGGATTTATAGGGCCATACCCCTCACAACATTCAAGAAGGATGTGCGTTCCTCTACCAACTTTGCTTTCAGAAGTGGGGAATTAGGGCACAGAAATATTATGGAAAACCAGGAAACCAAGTCAGACCTCTCAAAACCTTTTCCAACACCAGGACCAATGAGCTACCACAAGCAGCAAGCAGTGTGAACTGTCAGCAGATCTGCACCAGCCCCAGGGGCTGTTCTGCTGGGCTTTTCCTGTCCTGATGCTTCCTACACAGTCTCATGCTGATTTTACAGAGAGAGTTGAATCCTATTATTTGTAGATGGACAGATGAATGTTTTATACAGGGGCTGGCTGTACTCCTACACATGGTCCCGTGGATTGTGACTGACAAGAGTGGATGACAGAAACACCTCACTTCTCCAGAGGTGGATTTGTGATGGCACCAAAGCCAAGGCTTCATCCAGCTATGGCTCCAGGAACATGGTGGTGTGCTCTGCTAGGTGAAATACCTGTATCTTAGAACCCCCATCCATCTAAATCACAGCAAACTACTCCCATTGAGATTTCCCATTTACGTAATTTTCTCTCTCTTGGGAAGAGAGCAACAAAAAATACCTAATGAGCAGCCCTTGAAATTAAATGCCTGTTACTCACCTTTCTGCAATGGTGTTCTGAGATCATATCCTGAGTCCTCTGCTCTGGACTATGGCAAGAAAATAGTAGAGAAATATTTTTGTGTGCCAGCACTTTGTAGGGGTGACAGTTGCCTATCAAGTGTATATGCAAATAACATGCAAAAGGAAGATTGCACAGAAGGGTGGATGAGAACTCTTTCCTTGATACTCAGCATCAAGAATTGGTATCATCACATCAGTAGTTTTAAAACGATGAACAGGATTTTAGGGCATAGAGGCATATTATTTTTGTAATAAATGTAAGGTTTTCCCAGCCTGCAGAAATCACCTTACTTTAGTAAGCAATGCCTGTATCTCACCAGGTTTCATGAAAGGGACAAAAACCAACCCAACCCAACCAAACAACCAGGAAAAAAAACCCAAAATCAACTAAAAATAAATCCCTTATTTTGAAAAGTTTAAAGCTGCAAACTGCAAAAAAGCCAGCTTGCTGTATAACTCTTCATTGCTTAGTTGGAGAGCTGTGAGCAGGAAGGAGAGAAATTGTTGTGGAAAGCACAAGAGTCATTCTGGTGGTGTAACTGGCAATGACTTCAACATTTTGAATATGAGTTTTGCTACCACTGCCAGTTTGTGTGATGCCAGAGCTGCTGCCCTAAACCTCTGGATATCAGCATATATGTTCAGCATGGGCACAGTAGCCCCAGGGGACACTGTCACCAGGTACAGCACTCTGGCACAATTATCAAAGCAAATAAACAGTGAAAAACACATTTGACTTTTCTTACCATTTGAATTTGATCTTTTTGATTTCTTTTTGATTTTTGATTTTTAAGAAAGTATCTGGGATCCTTATAAATCCTTCCCCACAGTGACTCAGAGGATCAGTGATGGGAGCAGGCTGGTCAATACAAAGGATGTGTCTGTTCTGCTCCCTGCTCTGCAGAGATCAAAGCTCACCTGGAAGAACCTGGCTGGAAGTCAGAGGTTCAGCCAGCAGCAACTCTTTCCTTCAGTCAGCCCCCTGAAGGGTGTCCAGGCCATGTGGGCGTGTGAGTTATTTGTTTAATGGACAGAAACCCACGTGCTGGGAAATTAACTTTTACAAGTCCATGTGTTGACAAATGTGGTACAAATTGCTGTTGTCAGCAGTGGCCTGTTCCTCCTGCCTGGCCCTGCCCGAGGCCTTCAGCTAAAGGGAGAAGACAGGTCAGGGCTGTGTTTGAGACCTAATAAGCCTCATCCGGTCCCTGGCTTTGCTTTTGGCATCCCTGATATAAGCAACACTTGGGAAATGCAAGTATAATGATAAATCATGAGATGATTTTAAAACGACCTCTGAAAGTCCCCAGACAAGACCTGGCACTGCTCTGGATGGTCAGAAGGACATTTATGGACAGGAGGGGAAGGTGTAGGGGCTCAGCAAGGCACAGACAAGTCCTTCCTCATCCCATCCTCAGGTGCTGTGACCACACACTGAGCAGGAGCCTTGTTTCTTTGACACATCTCCACCACACCTAGGGTTGAAGACCATGTACAATTCAGGATCAAGAGTAGCAGGGGGCAGCACAGCCCTTGAAGACCCTTCTACTTGGCCTCCCTCCAAGGTTTTATTACTATTTATTACCTCATGATGCTATTACTGGTATTTAATGGTACTATTTTGGCACTATAATTGTATGTCAGACATCTGTCCCAAACCAGAACCCAACTGTATTAGATGCTGTACAACTCCATGGGAAAAATAAAAGCAGCACTTTTCCCCAAAGCTCACAGCCTAAATGTATTTCAGCATTACAGCCTTTTGCCTTCATTCAGAGCTTTGCTTTTATTCTCCTGGATTCAGCTTGCAAGTTCAGGTGCAAGGACTGTGTTTTTCTTGTAAGAATTCAAGTACCACCAGTGATGACCAGGAATGATTTTGCTGGTGTTACCAGTCTGCTGCCTGCAATGTGCAGTGGAGCTCAGCCACGTTCACCCACAGCAGAGCAGGACTCTGAAATCAATAGGTGTTCTTACCTGGGTAGGGTTAGGCTCAGGATAAGACAGTTCAGGGAAATTTAAGACACCAGGTATTGGAGGAGACAGTAGAGAGTTAAGGATGCTGCTGTTCCCCAAAGGCCATCAGTAAATGAATTCCTCTCCAGCTGGAGACTCTTATAAATGGCCTTCAGTCCAAAGAACCAGATCTATTTAACTGCAATGTACATGTCACAGTATGTAAGAACCTGCTCAAATCATATGGAAATAACTATTCCTGGAACACCCAGGTCTCCTGACATCACTTCCTTAAGAAATAGATCCAATTAATTCCACTGAGAGACCAAAAATGGATGGGGGGGGTGGGGAGGTGGGGGAGAAGGAGGAAAGGAAAAGAAAAGCCCTGTCAGTGGAAGGTCAGAAATGTCTGCAGGTGGATACTCTCTCTTTTTTTTTCCTTTCTTTTATTTTTTTTCAGAATTGTTTCTACTCTTCAGCATAGAGGAAGGAAGGATGGTCTGGTGGATAAAGGTAGAGGAATTGTTGACAGTTCAGAGCTGGCCCCCATTCCACTCTGCTGCAGACATCCTGTGCAACCCTGAGCAAGTCATCACCTCTCAGTGCCCTTCCTCCTCCCCTCCAAAATGGGTTAAAACCATGTTTCCTCGTTTCTTGGAAGGACACATGGCTTGGGGCTTCATCCTCTCAAAGTCTGGAAGGGTCTTGCAGAGAGGGGAGGGAAAAAGCACCAGGATCCAAACTGCCAGCCAGCAAATGTTGGAGCTGTGTTGTGCCCTGCAAGGGAAGCAGAGCTGAGGAGCTGAGCTCTTTCTTTCAACCCCATACCCTGATGTTCAGCCTGCTCTAGGGGTGTTTCTGAGCACAGGCGATGCAACGTGACTTTGCTTTTGGTAGTTGTGTTCAGCAAGATAAAAGATGGATTAAGACAAAATATGTTCAGCAAAAACTATCTGCCTGAGCAGCATCGGGGCACAAAACTTTCTGAGCAAGACAGGATTCTGTGTACCTCTCCACAAAGTAAATACTACCATATGTGCATTAAAAGGCTCCTATTATTTACAGAGTGCTGACATGAAACCCCCTGAAAGAGTTAGTATTTTGTTAGGTAAACGTTTTTCCCTCTGAGCATTTTCCTCTTCTCCCTCTCCCCTCCCCCTCACCCAATAACTTACAGATGTTAGAACAATAAATTGAATGAATAGTTTCCCACACTGGAATGCCTGCATGCTGAAGAATGCAGAAATGATTTCTGGCCAGTTTCTGACACTGATCTACAACTACACTGCATATATTCTGTTGCTCTTGTATCAAGTCTTGAGCTGCTCCCTGCCAAGAATTAAGTGCTTGTTCCATAAACCTGGTGTAGATTATCACTTAGCTGTATAGATGTATCTAATAGAATTAAATAGTTTGGCTCCTGACCAGTAACAGATGTGCTACATATAATGCAATAATAATGAGACTGAAAGCACCACGTTATGCCAAGGGAACATTGTGAGATAGCTCACATTTCTTCTGTTGCCCAGTCAAAGCTCTGTGAAAAGTAAATCGAAAGTCCCATATTTATATGAACAACACAAGCTTTGGCTTTCCTTCATTTTCCATTTTAATCTTACAATGGGTTTGTTATCCAGCCCATGTACAAAGGCAAACAAGGGGTCAGCTTTCGTTTCGATGGAGCAATGGTTTTGCTTTACCATAGTTTTATTTTTCACTAAAGTTCTCCTGTAACTTAAATGGTTATAATAAAATAATGTTGAACCAAGACATAACTATCTGCCTGGGACATGTGAGCCCACGTGACTTGACCCACTGGGGACAGAATGGGCTGGCTAGGAGGAAGAAGAGCTCGGCTGTACACATAAGCTGATCTTTTATTTTCTAAAATAAAACTAAAAAAAATACTTAACAAGTCAAGACATAATCCTGCAATGAACTGTACATTTCCTACAAAGCACACGAGTTTCTCCTGATTTCTA
Source organism: Notiomystis cincta (assembly GCA_013398075.1). Lineage (NCBI taxonomy): Eukaryota > Metazoa > Chordata > Aves > Passeriformes > Notiomystidae > Notiomystis > Notiomystis cincta. The sequence goes on from VZRX01008261.1 coordinate 157,427, forward strand.
TTGCAAGGAAGGTTCTGAGTATTCCAGCAATGAGGCTCTTCCTGTCTTCTGCAGGGTTGGGAAAGCAGGAAACGCCCTGGGGGCCAGGTGCTCATGTGGAAAGCCTTGCCAGCAGACAGCAGAGGGGCCACGGCCACATCCACCTTCCCACAACCACCACTGCCTCTCTTCAGGTCACAGCAGAGGCTCAGAGAGGAGCAGTGGCACTGGTGGCTGGGATGTGACCTGCCCACCAGCTGGAATGAACCTGCATTGTCCAGCATGGCTTTTGATCAGCATCACAGATACCTGGTGGAGGGGCTGGGGGAGAGACTGCCCTGCCTGGAACCGCGACAGGGCGGGTGCAAGTATCTCTGGAAAGTGCAGGGAAGGTGCCCAAACAAGCTACTGCTGGATGCTGGCCATGGGGCTGTTGTTTCTGTTCTTCAAGTGTGGGCATGGCTAATGAGGAAGTTGTGAAGGGAAGCGAATTCCCCCAGTGCCTGACTGTTTCAGCCTTTCGTGACCCGTGTCGGGCTGGGTACAGACAGAGTGGAGCACAGAGACTGCACTGCACGGGCAGTCCAGGTTACAGATGAATATCAGGGCTCCAAGATGTTATTGTTAGATCTATCAGCTGTCTTTGATGCCCTGAGGTATTGTTGAGTTGCTTTTGATCCTCGGCAAGAATAGATGGGACTGTGCTCTGCTCACTTTTCCCTTAGCTTTCAGAGAGATCTCAGAAGGTAATTTTGGATAACTGCCCCAGTTTATTGACCTTCAGGGAACACTGCTTGATGTTTCATCAGTAATGTACACAAAAAGAGTGGGGGTGATTAATGAATTGATACTTTTTTTGTAATTCTCTTGGACAGTCAGTGCTATTATTAGCATTGGACAAGTGCCTCTGATTATATTCTCTGACCATCCATTCAAATGCAACATGGAAAGGCCAGGCTGTCATGGCAGTATTCAGACAAAACCAGTCTCTCCAGCTTCAGTGGGAAGACCACAGAGGAGAGTGTTAAGAGGGCTGGTGCTGTAACAGAGAGGACCTGGCCCCTTGGGAGAAGAGGTTGAGTTGGCATTTGCTTATTGCTAGAGCCTGCATCCGAGCCCTGGAGATGATGATCCAGATGAACAGATGTAACTGCTCCTTCCCCCTGCTTTCCCCCTTTGAAGGGAAGCACTCTGGGTGACAGAAACATGACTGTGACCACTTTTTAAAGAAACAGCTATAGAAAATTCATGCAAAACTGGATCCCCAGAGTTATGACTGACAGCAACAGTGGGGCCAGGGCCATGAGACTCCACCACATGCCTGATTAAAGTGAAACCACCCTGCTTGTTTTTTCAGGATCAAATGGCTGTGATGCCTTGTACAGACCAAGAACCATATTCTGTGATGAAAAAGTCTGGACCAGGCATCAGACTCAAACTCTTCTTACAGATAGTTCCAAGGGACGAGAAGCAGCAGCAGCAGTAGCAGGAACTAAATTTGGCAAATAAATTATTCACCCAGCTCCATTAAAAGCAAAAGAAAGGGATCAAAAATAGCCATCTGGCAAGCAAGGAAAACCTCAAGACAATTATCCTCCTTACTGTACATCATCTTCACAATCATACTCAGGGAGAATGTGACAATTGATTAAAACTAATTGGAGGTTAAATTAAATTATAATTAGCATTAATCAATAGCAGTGTTGGCATGCCAGCACATCCCTCCTTTAGGCAATTCACCTCCAATCCCCAACACTCCAATAAGGTTGGTGATCTGCGAGCCCAGCATGAGCTCCTGCCATCAGTAAAGAAGCAAGTCCCAGCAGCACTGGCCTGGAGGGTTGGAGGGAAGAGAGCATCTCAGTGAAAGGCAGCCTTGGCAGGACCAGGGGTGGAGCTGCACCTCTCCCGCAGCGAATTGCAGCCAACATCAAAGGCTAGGGTGCCCTCAAATGATGGAGGCTGGTAACGACAGCTCAGTGCCCGCCTGCCTGCAAGCGGCACAGCACAACGAGCCCTGCCTTAGCGCGTCGTCGTGTTTCTGTCAAGAATGCTCGTTTCTCCTCCTCTGTCCATTTGTGGGTTTTTGTGTTATATCTCTGTGTGCCCAGCGCACAAGGAATAGCCATGAGTGCACAGCCTCCAGTGAGGCAGTGCTGCCTCCTTGCAAAGGGCTGGGAGCTCTGGCAGCTTGGGGAGCTTCCTCCAGGCGTGTCATGTGCAGACAAACGAGTCAGTGAACTCTTTGCCCTGTTCTTAATGTGAAGTCCTAATTTGTGGTTGTGTTTAAGGGGAGAGGAAGGGCCATTTTGTCATCTGCTCACAACTGTGGTTCAGCTTCAATAAGTGAAATGCAGGCACCTTTCACAAGCATTTGAACAGTGCATGCACCTGTGTGTCTGGGTGCTCTGCACACATCCATCAGCTCTCCAGAACCCATCTGCCAACAGCTGGCAGAGGCTCCCAATCTGAGGTAGGAGGACTTAGGACCAGCCACACATGTCCACTGAACTTCCACCTGCCTCCTCTCCAAGAGCTACCAGTTTCCACTGCAGTGTTGAAAACAAAATCTTCTCAGGAGGCTTTAAGCAAGAATTTGTCGAAACACTGATGCCACTATGCTGTGAGAAATCCTGATGCCACTCAGTAATGGGAATGCTATCCTACTGGTAAGTGTGGCTTATTCCTGCACTTCTATCCTTGCATATCTGCCAAGTGCCCCACTTTCCTGTGGACTACCACATGGTCCTGTCCTCAGGTAGTCACCCAAAAGCACTCACACATGACTGTGCCATGGTTTTGGGGACCATCTCTAACCCACCTGCCTCAGTTTGGGAACACTTGTGAATGGATATGCTATGTCATCAGAAGAATGCTGTTGCCTGTAAAAGACTATTTACCCTAATGGAATTGCAATGGTCCTTAATTTTAGCTTTTTGGTGCACTTAAATATGAAGACCTTTATGGCTGTAACCCTTGCCCTCTCCTTATGTCATGCACACTGCTGCCCAGCCTCTCCCAAATGAAGGTCATAAACTTTCATTTTCTGGTGTGTTGTGGAAGAAACCAGATGTTGGACTGCATCTCTAGGCAGCACACCTTGGCATACTCTTCCCAAGGCCTGAATGCCAGGAGGAATCAACTCTGCTCCTAAAGCTGGGGATCTACTTCACCACACAGCAGTCCTTGAGCCAGTAAGGCACCTGCTGAGAACAGCTTCAGTAAAGTCCTGTGTTACACACTCAGCTTCCAGTTCAGAGCTGTCCTGCACCTCAGCTGCTCATAGCACACACAACAGCAGCAAGTGCAAATTTCTCTGCAAAAGGCTGTGGTTGACCCACAGAGACACCAACCCCATCTTGACTGCTCCATCAGCATGAAAAGGAAGGGGCTGTGTAAGTAGACAGATATTTAGATTGCACCCAAGATAATGGGAAGAGGACAAAGAGAAACATCTCTCCAGCCTAGAGGAAAACATGACTTTCTTTGCACTGACCACACATTAAGCATCTTTGATCAGGGGAAAAGCAGGTGGTAAAAGACAGTATATAAAAAGCTTGGTGATGCCTAACACGTCCCTTTCCAGATCAATATATTCTTGTGAAGATATAATCTTCCTGCTGTAATGCTGACAGGTTAATGACAGCATGAGTTATCCACTATCTAAATGCCCACATCAGTACCTGAGTTAGATTAACCCCGGACAGATTTAACTGCTTGTGCATGTGACTCCACAGCCTGTCATCACAACACCCTCACCTGTGACTTTTCCTGCCTTTTACTTATTAAACCATCATGCTGCAGGCCCTGTCTGTGTAATGACAGGTGTTGAGGGTGGCCAGGGAATCCCTCCATCTCCTCCCAGCTGCAGCCTGGGCAGGTCTGTCTGCAAGATGACTGTCTCCAGCAGGGACATTGCCAGTGTAGGCACACTCCCAGGTGGGAAGGACCCTCTTTGCCATGGGGAGGAATGGAAAAGTGGAGATACCTGCTCTGTCAGTGCATCTGAGAAGTGGAATAAGAAGCTGAGACCTGTTCCTATAATCTCTCCAGCACGTGACTCTTGTAAATTTGAGTGGATATTTTATTTTAAAAATTAAGACTCAAATTTCTGTCTAAGTATTTTACTGGGTTTGGGCTTCAAGTGCAATCCTGTCCTTCTTTCCCCCCACAAAAAATGTCCAGACAGCATGCTGTAACATTGCAGCAGGTTGGAAGAGGAATGAGACCTGGCTGGGCAGCATCCCCAGGATCCTACCCTGGCTTTGGCCCAAAATTTGCAAAGTGGATTACTACAGTACATAGCTGAGGTCAGGATCCAGTAGAGTTTGCAATGAGTGCTCTGCACTGTTGCTGGCTTGGGACCCAGGGGATTTAGGCTTTAATCTTGCTTCTGGTCTTGACCTCCTGGATAATGTGGGAGAGAAAGGCAGAAGGTGCAAAGCTTTAACAAGGTAATTGAAATCTATTGGTTTAAATCTTGTTAGAATAACCCTGCCACACGTCCATCAGCTGCCAGAGGAATGCCAAAGTTAACTTCCAAATTGCCTCATTTATAAAGCAGAGACAAATGTAGAGAGCGCCTGGCTGCTGGAGCTCTGGACCTGTGTGTTCCCACTGCACTCTTACATCCCCAAAAAGACAAAGAGGGCAAGTTGGGCTGAGCAGGGTGCAAACATCTGCCTTGGCATCCTGCTGTGTTTGGGCTGGAAAGCTCTCGCGCTCCTGCCTGGGAATATTGGGAGTTCAACACGTAACGGAATTAGCGGCGAGAGAAAACAAATCACATGTGACGGGCTCTTCTGACAGAAGCAGCTTTGATGTCCTTCTGGTTGGGCTCGCCTGCTTCTGAGCCCAGCCACCCCCCACCTGCACCCCACCCCACCCCGTCAATAAACTGTTTGTTTAGCCTTGCACAGATTATTCATTTCTTGGCACGCAGCTCTCGGCTCCAAAGAATTAACATTTGGATTGTATTTGCTGGCTAGTAAAGTGCCAGCAATACAGCTGGGATTCGTTGCACAAACTATTTTGATGAGGGAAATCAATGACAAACTGAGAAGAGGAGGATCAAACAGCGAACCCTTTTGCAATCCTTGTTTGAAAACATCATGTTGGTGATATTTGGAGTTTCTAAAAGTGGGATGGGTGGCAAATAGGGTGTGGCAACCTTCTCCCAGGTCATCTTGCTGACTCCCACACACAACAAACTGACCCCAACTCATTCCTAAAATAGATTAGTCACAGGATATTTAATTTTAAACCCAAGCTCATGAGTTTTTTTCCTACAGAAGAGGATACTCTCTGAATGTTTATTGCTGTTTTGCTGGAATTTCTTTTTTGGTCAGAGAGGGATTTGAAAACGAAATACATTTCCTGTTGGAGGCCAAGGGCTGTGAGCTGCAAGGAGAAGCATAGCCTTTGGCTTGCTTCAGCAGTAAATAATCACTTGTGTTCCAAAAATTCATTCGCATTGGCGAGGGCTCCCAGCACCTGCAGATAGAAGTGCCCGGGGCAAGTCCAAGCACTTCATTTATACTGTCCCTTATTAGGATCAATCAGACCCCAGTCCATGCAGCCACAGGAAATTCTAGGCTTAACACACTTGCTTTTTAAAATTAAAAAGGTGGAAAGATGTGCAGTTAAAGACACAGAAAAAGATATGGGAACATAGGAGTGTTTTTCAATGTTTGTATGAGAAACTTTCTTTTTTACTTCAAGTCTCCATGTGAATTGTAAGCACACAAAACTTCCATCTTATCAGTATTTTGAGCCTTGGAGAAGTCCAGTAGTTTGCTTTCATCCCCATTCTACCTGTTTGTTTTTTGTCACCCTGTTTTCCATAACATAGGCACAGAGAGGATATTTTATATCTTCATCTTTCTATTTTTTTCTGTTAAACTTTTGAAGCTGCCTGAGTTAGCCCTTTTGGCAAGTTCTCAGTAAAAGTACAAGTGGTATCTGAGCCCACCAGGATATTTGACCCTAATTTTATGGTGAAAGGCTAGCACAGCAGGGCTATGATTTTCTGGGGAAAAAAAATAGCTAAAAACCAAATAGTTAAAAACCAACCAACAAAACAAAACAAAACAAAAACCAAACAGAAGTCCTTTATATCTCAAACCTACAGCAGTACAGTGACTGCCTCCTCTTCAGGATCAGGACCTGACAGCAAATCTGTGAGATGTGTGCACTGGGTTGCTGCACGAGCGGGGTTGGGGGTCACATCTGGCGGCGCTCAGGATACTCTCCCACTTCCTCGCATCCGAACGGAATTCAGTTTCACACAATGTATTTCCTAGCCCAGGTGTCACAAAACAACAAGTGCTGCCAGCAGTCACTTAGGGCCCTGCTATAGCCCCTTCTAATTTCAAAGCTGTTGCCAGAAGAGAGTGTTTTCTGAGGCAACAGAGTGAATTGTTTGCATGAAAAGCCCTGGAGTTTTCACCACTGCAAGTCTGAACTGGCTTCTCCTCCTGAGCACAGTGCTGCAGAGTGCTGCAGGGTATGGGCTCTCTCTGTCACAGATGGAACTCTGACTGGCCCAGGAGCTTTCAGTTCTGGCTGTGCCAGGGACACTCGGTGTGTCCTGGTGCTATTTTTACCAGTACTAGGAACACCGAGTTCAGGCTTGCACTGGCACCAGCCGAAGAGGAGCTGGCAACACCTTTGGGAATGTGACTCAATGTACCTACCTCAGCACTGTGGTGTCCCTGAGTACCAAAATAACCATGGATGCAGGAACATAGGAACATCCCAGGCAGAGACTGGGAGCTGTGCCTCACTGAGATCACACAGTGTCAGGTTGCTTCGTTGTGCAAAGACAGTTCTCAGCACAATAAAACAGCATCTGCTCCTCCCTGCTCCAGAGATGCTAAAGGTCTGCAGCCCTGGGACTCCAGCCTGACTTAATCTGCTGCTGGATTTTGTACTAATGCACACCTGTCACCACAAAAGCCCGGTTGTGCATGCACTGCATCCCAGCTCGAGTTCTCTTCAGCAGGCTGCTGCCGGCAATTAGTCTGGAGAGCAGCTCAGCCTCCACCTGAAACGCAATGAAAACACCAGAAAGGCAGTGCTGGTCCCACTTGGGCAGACTCCACAGGTTCTTCTTTAACCAAAGCCAGGTAAGTGGAGGCTGCCACCACCCCTGCTGGTCCGTGGGCGTTGGGGGCACCGTCCATCAAAGCAACGCCTGAAGAACAGCCCTGTGTCAGCACCAGCTGCCAGGACAAGGCAAACTCCCGTCTGCTGCTCAACAACACAAAGGGCTTCTTTCCTCCTCCTCCACTAAGTAAACTGTTAAAGACCATGACCCCTGGAAAACATAACAAGAGCAGAGGAATTTACAGTCCTATGTTACAGGTCAAGGCATCGAGCGTTTCACAACCTTGTGATTCCAGCTAAAAGCTCCTCTGTCTGTCTGCGCTGTGCAGAGGCAGCTCCCAGCCCCACAGACACACATACACATGGATCCACATGGTAAAAAGGGTAAATGAAGGTCCACCTTTTGTTTTTTGACCTTCCTGCCATAAAAAAGTGTCAAAGACATGAACAGCAGGGCATCTTCACAGAGATCTGGAAAAAGATCCAGTGGGCATTTGCCACTGTGGCCATACACATCCCATCATATGGTGCCTAAACATACAATGGGGTCAATGTTAAGATTCAGTCTAAAACAGAGCAGAAAGTGGACATTGTGCCTTCATTTGAGATGTGATGGAGAATTTCTTGGGCTAGGAGAGGTGAGGAAAGCTGGAGCATCAGACAAAGAGGGAGCCTGGTACAAACTAAGCAGAAATGCCTGGGGAGTGCTTGGGACCTTCCTCCTCATTTCCATTCCAACAGTACCACAGAGCAGATCTGGGCTTCCCAGGTGAACCAGGCACCCTCTCCCTGGAGGGGACACTGCGGGTCTCAGATCCTGAGACACAGCAGCCTTGCTTTAGCAGAATGAACACAAGACAAGACAGGGTTCAGATGTGGACTTTGATCTACTTTTACAAATCCTAAAAGGGAGATTTAAGTAAAACAACCAGTGTGAACAAATTAAGAGCTTTTTAATTGATTGGGTAGGACTATTTCACTTTAATGCCTAATGACCATTTGGGATAAAGTACTTCTGTGCTAGGGAGTGACCCCCATAAGAAAAACTATCAAGAGACTTCTTTACTGGCCTAGAAAGATGAGGTATTTGCAGTATGGTGAGAGCATAAAAGCGAATTGCAAATCTCCCTTTGAAGAAATAAAACCTTGTTATCCTTCTCCTCAATGACAAAAAGAAAAATATATAAAGTATCAATTAAAATATGTATATTTATATAAAATATGTCCTACTCAGTGACCTTTTAGAGCTCTTCTAGAGTGCTGTTGTATGATCTTGTCAAACCATTATGGAAGTCTTGTACTGAAATTGAATACTGAAGACATGGTTATGTCTGGATTTCAGACTGAGAGCTGGACTCAGGTACATCTAGGTGAGCAGGGATATATTTAAAATATATTTGTATTTATATTAGTTATAGTTATAGGAGTGTGCAGAGGACTAACATAAGATTTGATGCATAGGTCCAAGGATGCACAACCAGGATCAACAGATTCTTAAAGCCAAATTAGCCAACTCTCTTTGCCTCAGGCCCCTCACAACAAACAAATGCAGGCTGGCAGCAGGAGGCCATATTTTCATCCTTCTTACCTCTCAAACTTCTCCATCCAACAATTACCAGTAATAACAATCCTAGCTGCAGCCAAACCAGAGGCCATTGCTGGCATAAAGCAAAGAGGAAGTAGAGCCTCTTCTCACCGTGCAGAGTCTGCTGCAACCTTTGCCAAGGTCCTCACTGGAAATGTGCTGTCAACATCTCAAGGGCACAAAACACAGAAAACACCTCCATGCTGCTTCCCACCTGGCCCTGCAGGCACTTACACACACACAGAGCTGCAAAGAAAGAGCAAGATTTGGAGGGCACTGACAACCTCCCTTTTTTTTAACAGCTCTCTGTGACTCCCTAATGCCTTGGAATATCTTTGGATGCCTTCTACTTTGGGATTCCAGAATTCAGTGAGGAACCCACCACCTGAAAAATCACCAGTGCAAACTCAGCATTATATCCCAGCTATAAGACCAAACTCCCTCCTCAGTGTTTGTTAAAATTTGCTTCCAGATCCAGCTTTCCTCTAATTTCACCCACTCCTTGCCCCAAGCCTTTTAACACGAGATGTAACCCAAAACTCAACAGAAGAAGAGAGAGCCAGAAGCAACCTTCTGGATGGTGAGAGGTGTCATATTTGATTTTTCCAGCTAACAGGAAAGTGAAATATTTAACGCTGCCTTTCGGATCCTTTTCTCTGTTTCTCTGCCTTTATAAAACACTGCTGTGTGGGGAAGAGGCCAAAAGAAGAAAATCAATTGTCTTTCTCAGTGCAGAGACCTTTTCAAAAATGGTGCCGTGTTCTGCAGGAGCCCAAATGTTTTTTTCAAATGCTTCTGGGCAGAAGAGCACAGAATCCTCCCAGGACTGTGCTTTATCTGGTGAGATGGCTGTCTGTGGAGTTGGGGCAGGGAAGGCTGCTGTTAAAGTTTCTTCTTTTCTTTCCTTTTCTGTGACTTTTCTAGAAGAAGAATAGCTAAGGGAAAAAAAAATTAAAAATAACAAAAGAAACAAAAGACTTCTCCAAAACAAAAAGCAAGAGCATGCTGTGATGCAATCACAGGGCTCCTGCTCTACAACTTTCTGGAGGTCTTCCTCTTCCAGGCCACTTTGGACTGCAGTTGGATGTGCCTCTATGATTCTTCAATGAGGTTAAGAACAACAGGGGTTTTTCCTCCCCATAAAAAAGAATTAAGTAGCCTCTTCTTTAAATTGTTTAAGCAACAATTTAAAAAAATCTGAGAAGAATGTTTCTGGCAATATATGACAAGCAAGGTCTGTCACAGGGCCTTGATCTCCCAGTGATAGTTCTGTCCTAATAAATAACACAGGTTTCTGGTTTTATGGTTAGGTATTTTCAAGGCAATTCGGGTGATTTGATTTTACTCTCAACACAGGCTGCAGCTGCAGCCTTAGGATCAATTTTAGGTCAATCCAGGGCAGCCTGCCACCAAAAGAGGCAATCCTGCCCTCGCTCCTGCTGTTTTCCTCAAGAATGGTCTGATGCTAGTAAATAAAAACTGATCCTCCATGAGAAATTACTGTTTCCTGATGGATCACAAGCTGCAGGACAGTGTGGTGTTTTCCCCCTGCAGTTGTGCACATGGAGCTGCTGCAGGTGGGTGGCCCTGAGGCCATGGGCTGCCAGGGGACTTGTCACTTGCTGTGGGATGACGTGGCAGGAACTGCACCTTGGACATCTACCCTGCAGATTGTGTCTGTGAGCAAGGAGATTTGCAGCTTAAATTGCTGATGTGCCTTTAAACATCCTTTTGTCAGCCTTAGAGATTTTATTTGTTGGTGGTCTTCATTTATAGGGCAGGCTAGCTGTGGTGTGGGACTTGAGTGTGGAGAGAAAAGAAGAGCAAGGGGAAGCTCTTCCAACTCCAAAAGATTCTCCTCTTTGGTTTAGGGTGAACAGAGGCCAACGTGAGTCTTTCTCTGGATTTCAGGGAGCTTTGGATCAAGCCCAAGGTGCCTCATTATCCCATGGCAGAATAAAGACACATACTCATTTTTATGAGTGAAAACTATTCTTTCTCTCCAGTGAATGGCTGAGATCTGAACACAGCTGCTATTTTGCTCTGTGCACTGAATCACTTCTGATTCTTAAGTATTGAAACAGTGACATGCATTCCCCCTGCCTAACATGGGACCTTTCTCCATTATTGTACCATGAGAAGAATATAGTAATTCATGCTGCCTTTACTTTTTAGCTTTATTATTGTTGGGATTCCTTTCACTTCAGGCTGAAAAATCAGGCAACTGGGGCAGAGAGGAATGCTGACGTTATGTCAAAATATGAAATTTCTGGGAATGGGAGAGCTACAAAAGTACTGGAGTATTCAAGCATCTCTTCACGAGCTCTTAGGCAGGAAATGCAGGAGTGGTTTATGTGAACTAACACAGAGATATGGCAAAAACCCCCTTCTTATTAATTGGTGGGTTTTGCTCCAAGGATAAATTTGGGTGTTTTTCTGGCAGAAAAGGCTGTGCAGAGGAGCCTTCATCCTCCTCCTCACTCTGGCACGTGCCAGGGATTTGACAGCATCCCCTTGATAATTCACACTGCAAGAAAGGAGCGTGGCAACTGTAAAGCATTTAGGAGAGATAAACAGGAGTGATCAGAGACCTGGGGAACAGAAGAGATGAGGAGAGACAGAAGGAATGAAGTTTTTTCTGTCTAGAGAAGAAGTTTACAGGAGACAACCACAGAAAAATAAGGCTAAGGGGGAATCTTTGGAGGTCATTCAACCCATTCCTCTCCCCTGAAATAATCTCAGCAATATCTAAATCACTGCTGATAGACATTGCTTTGACCTGTTCATGTGGTGCACGGTCTACAAGCTCCCCAGACAGCCTGCTTTGCTGCTTCACAAGTGACACTACTAAAGTATTTTCTTATCAGCTCGTTCTGAATTATTCTTTCTTCAGTTTAAGGCCTATCACCTTATCAGCCATTGTCAATTCCTAAACAAAATCAAACTTTCATTTCTGTTCACCACTCCTGTGTAAAAGGAAATAAGATTACATGATTTTTTCTTGAAAAACCCACAGTGACTATTATTCTTCTTCTTTTCCCAGATGTGTCCAAACAACTAAATTGCTTGATATTTGCTGGAGCTGAAAATATAGACGAACTGGTCTGTAATTCCCATGTTCCTCTGTTTTCCCCTGCTCTGTATGAAGATAGGTTTGCCCTTTTCCAGTTTTCTGGTATCTTACTTAGCTTTTCCTGGCTTCTCAAAGGTAACCACAGGTATCTAAGATCTTTTCAGTCCACTTTCAAAATATTCTAGCATGAAGATCATCAGGTTCAGCCAATTATAAAACATGAAGCTTATCTAATTTTCTCATTTCTTTCGTTATTCTGTGCTGAACTCCCATCCTTTTTCAATTCATTTTCCAATACTGTTAGACTCCTGCTCTCAACTGATCTTTTAAATGAACACTGGTACAAAAAAAGGCTTTAAACACTTCACCCCCTTGGTATCATCTGGCGATACCTTTCTCTTTTCATCTTATGATAAATGTATTTGTAGAACAATTTCTTGGTACTCACTCTTCATATATGTAAAAGAGCTCTGCAAAGAGAAAAGGAACATGCTATTCCTCACAGCCACCAAGGGCAGGACAAGAAATAATGATCTTCAAACGAAGGCTAGACATTAGGAAAAGTATTTTACCTGTTAAAAGGGAAAAGTTCAGGAATACATTATCTTGGGAGCTTGCTAAATTTCATATCATAGGCAGTCTTTAAGCACAGGTTACACAATTAATATGTAACTTTTTCCAGCCTGTGAACTCCTAACATTGCACCTCACGGGGCTTTACACACAGCTGGTGTAGCCCAATGTTAATGGGATTTCTCATGTTCAGATTTGCCTGAGACACACCCCCACACACACCTCCTCCTAGAAATACTCTACAGAAAAGCAAGAATCTGTGGGTTGCACTTTAGGAATTCATGAATTAGATGAACTTTTGTTAGGAACTGGGTCAGGGATTCCTGCCCATCTGCTTTTCTACAATTCAGCGATCCCAAAAATCCCAGGTACTAAGCTGAGTCATTTGTGATGTTTCAGAAGTGAAACAAATGTTGTTTGCAGTTTCATTGGTTCCCTTCACTGAACAGAGGCTCTGAAATTGACTGTACTTCTTAAAAAACTTGGTAATAATTTTTTTATCTGCCTTAAAGGCCAATTAATTGGTGACTATCAATGTCCAGCCTATTACATCCACTTTATAGTGCTGCAGGTCTCAGAATGATACTGTAGCAGAGCAGAGACAGATTTTCAGAACTAGCTCCTCATCCTCCATTCTCCAGATAATTTTCTTTAAAGCTCATCCTTTTTTATAACTGAACTGATGTTTGAATAATTTGCATATGTAAATCTGAACCAAAGAGAAACCCTCATGGCTACTGCGGAGAGGCGCCTGTTAAATGTTGTAAATTGAAATGCTTTCCTCCCCAAGCTAAAATAAAAAGTGCCCTGGAGGGTAAATTTCTGAAGGGTTTGTGACTAACCTGATTAGTCACTCTAAATTGTGATAGATGGAAGGAAAAAGCAGTTGTCAAACAAGGAGGAAATTCCAATAGAAGAGTAAATTTAGGGATGACAGTGATGATAAATTCTTACAAGCCTTAGAAAAGATCAGCCTTTTGTGTAGCTCTCATAAGGACCATTGAGTGCTCACTATATAATGGGCTGCTGTTTGGATAACTGTGGGAATGTGGTGGTGATTGGTTTTAAAAAGAAAAAGAATACCTCAAGTCCAGGTTAATCTGCATTTGAAGGTACCCATAACTAAATTTTAAGAACTCTCTTTGCTTGCTGCTCCTGCAGGTGAGTTTAAGACTGCAAGGCCAGGGGGATGTGCTGCAAGAAAGGATAGTGTTCAGGGTTAAATAATTTCAGATCAAAGCCAGGTATACATTTTTATGTGTCACTATTGGGAAAAATCAGCAAAGTTTCTGCTCCATTTTTGTCACTAATAATTTCTAAATATAAATCAGATATTTTCTAGTGGATATGTTCTATTTGTAGTGAGAACTGGATCTGTGAAGAACAGAGAAGATTGAGCAGTGAATTCTTCTAGGTTGGTTATTGCTACATGCTTTCTTCCTTTCTGAAATAAAAAATTGTCATTTTAAAACCAATATAAGAAAGCAACTGATTTTCTGTTCCACTCTGAACAAAGTTTATCGTCTGGAACTATTTTAACAGGACATGGAAGAAAAGAAAAAAATATTTCCCCTCCTTTTTCCAGAAATGCCTAGCAATTCTTCAGCTTGCTGAAAACTAAAGGGAAAACACCAATAAATGTCATTGATTTTTTTTCCCCCTGCATTTAAAATTTTCAAATATTGCTAAAACTTAACAATTCCAGCCATTTCTCAGATCAATATCACATGGTGAATACAAGGGTCTGATATTGCTAGAGTTGATAGCAATCAATTAGTTTGGGACATATACAGAAGAATTGCATGGAGAATTGATCTGTTCTGTTTTCCAATTAATTTAGTTGCTTCAGTGTTTAAATTCTTACCAGTATATGCACATTAATAGCACCCAGGAGCTTCAGTCATGGGACAGAACAGTGTTGTGCTAAGATTACACATGACAAAAAGGCAGCCCATGAGCCTGCCTGGCTGTCACTCAACTTGGCACCAACCCTTAATGGGTCTGTCTAGTTCCTGGCCATGAATAATGTGAAATTTCAGCCAGAGAAAGTTTTCTTCAGTCACGAGTCTTCCCCTCAACAGCTGAACTCTGTATCTGTAGTAATGTGGTGATTTCTTACCAGTGAGGTCACAAGGAGTGACTTCTCCCATCCATGACAATGAGTTTTATTTTGAGCAAGCCATGGTTTCTTTTTGGGGGATGTAAAGATTTCAAACTGTAGAAGTGAAATTGTAGCAAGATGGTAAATGAATGATGCTGTTGCAGGGCTTGGAGTCTGTGTTTCCCAGTACCTGAACACCTCAACCCCCTGCTGTTCCCTCAATGCTTTTTTTTCCCCTGTTTTGGGAAAAAAACCATATCATTCTATACTATAAAACTGCTACAGTGTTGTCAGCACACAAAAGTTGTGGACACTTGTCATGGGCAAAATACTTCAAGCACCTCTTTGTAGATCCAGAACACACCTACAGCCCAAACACAGGGATCCTCTAGCATCTCCCTGACTTAGTCTGAAGCAGGAAGCAGGTCAAATCTCACAAGAAAAGCCCGGGGTTTTGAGATTCCAGGGCAAAACCTGCATTTTTAAGAGGTGTGTGTGCACTCAGTTCCACTTTCTGATATGCTCACCACAGTTTCAACCATTGCCTGGATAAACTGACAACTCCAAAGGGTTTTTCCAGCTGAGCCTGACTCTTGCTAAGATAGGATAAGCGCTCTATTCCTGCTACTACATACACATTTTTGAACAGAGAATTAAAACAGCATGAATTTCACTCCATCCAGGATCTGGCACAATCCCTCCAGAACAGTAGATTAAATCAGGATTTCTCAGACTTCCGGCTAGATGTATCCTGCTCTAATAAAAGCTTTTTTATTTGTTTATTGCTTTAGCTCATTTTCACAAAGAAAATGTTGCTTTTGCCTAACCATAAATCTTTCAGGACTGTAGTCTGATGATCCTACCTATACACTGATAGACTATAGGAGAGAATCTTCTCATATTTTCTGTGATAACATTAAATACAAACTGTAAAACAGAATCCATGGGATTTCCTCTAACTTTCAAAGACTTACAGTATGTGTCTTTTCCCAAGAATAATTCCCACTGAAGCAAAAAAAAGCCAGCAAGAAATTAAATGAAAGCCAATGGCATCTTGGTTTATGGAGAAATGCAATATCAGATACAGGGGTGGCCATCCTGGGAAAAACCTCATTGCAGATGTTATTTGTAGGAATCTGTATAGACATGCTACTCTCCTCTAAAGGAGTTGTCAGTGAAGTGTTCACCCCCTGATTGAAATACCTGGGCAGCAGCAAAAGATCTGGATTTTGGCTGAATTTCTGCTCTTTCCACTGGTCCACAAATGGCTTTTTCCATCTGTGTGAGAGGAGTGGTGGTGGTTACACTTTGTGGCAAACACTCTGATGTATGACGTGTCTAGTGATAATATAAATTATTTCCTCATCTTGTTGGATGCCCCATTACTCCAAGGGCATGACAAAGTTTGTCATGTAAAGTCATGGAGTTTCATTACTGATGAAGGCAGTGCCAGGCACAGTGGGAGGCATCATTCCATCTCCCCATGTACATGGCTGGTTTCTAAATTAACTGTGACCACTTTGGAAGATGACCAGGGCATCCCTGCACAAAGTTAAGTGGAAACTTCTGCTCCCTGTACAGGGGAGAGAAGAAAATACATTCTTTACAAATAAAAGCCATGAATTCTTAACATGTAAACACATGACAAAATTGTCTACAGGACAATTCAGGTGTTTCAGGCTTGCTGGATTGGCAACCATGTTTTTTAATCATGGAATACCCCTCTAAATTTTCTTGCATCTTTTCTAAATTATGAAACATCCTCCTCCCACAAGAGTAGAGCATGGACTGAACATGATGGCAGATAAAATAGCAGCAATCATGTTTTTGGTAAGTGCCCAGGATACCCTCATCAGAATCTCCCTTTTGCTAAATGTCTTGATTCCATCATGTTTGTAAACCATTCTCTGGAAGACAACTGGGCATGGAGAGGGAAGATTCCTGCATGTGCTGACCACAGCATTTCCCTCAGTCAGACCTAAGACCTCTGGGTGGATCTTTGACAAAAAATTCATCCTCCTTACTGAGCATGCAGAAGAGATGATACATCCTTGAACAGCACTTTGTTACAACAACATGTCACAAGAGCTAATATTGCCTTCAGCAGTGCATGCATTAGAAGTATGATAGTTGATATGCTAAGTGATTTTTTAATAGACCTTGTTAAACATGTTAGCTTCAGAGACCTCAAGCTATCTATCACTAGAGAGAGTCTTTTTTTTTTTTTTTTTTTTTCTAGGGCTTAGCAAAATTAACTGATTTTTTTCCTGTAGATTTTCCCTACAAATTTATTTTCAATAGTACCAGGCCCTCCAAGAGGATGTGGTCTCCACAGCCCTCCTCTGTGTGGCAGTGGGAACTCCCAAGCACCTCACCTGCAGTTTTAACTGCAGCCATGAAGGGAGATGGAGAATGGATGGAATGTGCCAGCATAATTAGGGAAACTAAACCAAGGAAAGGATGAGAACACTTCAGAGAGGTAGGAATTTGCCAGCAGCTGAGACAATTGAAAGGCTGAGGAAAATACAGGCAGTTTTCCATCTTGTGGATGAATGCCACTGCCTCCTTTTCCACTCATGTCTTGGTTTAAAGACTCCTTTAGCATTTATTAAGAGCACACCACTCTACCAAGGCTGCAGCTCACCCCTATATGGATCAGCACAGACTGGGAATATGCCTGTCCTCCCGATTTCCAAAGCTGGCAACGTTGCTGGAAGCATGGTGGGGTGAGTGAAATTGTATTTACACTGAATTTTACAGCTAAACTCAGCATTGAATTCCAGTGTGGACAAGTTCTGGGACAATAGGAGAGTCTTCATAAAGGGAGGGAGTAGCCAAGAAAATCAGGATACTTCTTCTCAAGGGGCAGCTGCTTTGGTGCTATCTAGGGTGAATCAGCCCCTAAGATGTAGGATTTCTGGCTTTTCTAGCAATAAGCCAAAGCAAAGGGTTTAGAAAGAGAAGCGGGAACTGTCTTTAAACCAAACAAATAGCCTGGATCCTGGTACAAAGGGTCAGGAAAGAGGGTTTACTTCTGGTCCCTGGAACTGAGAAAATACCCTGAAACTATAGAATGAAATGAGAGGGAAAGCTGCAGTTTCCCTGTTACTGCTGACACACAATTAATATAAAATAAGGAGGCTGTTTGGTGTTGGTTTGCAGTGATCCATCCCCACCGACACAATGAGGGCTAATGAACTAAATCTGAAAGCATCAGCATAAGATTTTGACAAATGCGTTGTTTGCCTATTGAGAGGGTAGAAAATGATTATAAATGACAAGCTGGGCTTGTTTTCAGGCATGGACACTCCAGGAGCAGCGGCATTATGGCCTCAGTTGGCTGTTCTCTGTGTAAATGATTTCACACTTCTGCTACTGAATCAATTGGGTGTTTCTCCATTTAAGAATTGCCAAAATAAAATATCTCCTGCTCCACGGTCAAGGCATGTTCTTGGCTCCCAGGGAGGAAGAAGGGTTTAAACATATCTGGATTTTTTTATTTTAAAGTGAAGTGTTGGTCACAATGTAGTGCACTCTCACTGCTCAAAATTCATGGGGATATTGAAATTTTTAAGCAATTATTAACAAATGTGGTGGAAACACAGAATATTGTACTATAAAGTTGAATTAAAAGTCATATTTCATGTCTTTTTGTTCTGGAAGAAAAAGAGAAGATATATACTTAAATATTTTAGCTACAAAAAGTCCAGACACTAAATTAAAGTGAAAGTTCTGGTACAAACGACAGATCATATAATAGTTAAATGTAATTTAAATTCTGAAATCTCTTATTCCAGCATTTCTCTCAAAGAAGGTTATGACCTACATAGACATCTCACAACCTAACTTTGCTCCTTGTTTCTCTGGTCTGCCAGTTCTTGGGCAGAAATTCTGTAACAGTTAAAATTCCCCAATGAGGTAGAAAATGTTATAGAAAGAGCAGGAACGAGAAGAGTTTGGGCTGATTTACTGCTCCCCATTGCTCAGTTCTGCACACATCTGTGCCATTATAAACATAATGAATAATAAATCCAAGCTCATTTTTAGGGCTGCATCCATTGCAAGTATAAATACACAAAGGCAAAGGATTTCTCCTTGGAAAGTCGGAGAGAGGGAGTTTTATGTAATTCTTATGAGACTTAATGAAACCCTGAAGATGAAACGATTTCCATTTTGCCTTCATGGGAGCAGACTTAAGTGAAACGGTACCTTTCATTCCTCTTTACAGAAGGAGGTTCAGAGCACCAGCAGGTGGGCAGGTTTAAATCAGCAAAGTGCAAACCTCGCAAAGACTGGTGTCTGGGCTCAGTGCAGGGAGCCACGGGAAGTTTGGATGCTCTGAACTGCCTATCATGAAGCAAGGAGGTGTCCCACATGCTTGTCCAACCTCCAGACTCCCAGGAGCTGGGTTCCAGTGTGGGGACTCCTCTGGGTTGTGTTGACTCAGCTGAGCCAACCTACAGCTCTAACCCCAGGCATGGGGTTGTTGCACGTGTGGTCTCACAGCACTCTGCTCATTATGGTAATTAGCATTATTCTTCATGCAAAGAAGCAGAGAAAAGGCCCAAGAAGTAGAGATCCACTTTTCCTGCATCTTGGTCCTCATTTCTGCTCGATTCCTCTGCCCATGGATTTCCCCTCACTGGCAACTCTTGCCATGTGCTTTTCAAGGAGACTTGTCACTGCAGCTACTCTTCCCTAATTTCTCACCAGGGAATGCATTTCCAAAACTTCTGTACCTCTTTGGTGAGGGTTAGGTTAAACAGAAACAGGCAGAGCTTTACTGTCAGCTGTGCAGGGGGAGGAGGGTCTTTGGAAGTTCATATAATGCTGAAGGGATCCAACACTGGCTACCAAAGGCTCATGCACACTTGTAGAAATCTCTCTAAAAAACCCTTCCTAACTAGTCATGCACTCTTGCAAGCCACAGGTGAAGCAGGCCTGGAGAAGAGGTGTGCTGATCCTCCCTCCAGCAGTCCCTCCAAATCAGGATGCTGAGTTGCATAAGGAACATCCTTCTTCACACTTGCTACTTGGCTCTCTGCGTTCCTGGCAAGCCCAGGTTTTTTCCCTTTACCAGTAACACGGTAACATGCAAACTGAAAAATACTGGCTTTGCTTAGCTTTAGGTAGTGCAAATCCAGGGAAAGTTACTAATATGTCATTTGTGGAAGAATTAGGAGAATAACCTACTAAAACAGGTTTTCAGGATATTTGCACATTCCAGGAACCCAGTGAGGGTGAAATGAGTTTTCCTCCTCCCTGCAGCATGTTCTTGACGCACTGGTGTCACCCAGAAGAGCAGAGGTGGAAACCTCTTGGCTTGACCCTCAGGCATAATCCTACAGTCCCCAGGCCAAACTCTATCCTGACAAACATAAAATGGAGGAAGGAATTTTTTCCTACCAACTTCAGGCTGTTTCCGACCCTTGTCTATTGTCTCAGGTTCTGACACAGAGTCCATTTTCTTAGCCCCTCTTTCAGCCATGCAAATCAGGCAAAGCAGAGCGCACAATGGAACTTCAGCATCTTTTCAGATCACTGGTTCTGAGCCCCCTTGAGAAATCCATAAAGGCCCTCCCTGGAGTATTTAGCAGATAATGCTCCCTCTTTCCGCCTGCGGTGTTTTGAAAAATGTAGCCCATAAAATGTGTCTGACATTGTACAGCAAGCCCAGCTTCCCTGCGAATGCCGCGGCCTCCTCGGGACGAACACGGTTCCCATTGTTAGCCCTGACTTGCTGAATGCAGAGAGGCCAGGGGAGATTTCTATGCCTTGCACAGCAATAGCACATGACTTGGAAGGGAACTTCTCAAGGAAAGTATATTTGATCACTCATAAAACCCTTTCCGGAGATGCATGCTGAACTCTGTGTGTGTGTATTATAGCTGGCACTGTTAACAACACCTAGTGCTAAGCTTCCATGAGATTTTCCCACACAAGGCCGGGTTTGGTTGCTTATAACCTACTTGGTCAGGCTTTAGCAGCTTGGACTGATTTTTTTTCCATGCAGAATAGTTGCTTCAGGAAGAATATATATTGGAAATTTCTGCCAAGACAGACTGGTCTTTTTTTCAGAGCGAGTTTACAGGAAAATACATTATTTTTGCCCCTGTTAAATCTTACAAAGATTTTATTGAATAAATCTTTTTTTTACCTCATTGCTTTGGTATTTTTAGGGAAGGTTTCTGCTCTAGAGATATTATTGTTAACCCTCTCTTCTTCCCTGTTATACTTGGGTCAAACTAGGAGCTTACTAAAAAAGAGCAGTCTCTTCAGACGTGCTAGAGATTGGTAAAGGATATCTCAAAGGTTAGAGAGAATTTTACCTATAAATAGATCAGCTGAGGCGTTCCTGCACACTAAAATAGAGTTGGGAAGCACAAAGTTCCTCTTTCTGCTGCCCGGGCAAGGGCAGTGCCCAAAGAAAAGCTGGAGAGGTGTTTTGGGAAGAAACTGCAGCATTCATACAAAGAAATCTTCCTCTGAGATGGAATATATCCTCCTCTGAGATGGAATATATCCTCCTCTGAGATGGAATATATCCACCTCCAGACACAGCACGTCCCCTCGCCCATCCCCGATTCTCGAAGGGAACACGCAGGAGCGTAAGATGAGCTGAGGAGGGTCAGGGATAACCTTCCTTTCACCTCCCATCCATTACTTCTCCTCCCCCATATCTCAAGCCCATAACCTTTATCAGCAATGGAACTAATTGCATGAGAAAGTGCAGGGGGTGGCAGGAACATCTGGGCCACATACTGCACATGCCACTGCAAGCTAACCTCTCACGCTGTCGGGTGCAAGCACGTCAGGGACACAGCTGTGCCCCACACGCACAGCTCCAGCGGGCAGCACCCACCTCAGGGTGCAGAGAGGAAGAGGAAAGAGGGAGAAAATGAATGAAGATGGGAGATGGGAGGTGGGAGGAAGGCAAGGCAAGACATGATGAAACTTTTTGGCTAAGGGGTGGTGCGTCGCAGCCAAGCAACGAGGCAAATCCTTGGAGAAACACCCCTTGCACACCCTGTGTGTAGTGTACCAGCAATGCTCTGCACGAGCCAGATTGGGTTTAAATGGAGACAAAAGGGGCAAGATGCACTGGAAAACGGGAAGGAGGGAAGGGAAGGTGCAAAGGGAAAGAGACTCTCAGAGCACTGAGTTTTTGCAGGCTCTCCTCGACCCAGATAATCAGCAGAGCTCAAGCTGACAGCAGGGGATTTAAACACTTATAGGGGGAACTCAGCTGGGTGTCTCAAGGGAAAAAGGGTTGGGAAATGCAGTTCTGTAGAAAAGACAGAGAGAGAGAAAAGAGCTGTTAAGCAGTGAGAGAGACATCTGCAGCATAGCTGTTCATTTTGGTTACTCTCTGCTCTGAGCTGGCAATGGGAATGCATGAGAAAACACCTTCAGCATCCTGATTCTTTTGAGGAGAGACAAAGGAAAGGGCCCAGGCAGAAAGCCAAGTCGAACAGGCATCAGTAGCCCAAGTCCTGGGCTGATTTTAGGTACCAGAGATGCCACCTTGTAGGAAGGGACCTCCCAAGTTCTGCAAACTGATTAAAAATGCTGCCCACAGGCCACTGTCCCTGCTTTAGTATTCCATACCTATATGGGCCAACATGCAAGGCCAGGAGGGATACAGGGAGGTAAAATCCAGGGCACAGTTCCTTAGGAGGACCTCTAAACCCAGCCATTTGTGAAATCAGTGCATCACTAGGATGAGAAATGGTCCTACTCCCAGCCACCATCTGACGATGGTGCCCTTCAGTGGCAGTGCTCCATAATACAAGTCATGTAAATTTTGACAGTTAAATGATTGTTTACTTAGAGATAGGATTAATGCCCTAATTGATTAATAGGCATACAGACATGTTCTGTGCAAATAGACAGGTCTGCAAGGAAAAGAAAATCCTTGCAGAACCTTTGAAGACTGTTTGCCCCCTGAAACTCCACCCTGGGTAAAAGAAAATTCTCTGTTCTCTTGGTAGCAATGGCAATGGGGGATTTTCATCCTGTTCCTACCCTGCCCACTACCATTTATGTACTACTGAGTATCCTCTGAGGTCTTCTGGAATCATTTCCTTTGCAAAAATCAATGGGGTTGAAGAACAGGTTAAAAATGGTGATACTAATCCTAGGATATTCTTTCAAACAACTAACTTTTAATTTCAAAAAGACATTGGGTTTTAGGGACCCTCAGTCTTTTAAAACTCTATATCACTTAGAACAAATTAAAAGATTTTTAGTTATTTTATTACCTCTTTAAGCAGATCTTAAAAAGTATATGCCCTTAGAAGAATAGAGGTTTATATGTGGCATTCAGGATCCACTATGCAAGTGGATCCAGATATAGGATGTTTCTCACATTTCTCTGCTGCAACAATAACATACAACTCACATATGCTCTAAAGACAAACTTTGCAGAAGCACTAGACAAAGACAGCACCAGAAGAATTTACACACACACATGCACAGTTAATTTTCTGCTTGTAAAGCAAATGAATGCTTTATTACTTGTCCTTTCTCTAGGTCAAATTACTGGACAATGCTCGTTAAAACTGACTTTTTCTACCTAGGGTGTTCTAAGGAAGCACAGTGAAGGGCTGTAGTGACCACTGTCTGTTAGAGACTCACAGAAGCATTTGGAAACAGCAGCTGAGGTTTGCAGTAGGGTTGCTGTGCACACATGGGCTAGGGCATCCCAAATTCTTTCCAGTCCTGCCATGGGGGCAGGATTGGAGCTGCTGTAGGTGGGAGGCTCTCTCTGCCCCTGCAGCCTGCTTTCTCTGAAGGGTGTGTGGCTCACCCTCAGGGCTTGTGGAACAGCCTGTAAATGTGACCTACAGTGCTGGTCTTTAAAGACACATTTATAAAGTACAAATTTGCCTAAGTGGTTTTGGAAACAAGACTTCCACCTGCCCACAGTACCATGAATCAGGTCTCACTCTTGTCCCAACACCAGCTGTGACCCAGCCCAGCCTTTGCTGGCTACCTGCAAAGTTGAGCTCAGCCACTCACTACCACTGCAAATGTGTTTTGCCTGTCAATGGGATCAGCCAGTTTTCATGCCAAAGGAAGGGAAGTAATCCATTTAACAAAAGCAACACATTTTTATAGCTTCTGGAAACACTTCTGTTGCAAAAACAATAAGGTGAAGGAGCAGGAGGGGCAGTCCTAAAACATTTTCCAAACAATGGGCCTTTTCTTTTAATGGGTGTTTATAGAACCCCAATCTTTCAACACTGTGTATCCCAAAATATATTAAAATCACTGCATTGTGGCTAGTTAGGATTTATATTTTCTACTTGCTTAAGTTATTTACCCTGGTTCCTAATGATACAATATGAATGTATCAGATGCAGATTCCATTCCCCATCCCCAAAGGCCTTGGCACTGCTCTTCCCTGCTCAGTTCCTTTTCAAGGAATAGGTTAGGTTGGGGCAGTATCATGCAGATTATCTTCTTGACTTAAGAATTATTTTATACTATAATAATTGAGGTAATATCTCCCTTGACCTCAGGTGTCATCTAAGGCTTCTCCTGGTTATACCCCACATGGGCACAACAGCATCCATACAAGGAGAAAGTGTGTTATGCCAAATAGTTTAAATTAGATTAAACACATATTTCCCAGTCCTACAATAAAGGATGACCACTATTCCTCTTGCTGCTTTAAAACCCTCTGCTCTAAAACTGCACTATCCACTATCTAGGGTAGGAGACTTGGAACAACACACTCTTATTTTGGGATATAAGAGCACACACACAAGGAATTAATTCATCAGTAGTTAATCTGGAATGATGTCATGCATAGACAACTCTCCAAGCCTGTGACAAATATGGGGGAGAGGGGAGAAGAGACTGTGAAGTATCTTTAATTCCTTCTTCTCTTACTCCCTGTCCTGCAGCAGCTCTGTCCCATCCTTCCCACAAGTGAAAGGGAGCTTTAACAACAGCTGTTTCCTCCAGTGCCCAGTGTGCTCTGCAGGAAGGACAAACCACATTGCCTGGCAATGGGGACAAGGAGGAGGAGGGTTAACAGGGGGGTCTTGCAGGAAAAAGCCTGCAGTGAGTGGGGAGGTTGAAGGGCAGCCTTTGCAAGAGGCTTGCTCAGGGGCTGCTTTCCACTGCTGGAGTGCTCCAGGGAGGGCTCCAGAGTAACCAAGAGCTGCCTCTGCCTCTCCAGGCAGTGGTGGTTGGAGGCACATCCCTTGGAATGGCCACTGAAGCCAGGAGCAAGCCAGCTGTTAAAGGGAGAGTTTTTCCAGTGTCTGAAGCATGCTGGGCTCCTCTGCTTCGGGGTGGTGGTGCTTGGGTGACTGGTTTTATTCCTCCTCTGCCCTGAGTGCTTTAGAAGAGCCTCGTGAGGAATAAAACTGCTGGTGTGGCGGCAGCAGGCTCTATCTCTGTTTACAAGACGAGGGGGACTTTTGTGCACAGCTACCTACCTCCCTGCAAGGGAAGGCTGCTCACACAATGGGGACCTAACAGACTGCATCTGTTTTGTCTTAGTCTAAAGCATTCCTTTCTGGTGCTAACTGGGAACAATTTAGCTGGAATTTCCAATTGAAATGAGCTTTTTAACTTCTATATTGACAATTTAAGTTCTTCTCAGGCAGGGGATCTGCCGTGTACTTTACAAATAGGCCAAACCAAATCTCTATTTTTACAAGTTTTTGCTCAGACCAAATCTATTTTTCTAAAGTACTGTTCTTTTACTCAAACATGGATTTCAATGCACTGCCACAGGGGGTACCCAGTAACAGCCTATCCTGCAGGAATTTTGATTTCAATCAACTTGAAACAGGATTGAGGAGGTGGGTGAAGGAATAGTCCTGGAAAATCCTTTGTGAGGAAGTTGTTTAGATGCATCTGAAGTTATGTGCAAAACAGCCTACACAAAGAGCAGAACTTTTACTTTTTATGTAAGAACAACCAGACTAAAGGTCCAGCACTGTGTCTAACAAGAGTCTCATGCGCTGGGAAAGCATGTGAGTTATAGGGCAGGATTTCTCCTATTATTTCTCCTACCCTTCCTCTGTAGTCTATTTGAGCAGTCACTGATTGTGGCATGTCTGTGAAGGTGTCTACTAGCACCCCTGGATCCTTCTCCTAAAATGTCTATATCTCATCCCCTTTTCCAGCCCATCTCACCACACCACACCCTGCAGGAGGTGCTTGTGTGCCCCACAGCATGGCCCACCACCCAAGGACCCTTCCATCCCAAATCCCAGGGACCTCAGGGCTGCATTGCAGGGACCTAACAGGGATGGAACAGAGGGAAAGCCCCTCTGAATATTGCTTATTCCTGTCCTCTCAGGAGAGACACAAACACTGAGCAATACCACAACTTCTTAGATCCTCTCTGCACAATCAGTGAGAGAATACTGGCCTTGGAGATGAATTGGCACAAAATATGTGTTGAAAATTATAGACAATTACTGAACTTTGGTTATGGATGTAAGTTCAAGAAACTTCTTTAAAATTAGGCAAGCCAGTAAGCCTTGACAGATGGGTGGCTAAGAGTATGAGTCAATTTGTTTGTGACAAGCAAGGAATGGACACAGCAAAAGGAAGCCATGCTGGTGGCTAGGGCACAACTGAGCTAGAATTTAACCCAGATCTCCTGAACTCCAGCCCAGGTTTAAAGCAAATCTGTGATGCTTCAGGGTGGGTAAAAAAGGGATATAGCACTCTTGTAAGAATAAGTACGTCAAAGAAATAGATGTTCCTGGAGACAGGTGACTTAGAAAAATAATGTGAGCGTAGAAGAAAAGATAAAAGCTCCTGCAACAGTAGAGGGGAAAAGGGAGAAAACTGGAGGAGTAAAGGAGGAAGGGGGAGGGAGGTCTTTCATAAACTTATTCATAAAACTTTGGAGGTTACTCATGACACTGAGCCTGCAGGTACAAATCTTGTCTTCCTCCCGGAGCAGGACCTGATGACACTCTAAAAAGTCTTTGCTTGTTCATTAAGGATCTCTTTGTCCAGGACTTGGTAATGCTATTCCTCAAAAACAGAGAAACCAAATGTCTTGAACTGCTTCTTTCTCCCTGCTTGAAGATGACACCAAGTTGGGTGGGAGTGTGGATTGTTGGAGAACAGGAACGCTCTGCAGAGGGATCTGGACAGGCTGGATTGATGGGATGAGGACAATTGTGCTGAGTGCTGGGTCCTGCACTTGGGTCACAACAATGAAGGGCTACAGGCTGGAGGCAGAGTGGCTGGAAAGTGTCTCACCAGGAAAGGGCCTGGGTTGACAAGGCTGAACAAGAGCCAGGTGTGCCCAGGTGGGCAAGAAGGCCAATGGCACCTGGC
Organism: Notiomystis cincta; assembly: GCA_013398075.1. NCBI lineage: Eukaryota > Metazoa > Chordata > Aves > Passeriformes > Notiomystidae > Notiomystis > Notiomystis cincta. The sequence goes on from VZRX01008261.1 coordinate 184,165, forward strand.
CTGTCTCAGCAACAGTGTGGCCAGCAGGAGCAGGGAAGTAACTGTACCCCCATACCTGAGGGGCCACACCTCGAATCGTGTAGTTTTGGGTCCTTTACTACAGGAAACACATTGAGGTGGTGGAACATGTCCAGAGAAGGGCAATGGAGCTGGGGAAGGGTCTGGAGCACAAGTCTTATGAAGAGTGGCTTAAGGCAACTGGGAGTGTTTAGCCTGGAGAAAAGGAGGTTCAGGGGGCCCAGAAAGAAGCTTGTAGGTAGGCTGGGGTTTAGATTGGGTGTTAGGAACCATTTCCTCACTGAAAGGGTTGTCAGACATTGGAATGGGCAGCCCAGGAAAATTATGGGGTCACCACCCTGGCAGTGTTCAAAAGGCATGTGGATGTGGCACTTGGGGACATGGTTTGGTAGTGCTGGCTTAATGTTGGACTCAGTTGTATTAAAGGTCCTTTGCTACCTAAATGATTCTGTGATTCTTTGAACCTTACATTTCTTTCCTCCCTGTTTTCAGGCTGACTTAGCTACACGAGGGACAGGGCTGCTGCTCTGCCCCTGCCTGCCCCATCTTCAGTGCAGACTCTTGGCGGTTGGAATCTCTGCTTAAAACCAGTGGGCCTGGAGGGTCATGTNCTGGGAGTGTTTAGCCTGGAGAAAAGGAGGTTCAGGGGGACCAGAAAGAAGCTTGTAGGTAGGCTGGGGTTTAGATTGGGTGTTAGGAACCATTTCCTCACTGAAAGGGTTGTCAGACATTGGAATGGGCAGCCCAGGAAAATTATGGGGTCACCACCCTGGCAGTGTTCAAAAGGCATGTGGATGTGGCACTTGGGGACATGGTTTGGTAGTGCTGGCTTAATGTTGGACTCAGTTGTATTAAAGGTCCTTTGCTACCTAAATGATTCTGTGATTCTTTGAACCTTACATTTCTTTCCTCCCTGTTTTCAGGCTGACTTTGCTACACGAGGGACAGGGCTGCTGCTCTGCCCCTGCCTGCCCCATCTTCAGTGCAGACTCTTGGCGGTTGGAATCTCTGCTTAAAACCAGTGGGCCTGGAGGGTCATGTTCCCCTCGAGTCCTGCACTGGAACCTCACTCCAATGAATTCTGCAGCTGTGCCAGAGAGTCCCAGGCTCCTGCCTAATTCACTACCCACATGTGCAGGGAGAGAAAAAAAAGAACTGCTTCCCCTTGCCAAAAAAATTAAATGAGTCGTAGGCATCAATCACTCCCTAACATGCACATTTTTATTCTCAAAGAGCTTCATTTAGAGTGTTTTAATATAGAACAGCCTGACAGAAACAATGCCTCCTAAATAGCTGTATGGGACTTTTTAGTCAATAGTACATACAGTAAATATTTATTATAACGTAACACAGGTTCTGTTTGTTTCTGCTTGTTTTTGCTTTTTATACTTTGCATTTGATGTGAGTGGGAGACACACCAAATATTGTAAATATTTATAAAGTATTCAGATTTGATATTATTTGCTCAGGTACAAATGGCTCCAGTTACTAGACTGTCACAAATGAGAAAACCACAAATACAGAGCAACACTGAATGAAAACACAGTGGAAACATGACATAACCACATCTACGGACTGCAGTAAACATTCCTCACAAGGAGGAACTAAATAAAGGTGCAAATATCTTTTTAAAGAGCTGTTTTGGCAGATATTTTAGAGACATCAACTTAGTGACAGGGGTTTTGTTCCCCACCTTCTAAGTGTCACTAAAATATCATAAGTCTAAACTTACATGCAATTAGCTTTTGGCTATTTTGTTTCTAAAGAAAACCTCGCCCTGGAGAGTGTAGATAGATGGATGAGGTGGGGTTCTTTTTTAAGACATTCAGTCTTGCTTTACAAAATAAACATCCCTTTAGATAAGTTGCCTGAGGAGCCTTGAATTATTTTTTTTTTTGGAAAAGACAGATGATCCAGAGGGTCACGGACCTGCTGTCATTCCCAATTCAGTTGTGGGGGCACTACTAGACATTTCCTATCAGCCAACATGGTTATGGTTACCTTAGTGACTTAGTGCATCTCTGATGTCTGTAAATCTTTTACCATATCAGCTGAAACCTCTTTAGGTTGGGATGAATCAGAGGGCCTGGCACTAAGCTCTCTTGTGCAACAGCAGTTTGGCCATGCCAGGAGAGATCCCTCTCCAACGTCCTTGGAGCCAGCCCAGCATTGTGGCCCCAGCTGCCCAGCACTGGGCTCCAAGCACGCTGACCCAGTGAAGATGAGCCCCGTGTTGGTCACCGTGTGACAGGACACAGCAGGTTCACGTGGGCCCGCTCTGGCTGGGGGGATTCCCACTGTTGTGGTCCTCATTTCCCAGTCCATCACAAGTAGTTTTGTCTACAGTTTTCATCAACTGTGATTCAGAAGGATTTTTCTAAGGCTGGTTGGTTTGAGTCATAACCAAGGATCTGAACTGCAGACAAAATTTCTGGCTGGTTTGTGTTTTATCCTGAGCTATTTCCCCAGTGCTAGTTTGTCTTTTATACTTGCACAATCAATAATTTTCCTCACTGATCATACTTGGTATATCATTTATTTCCGTTGAGTAACCCCTCTGGATAAAGCATGATGAAGTAAATACCGGAGACAAACACAGAAAACATCTGGAATATGTTTTTCTCTCCAGCCAATTCATCATTTCCAAATGTACTGGAGGCTGAACTGGTAGCTCAAACAAGACTAGGTATTGATAGTATTTTTCTGCCATTTTTGTTATTATTCTTTATTATAATAAAGTTCTGGTTTTCGCCTCACTGGAAACTCTTCTCTTGTTTTTCCCATGGTGTAGTAACAGCAATGTATTATTGGCATGGCCTGTAGTTCAAAGTCTTTGACATTTATTTTTTCCAATTTTTCCCTTACAAGGGCCAAAAAAGAAGTTAATAAAAGCATTAAAACCACCTGTGAATGGTCATTTAAATGCCACATTTAAATTAACGATAAGTAATCTACACTTTCAAAAAATCCTGACTGACATGTAGGTTTGCTTTCTCCCCTTCCAAACTATAGGCTAAGTACTAAAAATAAAGTGAAATAACACTCAGGTGCTAAATAGATTATGACTCACAGCTGGAGGCAAAGAAATTGCAACTCTATCCCAATTACGCTAATTTAATTGGGTGTTAAAAAATCCTGGGTTCCCAACAGTAGTAGCCAAGGCAAGGTCATAGACATCTAACAGGTAAGGGAGCCATCTCTAATTTTTTTAGTTTATTTTGTTTTAGCAGGTTCTTCTGATGCTGGTAGAAAGGCCTGTCCAGACAGGAATTTCTTCATGTGAAATTAGTATATAAAAATAATGTTTGTGTAAGCAGCAGAGCAATACCCTCATGTGGGAGGTGAACTCGCAGCTCTCTGACACTGCTACTGCTGTGGGCAGAGGTTCTGTGCTAGAAGAGAAGGGGTCAGGGTGCCCCTGGTTTATCCCTTCCAGCCCCAAGGTCTGTGATGCTGAACCAACCCCTGCTATGAAGAACAAGGGCTTTGTGCCAGGCTTTGCCACCTTTGGGCACGGGGACATCGATGCTTTCTTTTCCTGCTCAGAAAATGAGGGTGATGACCCTGAGCAGGGTCCCAGCACCCAACACAGGCCTGTACTCATCCCCAGCCCGTCCCACAGAGTCTAGAGCAGGTGATGAGCCTTGTCAAAGCCCCAGAGGGGCTCTGAGGACCTTTAAACCCACCCAGCGTGGAGGCACTCTGTGGTGGTGTGGGCAGAACCAGCAGCAGGTAACCCCGCTGGCCTGGGAAGCCAGGGAGCACAGAGCTGAAGGCAGGATGCGATCTCCTGCTGGGTGGAAGAAAAGGGAATTACTTCCTCCCTGGGAATACCCTCCTGAGGCTTTTTCCTTCCCCTTTGGTAAAGATAAAAGAAACACAGTCCACCTCCTGTGCTGAAGAGTTCCCATTTCTCCCCAGCCTTCCTCTCCTTCTCCTGCTCAGCCTCCCGAAAGCAAAGAGCCACTGGCAAGAGGAGTCAATAAGTAAATAGCAAAGGCTGTGGAGAGGGGACTGTGCTTTCACTGAGCACCTGGAGCCAGGCTGTCAGAGGCATCAGCCAGGAGCCACGATAGCAGCCCACAAGGAGCCACCTCCTGGTCCAGCACCCCTCCTTGCTGAGCACCTCCCTACCACAAGACATCACCTGGGGAGCCCCCACAAGCATCACCTGCCTTGGACTTGAAGGGGGCAGTGTGTTTAAGGGATTTCCTCTCAAAATATAATAAGCAAAGGTTGCTCTGGCCACGCACATAATGAGTTTGGCACCAGGGGAGTGTGTTTCTCTCTGCCTTTGGTTCCTGCAGATTGAGGCTCCTCATCGCCCGCGAGAGCGTGGCTGTGCCTGTGCCTTGTAGCTGCAGTGTCCTTTTAAACAGTCTCCGCTCTGTGATCTGCACATCCAAGGGGAGCCTTCTCTCACCAGCCGAAGTTGCAGCCTTGTGTTGTGACAATTTCCATTGTGCCAGATGCTTCTGCTTCAGCTTGGGATCGGGCTGCAGTGAAACGGAACAGCCTGAAACACATTAATTCTTTCAGAATATAAAAAGCAGCAATCAAACTTTCTGTATCGCTTTGTAAGGGGAATAAATAGCTTCGGGGGCCAAACGTTTTTAAAACCCAAAAATAAGAATTACTTTAAAATAACAATTAAAAAAAAAGAATAATTTTTCAAAAAGCAAAAACAACAACAAAAATTCCCCAAACCATCATGCAGCTAACGCAAAGATTCTGCCAACAAATTATAGATGAAGGAGCTGTCAGTACAGAAGCAGAATTATGGAAATGAAAGCTCATGAAGACCTCTGCATCCATCGGTGCCCGAGCCGGCGGGAGCGGCGGGGCCGCGGGACGGAAGGTGGCAGTGCAGCATAACGAGAGCCGAGTGTGTCTGCCTGCATAAAGCACCGCACTTAGCATTTGTTTATCATTCCCGAGGTACAGGGCTAGCAAGTTTCACCATTAAAAAAAATACCTCTTTAGGTTTGGGTTGGGTTTTTTTTTTTTTTTTTTTTGGCCTTTTGTTGGGTTTTTTTGGTCGTGCGGTTTTTGGGGGGTTTTTTGGATTTTTTTAAATGTGCAGATCAAGCTGAAATTAAGGGGAAAGCTGGCGGATCATTTAAGGAAACGAGAGCGAGAAATACAAATAGAGATGTGGTCTGGTTTATGCACGCACACAAAACCTAAACAAACATGAAACCTTTCATTGAGGTGAGCAGAAAATCTAAGAATTACAGCGTATTGTCACAGCCACATATCTCTATGCATACGGTATTTTTTCTGAACAACTATCATAAAAAATTGTTTTAAGAATAGGAGTAAAGATTTCCCATAGGCTACATTCATATTGATATATTCCTTTCAGATTTGTCTTTATTTTCAAGCCTTATTTTACATTTTCCCCAAATACTTTGTTACAGCATCCTTATCTTTTCTTTCTCAAATAAGGGACAGTAGACATTCAGTGTAATGAAGAAAAACACTCTTGACTCCGTTTACTTCCCACTGAGAGCCAATTGAATACAGGACCCACCAGAAAAGAACGATTTTTCATTAGTTTTCAACTTCCTGAAATGGAAAAACTCCAGTGTTCAAAAACTCCTTACCCTTCACCAAAAAGAGAACAAATAAAGTCTGGCTTTTGCTTTGTGTTTGGTTTACAGCATTCAATATTCATAAAAACAGCTTAAAAAAAACCAAAACCCTGAGGGACATTAACTTTCTAAACTTAAAAAGATATATCTATTTTATAATTATTTTCCCACATTTTCCATTGTTTGATGTATGAGATATCATGAGGTTAATAATTTAGGGCCTGATCCCATTTGTTTTTCCTCAGAGAAATACTATTCTTCAACATATTTTTATTTTTTCTGGGTCTGAGGCACTTACCAGGCAGAGTATTTCAGGGACAGGGTGGTTGGGGTCAGAGCCAGCATCCCTTGAGCACTGAGCCCACTGAACTGGGGAGTCCTCGAGTCCAGCTGAGCGTCACAAGGTGGGCTCTGCACTCCCTGCTCACCATCAGAGATGCTGTGGTTTCCTCTGCAGCATCCATGGCCTGGGAAAAGGGGACAGACTGACGTGGGACCACTGCTGCCACTGGGGCCAGTGCTGGAGTGAACATTCCTGGCTTCCTTGACCTGCCTCAGGAGCCTCTGCACTGACTCACCCAGGAGCCGGATCTCAGTTTCTAAAAAATACACGACCCAGCTTAGCATGAAAGATACCCTCCAGAACGTTTAAAAATAAGAAGGGAAAGTATTAAACACAGCTTTTAAAGGAAAATTATAAGCTTACATAAAAATGCTTCATACAGTGAGGGAGGGAGAAGGGGGAAGAGAAAGGTCTTAATTGTGGATGTTTCTCCAAAGCTTAAAATAAGTTGATCCTGCTTTAGAAATTGCACCCTTTTGGCTGAGGATGATATTTGTTTAAGACTTTTTTACACAGTTTTCTGGAAATATACAGGCTGCAGAAGGGAGGAGAAAACATCAAGAAATATGTGTGCTGTGGAGGGGGGGGAAGGGAAGACTGACAATAAAATAGATCTCCCGCTAAATGCATATTTTTCTATTTATGTATTTGATAATGAGACAGAAATGCCCTTGGCACTCCGTAAACAACAGCTCCATAACCAGGAGGGAAGGGCAGAATAATGCATAGCTACGTTTCAGATCATAAACTATTTCAAGCTCTATTAACGTGCCAGCCTGTTAGATTATTGGGGATTTTCATTTTATTTTAAGCTAATGTTTACCATTCTTAAGCAATTTTGCTGTCTTACCTAATTGCTGTTTTTGCAGATTTACAGAAGATCGTTACTTGTGAAGCTCCTCTCCTACAGGAAGTTCCTGAGAAGAGATAGTTGATTTAACTCTAATACTCACAAGAAAATTTTTAGCTTTGTATCAATACAGCAAGATGTTTATATAATTTTTTTTCATAATATTAGGCTAAATTTAGGGATTATTCAGCACGACGTGTTGCAATGCAATTCAGAGCTCCGTAACTTTCAGAAAAGGAGATAGGGGAAGTTCACATTAGTAATAAAAACAGATCTTTTTTCCTTTGCTTTAAAAGATGCTTTTTGCATTTTCAAACAACATTTCCTCATGATAACAAAATGTGTTTGTGTGTAATGTTTGCAGTGTCAGATGGTATAACTATTGTATGATTTGAAAATGAACAATATAGTTACCTTTTGGCAACAGATATTTAAAGATATAGCAATTATTTCTTCAGACATTATTTAGACTGTATTTAAAAATACAAATGAAGGCTACATTTTTCCTGTACATTAATTTCAAAACCTTGGAGCTGGAGTGCTTCTTTATTTTCTTTTCTTTTTTTTTTTTTTTTCCAAAAACACCCAAACTATTTCTGTTTAAGAAAATTGAGGTTGTGATATCTTGGATAACAAGCTTTTCTACAGTTGTTCAAGAATCCTGCTGCACTGAGACGCTGAGTGGAGAGCTGCAGGAGAAGATGGAATATCTTCAATTGGATTTTATTACTGAGTTTGTTCCTATGTTCTGATCCCTGGATATGGAGATGGGAGCTGGGGACGACTGGTAAACATTTGGAATGAACATTTCTTCAGTCATCTGATTCAGGGTGTTTAACAGTTTCTAAAATTAACACCAAAAACGATAAAAAAAAGCACTCATTTGTATTACAAGATGCATATAGGCATCTGGTTTCTTTGAAAGTGGCTCATTACCAAAATTTACCACAGCTTTATCTTGGTCCTCTGTTTATTCCAGTAATTAACCAAGTCATCATTATCTGTTAGTTACAATCAATTTTTTGAGGATTATGGATATGTTGAATTTTACACATTTATTTTTAGAAGCCCATCACATCTATTGGAGAGAGATAAGTAGGATACGGAATTTCTCCTTGTAGCTGCAATTCTTTTCTGAAGCTCAGGCTACAGAAAACAAAGGCATTACATTTCCACGAATCTACTACAGCCAAACTAGAAATCAGAAAGGTATTTTACGTCAAAATATCTGCGTGAATTTTGAAAGTGATTTTCAACTGGATGTGTAGAAATGCCCATTCTTCTATTTTCTTGGTAAGTATTATGTTTATTTAACTCATCAGGGTTGGTTTTTTTTCTCTCTCTTTAATAAAAATATAATTTTTCTCATTCATTTCTGAGCAGTTTAATTTCGTTAAAATAAAAGATACAAATCCTCCGCTGCAGTGAGAGGCAGAACTTTTCCTCCCCCTGTTTCTGGAACCATTTCAATCTATAAAGTGTATCAATAAGCAGAGCAGAAGCCAGCAGAGAGACAGTCCCCGGCAGCAAAGGCAGCGCTCCGACCCTGCCTCGCTCCCTGTGCGTGCGCAGGCTCCAGCCCCAGCACAGCTCCCCAAGCTAAACCACATTTCTTCCAATGCCTGTCTCACATGGTAATTTGGGATAGGAAAACACTGCTAAAAACATCTCATTAAGGGCTGAGAGGGAAACAATTTGTATAAGGAGTACGAAAAAAAGACAATAAAAGGGACATTCTTACAATTTTTCTAGATGCTTGAAGACAGAGATGTTTTTGTTTTATTTTGTTAAGCTTTTCTCCAATATTCAGAATTTTCCACCCCAAGCAAAAGATTTTATTTCTATTTTATATTTTTACTGCCTCATTGTGCCTGTAAATGTTGACTTTCAGGGATTTCATAATAGTAAAAATATCAGCCAGAGACATCAGCACCGTGGAAGTTTTACGAATAGTGGATTAAAATCTTCTGATGCAGAAATTAAAATCAAGCAAGTTAAATTATGTCAAGCAACGTCACTTGCATGCTAACTTACCTAATGGGAAAGACTTAGTGCACTTGCACTGTAAAGATCTCGGTTCAAGAACTTCTCTTGCTAACTGCAGTGAGAAATAACCAGCCCTGAGCAATTTATATGACCAATATCTCTTCTTGCTACTAACAGTTAGCCACACGTATGCCAAGGTGGCACGAGGCATCGTTATCTCGTAAAACACCGCGGAGCTATCAGCTTTTCAGCGGGTTTGTGAATCATGAGGCTGTCTTAGCATGAATGCATTGAATTGTGTGAAGAGGGTATTTCCCAGCATTTGCTTAAACCTTCGAAAACCAGCTTTGCTTGTCGATTGTCACTCACGTTCGTACTGGGAACGAACAGGGAGCTCAAGAGAGGAGTGTTGTGGGAAGGGGTCTGGGAATTGGTTCAACTGTAAAACTCCAGAAAAATGCTGGGAGTGTTTTCTTGTGGTTTAATTTCTCATTCCCAAAAGTGTTCTGCTTGCTTTAAGTTGTTGATCTCAGGCTGGAGGCCAAACAAACATTTGAGCCGTGGGTGGAAAGAAAGAGTTCCTCCTGATCAACCAACACGACATTACAGCCTGGCCAGGTTGTGGGGCCAAGGTGCTCTGCTGGGGCCAAAAGACGAGGACTTTTGTGACAATTTGCCCCTCTGGGTCACAGTGGGGTGTCCATGGCACACAGTTCTACAAGGTGGGCACCACAACCAACTTTACTTGGGGCACTTTCACAGCTCACCCAGCGCTCAGGACCCCTCGCTCCTCTTCTCACCCCAGAGCTGTGACAAGGACAACTCACAGTCCTTGTCCCTCCATAGAGGAAGTCATGCTGGTGGGTCAGGACATAGCAAAGCCCACTCCAGAGCACATCCTTGCTGCCTCTGATCCAAGTGGTGTCTGCGTGTTGAGCCAGGAAGGGAAACGTGGGCTCCTGCAGCCACTGCCTCACATGTGCCAAATGAGAGATGCTTTTCCCCTTTTCATTACACAGGTTTCTTAATAAAAACTGAAAGAGCTTTTTTTTCAGAAATGAACCCCAGGGGCCCAATCAGTGAAATACATTAACCTTTCAACTGTCAGCCCCCCTCCCTTGAAATTAAACAATACCAGCCCTTGAAACAGCTAAATTACCTTCTTATTTTTTAATTGTGTAATGATGGTCCAACAAAAAAGGAGCAATTCAGGACTAGTAAATATTCAATGAAGAAATTTATTGTAGTTCTTATAAAGGGAATACCCACAGCTTTCTTCACATGGACTTAAATCAGGCAGAAACTGGAGCGATAGGCATAAAATGAAATAACGGATGCACTATTTCTAGTGGGATTTACATCACCATTTGGTCTAATTATTCCTGATATTTCACCCATCATATTAGAAGCTTCTTCAGGGAAAGAAATAACAGTTTGTCTCCTTGAGAACAAAGAACAAAGTGTCTCTTTGCTCTCAAGAAACTCAGCTATCATTATGAAGAGAAAGAATCTGTCCATTATCAAGAAATCCCACTAGAAATCTTGAATATCTTACCAAATAATTCCTGAGCACACTAAAAATACCAGCAAATGAAAGAAGGAGAAACTATGGGACCTTGGAAAATAAATAAATAAAGGAGGCATCATGGATGCTCCACAACCCACTCTTTTTTTTTCTCACAGAATGATATTAATCCAATAACCAAACTGTGCCTGGCATATACAGTTAATCTAAGCAAGACAGCCACCACCCCTTTATATTCCTTGTTCAGCAAGGCACACTTTCAGCTCTATCTGTGGTTCTGGATTAAGTGGTGGGAATGCATTTGCATACATTTGCACAGTGAGTAATTTACCGTGAGTGATTATGCATAGGACCCACTTCCAGAATGCCTGAACTTTTTGAGATTGGATTTCATGAGGACTGGATTGTAAGCTTTAGGAGGAATTTAATACAGACCTAGGACCATGCACAGCTTTCAGGCAAGTAATTTCTTAGGACATACGTAAGAGTTCTTTGTTCTGGGTCTTGTATTTAATACTGCAGTATCTAGTAAAAAAAGCATTTTAAATGAGCACATGGAGCCATGGGGTTCAGGTGCACTAATTTGACAACTTCCTAAACAGAATCTTGCTGGGTCAACTTGTGAACTGGGAATATCCCCGGGTCTGAGAGAAAGAGCAAGCGTTTCCCAGCATCCTGCCGTGATCCTGCACCTCTATAGGCAGTCGCACTTTGAAAAATGAAAGAAACTAAAACCTCAGCATGCAGAGATAAGAGGGCTGGAAATATCAGCTTCGTGAAGAAAATATTTTGCCTTTTTCCTAAAATACAGGAACTTCTCCAAGTCTTTCCAAAGATCTTTTCCAGTCCCTAAACACAGACAAATTCTGCTCAGTTGTTGCCAAAGGGGATATTGAATGTATTTGACCTTGTATGTAGATGTTGTTTAACTACATTCAGCTTTATTGCTTGTGAAAATCGCTGGTCCTTGAAAATAGAGTTCTTAAGTTTAGCAGCAGTGGCACAATTTGAAATGGTACATGGTGCTCAACATCTGGGAAACTCCACCAGTTAATCAGGGGTGAAGTGTGCAACTGCAGATCTCTGGTTCAGTGTGTGGGAGTGGGGTTCTGCCCCAGTAAGGAGTTTCATGGCAACATGATGTTATGTTATGTTATGTTATGTTATGTTATGTTATATGTTATGTTGAATTAAATACTCCCTCAGATAGTTTGCACAGTTCTTGTTGAAATCAGTAACAAATCTGCTCTGAACTGTGAGAGAAAAGAGCATGGAGTTTGGATGTGGACTTTCTGTGGTTACTGTGGTCCTATAAAGCATCTGTAAAGGATTGAGTATCTCAAGGAACTATCTGCCTTTGCCTTCTATTGAAAACAATTGCAAGTGGGATGCATGCCCTAAATTGTGATGTTAGTGAAAGCTGAGCATAGTCCCAGATTGCAAAATCAGTCCAGAATGATGAAAACATTTGTATATGTGCTACCCTTTTATTTTCTTTGGCTTGCTCTAAGTAACCTCTGACCTTTTCTTTCCCCATGTAAAGCTGGTCTTTGTTTGAATGGAAACAGAATGTGAAAATGATGACAAAGGGATTTTTGAAACAAATACAATAGCAAAAAAACAAAGGCAAATGAACTTTCACTGAAATCTAGTACCCCATCAAACTCTTATAAGTGTATGAAAAGAGCAAGTTTCAGGATTATGAGGTAATTTTATCTAAGAAAAATGATAGACTGAGAAATATAACTGCACTTGCATGGGATGTAAAGGAGCCATGCCAGTCTGCGGTGGTTTTGTTCAGGAGGCAATGGAGCACCCCCAGGCTAAGCTGTGTCTCTGGGAAGCGGAGTCATTGCCACCAAGAAACTCTTATTGGATTGATAAATGTGAATGTAAATTATCAACAGGCCAAAGGAGCTGCTTTGTTAAGAAGTTACTGTGGTTTAACCCCTTACAGCAACTCAGCCCCATGCAACCACTCTTTCCTCTCCAAGAGAGAAACAGAAAAGTAAAATCTGAGAAAAAAGTTAAAAAGTGAGAAAGCTTGTGTGTTGAGATAAAGAAGTTTAATAGAGAAAGCAAAAGCCACATACACAAATGAAGCATAACAAGGAATTTGTTTCCTATTCCTGTGGCCAGGCATTCAGCCATGCTCAGGAAAGTAGAGCTCCATCACATGGAAAGGTTACTTGGACAGACAGACACCATCACTCCCAGCATTCCCCCTTCCTTCTTCCCCCAGCTTTACATGCTGAACATAACACCACATGGCCTGGACTATCCCTGTGGGCAGCTGGGCTCAACTGTCCTGGCTGTGTCCCCTTCAGCTCCCTGTTGACCCTCAGGCACATTGCTGGGGTGGGGTGAGGAGCAGGAGAGGCCTTGGCCCTGTGTAGGCACTGCTCAGCAGTAACAGCAACATCTCTGAGTCACCAACACTGTTTCCAGGACAAATCCAAGGCACAGCCCCACAGCAGCTACTGTGAAGAAAATTAACTCCAACCCAGTAAAAGCCCTTGTATCCTGGGATGTCTCCCAAGCTCTACCTGCAATACACACATAAAGAAGTACAGAAGCAAAATTCCTCCCAATTTAGTTACGACAGCTTTAGAGGAAGGAGAGTTGAAGTGATCACAACTAATTTGAGGTACAGGACATCATCCTATGGGAAGCAAGACATTGGTGGCATTTTCCTGTGGGAAATGCACAGAGGAGCACTGTCTCCAGTGCTGAGTATGGAGAAGGCCATGGGGTTTCTCCTATGGGGTACACTGCTCCTCTAGCAAGTAATAGTTCACCAGCTGTCAAGAAGAAACTTAACACTTGCAGGCATGAAACCTCTTACCAGGCCATCAAGGTGATGATTCCTCCCCTTTCTACACAAGGAAATATAATACCATGATTCTTCAGTTTATGATTTCTGCTCCAAAGGCAACTTCCCCTGTCTCTGTCTCTACCCCCCTCTCACTCCTCTTGCACCCTCCCTCCCCAGTCTACCTCTTTCTAAGGGAGCAGACACAATAACTTTGCTCTCTCATTCCTCTTACAAAGATTCCCTTGCCAAAAAGTGTTTTTGAAAATCACCTGCCTCAACAAGATCCTTTTAGCTCATACCTTTCTCTTGAGCATAAAATGTGTTTACCCAGACTCATAAAAGTATGAGGAACCCCTTGCTTGGTGATACAGCTTCTTGCAGGCCAGGCACAGGACATGTCGAGGTCCTGGACAGCTGATGGCTGGGGGGTTTCTGCACTTGGTGAATGTGATCAGAGTTCATTGATATGTGTCTGAATCATCATCAGCCTCCATGTTCTGTTTCAAATGCTTTAGGTGTTAGATGAGCCTGTCTATAGTTAATATCCCAAAATCAAGGGGTCAGAATCACCTCAGCTCAGTTATTCTGATGCAGTTTTTTTTCCATGGGATGGGTTGCTGAGTGAATCTGGCTTTTCTCATATTTAACTCATTTAAGAAATTTTACTTTCCTGCTTCCAGGACCTGTTAGAAAAAAATCAGGGGATTATATTGCACAGATCAATGTGGACTACTGCCAAACTTTTATCTCCAAATACATGCATTGTTGTTCTTAAAAAGATTTTGTACAGAAAGGGTACAGTGTCTTTTAAAAGTGTTTATTGAAAATTGAATTACTCTATGCAGCACATTTACTAAGGAGTTTTAATTATGTTGGTGGAGAGAGGTCACACATATATATCTGTGTCAGTGCTGACTCTCACTTCCTCTGTTCTAAAAAATATTTAAGACTGAATAAGGAATCTAATTCTATAGTTGTATATTCGACATACACTTAAAAAATCTATCTCAAGTTCCGGATGCTCTGGGAAATTTTAAAAATACAGTGTTTAAAAAAAACCTCTTCAGTGTTCAAGTCCCAAAAAGGTAGAACAAAAGTAGCCAGGTGCTTGGACCCAATTACTTTTTGTGAACCACAAATAGTCAGGATTAAAGGCATTAGATGTGGAGGAGTCTTTTTTAAACTAGAGGTGACTGTCAGACTCAGAACAAGCAGTCTGTAGGTCAGTGATAAATTTTACTCCAAAATTATTGATAGTCACTAAGTTAGGGCATGTGTGAACCAACTCTTCAGGAATCAAAAGAGGAAAACATTAATGTAAGTATATTATCTCCAGCCAAGAAAGGGAGGTGCAGTTATTAAATGCAGACTGATTCCTTTAAGTAACATGCTTCTGTTTCTTAGATTTAAAAAGTCAGGAAAGCTTGGTAAAAGCTGAAAGATTTCCTTCAGTAGGAAGTCTCTTGCTTTCAAGACAGGGTGAAGGAATCTGGAATTCAAATCAGCAGTGCTAAGAGCTCTCAGTGCTTCAGGATCTAGGGACTGTGTTTTGGCATCCTGAGAGTTAGACACAAAGGTTAAAGGTGTTTAATACAGATGCAGAAATGTGAGCTGACATTCCAGGAAAGCTGGGTGAACTGGGGAGATTGATATCTGCAATACACTGTGGAAAGCTGAGCACTTTGTTTTCTGTCACACAACACAGGCAAACCTGGGATCTTCCTGCAGTTAGGTGAAGTCACAGCATGGACTGAAGAGCCACATGAGAAAGTGTCCTTCCCAGAGAGCTCTGGAATCTGACAGTGCCATGCCTGGAAGCAAGATTGGTGTGATGCTCCAAGAGCTGCAGCAGCAGCTCCCCATTGGTGCCTCTCTCAGGGTGGTAAAACAGGAACTGAGTGTGTAAGACCTCACATCTCCATTGTTTGTAAAAACAATGTAACTGAGAAATTACTGTTATTTTTTGGGAATGCCCTGCTTGACTTATGTGGTGACATAAGCTTAAAATACAGCTTTTCTTGAAATACAGGGAGCTGACACGGTACCATATGCACAGGTATCTTTTCAGAAATACCCCTAAAATAAACATTTCCCTTTGGAAGAGGGAAGTAAGAGGACAGTCAAATGCAAATACAGCTGTCAACACATAGAGGAGTAGAAATTACTGCACAGGTGCTTATGGTTGCAATGCAAGAAGATTAAGTCACAAACTTTCCCTTTGATTGCAACCTTATTTTTGGCTATAAGCTACATGACTGCTGCTGGCAGAGGTGGTGCACCATTGCCCATCTTTCAAGGCTTTTCATTTGTCAGTGTCTCAATTAAGCAGAATTGAGAGAGAACCCTCCTCAAAGGGCTGCAAACTTCCTGGTACCTCAGTCCCAAGAAGTAACTAGCTTTCTTTATAAACAGGAGCCACAGAGCCCCCTGCAATCCCCTGTGGCTGCATCCAGCCAAGCTGTGACTAATTACTTCATTTTCATAGTTAATACATCTAGGGAGGAAGGAGTAGTGAAGACTTTGAAGGAGAGCTCCTGATGGCTGGACTTTGATTTCTCCACTCAGAACAGAGCAGGGAGCCTGGGAGTGTGTCTACTACGAAAAGAGTTATTTTAGGGGAAAGTGGGTAGGAAGAAGAGTGTTTCTGTGCTACCTGGGGTGCTGGAGGTCCCAGAGGGAGGTCACTGGAGCAGAGGTTGCTCCTTAGGCACATAGGTCTATGTCCTGTAGGTTTTCCCAGTTTCAGATACTCAACAATCCTTTTCCACTCCTTTGTCACCTCAGGCAGTGGTAGAGGGACACCCAGCAGATGATGCAAACCTGAATGTAATTTTGGAACACTCGATACTATTTCATGTGTCTGCAGCTGCCTGTGCACCTAAGTGTCATACAATAAATACCTAGAAAAGTTCATGGAAGGAGTGATCAATCGAATCCCATCTGAGTTGTCTCTTGGTGTCTCTGTTTCCCTGGTTCCTTTGTTAGGCTTGTTGCATTTGTATACAGACAACTCAGAAACTTTCCTAGGTGACCTTTGAATGTCTGCCTTTCTTCCTTTGTTCCATTTCCTGAGTTTTTCACTTAATGTTCTCTCTGCACTTTTTTCCTTTTCTGTGGATCTTGTGCTATCTGTATCATCACTTAAGAGTTTTTTCTCTGTTGTTGAAGTATTTACTTCAGCAGCCTCCTCTTGTGGTCTCTGTCCTTGCTGTAATCTTGGCCTCACCCTTCAGCCCATTTCTTTAAATGCTTCAGTTTCTCTATGGGGCTGTCTTGAGTTTTCTTTCTGTTCAAATTAATTCCATCCTACCTCTTACTGACAGGTTCCAAAATAAGCCCTAAATGTCCAATAAAAGTACAAACCTCCTGCGTTAGGTCCTGCTCCAAACGTGATGAAGTCAGTGGAAAGACTCCATCAGCTTCCAAAGACTGGGTCTGATTTGTGCAACTTTCTGATTCTCTCTTGAGCACACGGGCACTGTTGCTATTTATAAACCACAGATTTCACACTGCAAAATATTTGTGACTCTGTTCTCACAACCTCAGAGAATTATGAAAAGGAAAAGAAAAAAAAGAGAGGAGAATCTTTTAGGAACAAAATTAAAATTGGAACTAAAAATAGAACGGGATTGTTAACCAAGAATCTAACTTGGGATGCAAGTATTTTTGTCCTGGAAAACAGACTAGGTTTGGAAGGCTTCTGCCATTGGGTATTTTCTTCTCCACATTAAATGGCATAATGCATTTGTTTTTCACATTCCTAACATATTTGGAAGCATCCCTAGTGACTTCTGAAAGGTGTAATATTTCTGCAAAGGCAAAGTACTCTTTGCATATGCCAAATGAATATCTTCATGCCCTAAACTAAAAGGACCCAAATCACTAATTGGGTTGGAATCTTTACACCAATGCATTTTTTTCTTTAGTTCAAAATTAATAAAATGTAAAAAAACCAAAAAATATTCTCATGATTAAAGTTTCCAAAACCACTTCAGAACATTTGAGAAAGTAAAAAAAAATTCAGTCTGGGGTGACAAAGTCACTTGACACCTCCTTGCAGCCCAGCAGTTCTGGTTACCCCTTGGAGAGGCTTTGATTCATATTCAGCATTTTGGTCTTTGCAGAAAGTAGAAGTCCAAAATCAATGAAACACAGAAGTTAGAGAACATGAAGCTCTCCTAAGACAGCCAGAGAAAACTTATTCCTGGTAACTGCCCAATAAAGGCAGTGAGTTTTATCATAGTAGTAGTGAAATATTCTTAATATCAAAAAAGAAAGAGGATGTGGCATCTGAGGTACTGCAGAAATTTTACTTGCAAAGCAGAAGTCTAGAGAGTCAAAGGAAATGTCGTATTCTTGCAGTGTGGCCTTTCTGCCACCATCTATTCCGTTAACTACTTTGTTAGTGACACCTGTATTATTACCTGATAAGAGCTGAATCCTTCAACTTTAATGAAGGCCCTGGAATAAATTCCCATTTGGAGAAAAAGGGTGTTTCAGCATAAGGTATCTTAACCTCCTCAAGGTCTTAGGTAGAGATTCTTCAAGATTAGGATGTGGTACACCTCACAGAGTTTTCTGTATTTTGTTCTTCTAAAGTGTAGAACTAAATAACAAAAAAGGGGTTTCTATTTCTTGACAAAGACCAAATTCCTTCTTTTCTAACAATCTGAGCACATTTTAGTGTCTGATTCTAGCTAGAGTGGAAATTGTATCAGGTCTGTGTGGTTATATTGATTTTAAGGTTTGATTTGCAAGGTAGTTCAACCTGGGTTTAATTTTATGTCAGTGAACAGTCACTGGACTCAGCAGGAAAACTCCTGGCCACAATCTGATGTGTGTTCATGAGCATTTTTTAAGGGGAAAATAAAGGGCAAACACCTCAACCTGTTTAGAAACCTAGGCTCAGGCACAGCAGGCAGTGTTGCTGTTACACTAAATAAGAACAGGCCTTCAACTGGTACAAGAGTGAGCAGGCTCACTGAAGCCAAAGGTAACAGGTTTATGAGATTTTCACACCTGTCCTGTTGCTATCACAAAGATACCAGGAGTATCTGGACAAAAAAATGTAAAAAATAATTGCATGCTTCAAAATGTCCTGACACTGTTCTTATTCCTTAGAGCCTGATTTGGAAGAAAAATGTTAACTGTCCAAAAGCCCAGTTTTTTCATATTTGGTTTCAGAGTTGGAAAGATGGCCTGCAGAGGTCTCTTCCAACCTCAACCATTTGGTCATTCTGTTTTCTTCCTCTTAACACATTTTTAACTTTTAAAAGAGATTTCTCTGCCAGATAAACACCAGAAAAAAAATTGAGGAAAATGTGAGATGATGGGGGGGCTATAACAACTACCATACAATGATAGTATAAATTGGTATTGGTGGTAGTAAGGGAAAAAATAAAACAGAAGAAAAGTGGCAAAAATAAAAATCCCAGGTGTTTGAAATGTTCTGACTCTCAAGAAACAAAAGCAGCATTATTTCTGTTTCGTTATTTCTGTTGCATTTCATCTGAGACAGTTTTTTGGGGGGAAAAAATTAAAAATACAATATTAGAAATATTAAAAACCTAATTTTAAAGCATGTTTTTTTAAAGAACCTAGTTTTCATCAGGAAAATTGTGAAGTATTCTCTGACATACCTAATGTCAGTATCTGCATTTTCTCTCATTTTTCTAGTCAGGATCAGAAACAAAACCAAACAAAACAGAACAAATGTTAAAATCTGTAATCTTTCTGACAATCTCTGACAGCTTGAAAGAGAAATCTGATAACCCTCCCACTACTGAATACCTCTTTTTGGTGAGGCAGCTTAAAAACTGAACTTGAGGATCCTCATCTTCTGAACATGGCTCAGCACCACCCCCATGGAAGGATACCCACAGAAATCACACTTGGGGACAACAAAATGTGCAGCCAATAACAGGGAAAGGAAAGAGATTGAAAAAGGGAGAGGAAAAAAGGGGAATATTCTGTTGTGTCTCCCTCTCCGCCTCCCTTTGTCTGCTTTGTCCCTCAAGGTTCAGCTGCGTGGGCTGTGTTGTGAGAACTCATCTTTGATATCAGTGGGGACATCTACTGAAAAATTGATGCCATGATATGGCCCCAGGTATTTAAATTAACGAGATGTTAAATACTCTGTAGTTTTATCTGTAATTAGATAACATCGATGCAACTTGATCCCAAGAGTGATTTGTAATATTCTGGATTGTCCACTTAAGGCTTGAGGCCTGATCCACAGTCTGCTGACATCCATATGAGTCTTTCCTTTGTCATTTTTGGAAACAAGGCTCCTGGATCACTCACACACAGCTCTCATTTATTTTTCTATCTGTTTATCAACATCTGTATGGAGATGTCTGATCTCTCCTTTCCCCTATCTCCAAATATTTGCATTTTACATCAGTGAATGTCCTTAATTTGGGGGTAATTTCGATTAAATTTTAACTGTTTTTTCCTTTGTAGCTATATTTTGCCTTTTCATTCCTTGCTAATTGTCAGTTTTTGTTCAATATTTACAAGTTTTGCATTGAGTCATATTTCTTATGCTAATCCTCTTCATCTAATACGCTCACTAGAGATGGTTGAAAAAACTTGGAATTTTTTGAGAGGAAAAAAAACATCAGTAACATTCAAAGTCCTTTCAGGCAATTTTTTTAGTCCAAAGCATCCATTGTTATCTTTCTTCTGCCCAGCATAAGACAGTTTCAGTCTCAGCACATATCCTAAGATTACTCACAAGGCTGCAAGCACTGAAACACATCCTGGCCAGTGCTGCCTGTGCCTGACAGTGTCCTTGGCAGGACTTGGAGGGATGCAAGTCCAGGAGAACTCATGTCATGGTCTTCTCTATTGGTCAAACAAAAGTCAGTGTTAAACACGGGAACCCTCTTAGAAACTCCATCCCTGCTTGAGCTAGATCCTCTGGGGAAGATAAAAAGGCAAAAAGTGAGTCACTGCTGCTCTCATCACCCCATGCTGAACTTCTCCACATTTGTCTCAGGGTTCTACCATCTACTCCATGGCACTGAGAGCAGAATTGAGGCTCTTGTGGGCTGAGACTTCCCTGGCTGGGCGAAAAAGTCCTTCAGAGCACATAAAAGGCATTGGAATTTTAGTATTAAGAAGCTTCAGATTGTGTGAACACTCTCAGTAAACAAGCAAAAAGCCAGCTAAGAGGGAGAGAGAAATGAAAGGCAGGAGTGTGAAAGACTTGCTGATGCACCCAGGGCACTGCCAGGATTTCTCCCTCTGGGAATTTCATCACGCTCAGCTCAGCTCCACTGAAACATCCCCAGCGAAGGAGTTCCTGCAGCTCCTTTGAGGACGCTGTTCCAGGGCTCACTGCTCTTTCACAGCCAAGCCCAGAAGCTCCTGAGGTTCCACCCGTGTCTCCCTTCTGCTCCGTATCCCCCATTTCTCCACGGCAGAGTCCCTCGGGCTCCCCGGCGTTGTCCCCTCCCTCCGGTGCGCGGGGAGCGGGGCTGCCCCGTCACTTGCCCTGTCTATACATATTTCAGTCTTTTAATCTCCCTCCTCAAGCCGGTGCCAGCGGCCCCTTGATGGTGCTCCCAGCCATCCCTGGCTCTCCAATTTGCGTGCGGTAATGAGGTGCCCAGAGCCGAGCTCCGCGCTCCGGGTCCCGCCTACACGTGCTCCGCATGAGGGGACCGCGCTCCGTCTTTGACACATCCCATCTTTGCTTGCTGTTCCCTTTTTTTCCTTTTTCCCTTCAGTGATCATCATTCAAAATTAAAATAACATGGAAAGGCAAAGCAACTGAAATCAAAATCTAATGCATAATTAGATACAGCATGAGACAACAAACACGTCTTTGCTATCTGCCTCTGTATTGTAAACAATGATTACTTTACATGTTCAATGTGCCATGAAAGAAGAAAGAGCCTCTTGTGATGTTTTGTGAGAGCTTTGACTACATTTGCCCACTTTTCAAACAACAAAAAAATAAACTCACACTAACAAGGTGTATGTTTTCAGTCCTAAAATATGGGGTCACTCTCTGTTAAGGGGTCCATTCAATGATGAAATGAGATCAAAATGGTTGAGGCCACTGAAAGAAAGCAAGAAGGATTTGTCTGAAGTTCTGGTATACTGGCTATTATTTCAACCAAATAAGGATGCCTGGCTTTATTCTTCATGCTCCCTTGCCCCTTTTGAAAAACTGAAAAGAGAAAGGAAATGGCTAAGTTGTATCATGTATTACCTTGATGAGTGCTTATAACTCTTCATTCAGAGTTAATCATTAACCCAGGTTTTTGTGGTGATTGTTTTAGCTATGAAGTTTCTACATGAAATTTGTGCAGCACATCACCGTGAAGAAGAAAAAGCCAACTGCAAAAATCAAATAAAGTGATTAGAGAGGGTGAATGCGCATGTGTGTATAGATCTATATATCCCACTGGCTTTATTTTAATACACACGTGAATATTTGTATATCTCTGTCAAAAATGCTGACCCTTAAATTGGAAGTGCTTTCTTGCTCAAAACCAGATTGCTTTGATCTATTATTTTTAATGTATTTATTCATTTATTCTGTCCAGCCTCTGATATTCCTACTTAGTCTGAGCAGTACTCTCAAATTGGGCAAGATAGTGTTCTCCTAATTTCTTGTGTATTTAAAAAAATATATTTTTTGCTCATTTTGACAAACAATGAAAAGCCTGAAAACTTCTGTAAAGTGAAAAAATTGTATCACTTCAGGGCTGTAGAAATCTGTTTGCGTTTTGATCATTCTGAGACATTTCATTTTAGTACTGGGATTGTTATTTTTGTATGCTAATTAACGTACATTTCAAACAATCTTGTTTTGAACTGAAAATCTGGAATTTTTTTGTTTTGAAACTTATGTTCCAACAATTAAAAAAACCTATTTAATTAAAAATGCAAAAACATAAACATTTTCCATAGAAAGCCTTGATGCCAAGAAATCAGCAGTTTCTGACGAAAGGCTTGTTTTGTGGTTTTTTTTTTAGAAAAAGTCATGACGATCTCTAGCAATAAAAATGTGATGTGGAAAAGGGGTGATCTCTATCTATTCCTGGTGTAGCATAACCAAATCTGTCACCCACTAAAACACAACAAAATTTCATGCAAGGCAAAGATATGATTAAATACTAGAGTATTCCAGTCTGACCCTTGGAGTGCAATAAAATACATACTTGAAAAATATGGTTTTATATAAATGCGTGTGCGTGAGTGTGGGCACGTGTGTTTGTCTGTGTGCACCTCGTATATAAATTATCTCTCAACCCATCCATCCATCCATCCATCCATCCATCCATTCATCCATTCATCCACTCACACATGATCTTTACTCAAGCACATATACTTCAACTTCCTTTTGGAAGGCTCTGCTCATCGTATTTGTTTAAGGGAATAATGAACTGTTGTTGAGTTGTTTGTACTCCATCCGTGCACACAGCTATTAATTTATTAATTAATCCTCCTCAAAAGTCTTCTTTCTCTATTAGTTGTCCTCATTTTCTATTATTTGACATCAATCCCACTAAACCATCACATCTTATTTTACTGACTCAGATCCTGAATCAAACAGCTATTTCTTAAGGGTTTTCCAGCAAGAATATTACAGCTGTGCACTAAACTCTTGTGGTTAGATTTAGGTCTTGAATGATTATTATTCAAAAACAGCAAACTATTCAGCTTGAAACAAGAGCATGACTTTTTTTAGGTTTATTAAAGTTGCATTAAGAGGTTTGGATTTTTTCTAAAGCCAGTACTTAGAATGGCCAGAATTGTAATGTTTTTATATAAACTGTATTTCTGCAACCATTGACCTGGGTAATAAATAATTTATTCAGTATTTCTTTAAATACTATTTTGTTTGGTTTAAACCCAAGGTTAAGCATATATATTTGCAAGTATTGTCTTCCTCTGCCTTTTTATATATATACAATAAATATTTAAAAGGTCATTATGGTAAAGATAGATGAAAAAAATCTTGAGTTTTCATCTCTGCCAGCTCATATGCTGTGGCCAATCTGGTTGCTCCAAAAATCTATTTTGTGCTGTAGATTTTTCACAGGAAATTTAAAATTGATAGCTTAATAGATCGTTATTCTTATTTTATGCATCTCCTTTCACAAAGTAAACAAATAGATTTAAAGAAACACAGAAATGGGCTGGGTGCAACATGCACACTGTGAATAAAACACAGGGAGAAGTTGTAATAGCTCTAGTTTGTTTATTTCTATTAAATGTGAGGTGAAGCCACCCGCACAGGACCAGGCAGAGCAGTAGGAGATGGTGGGACGGGAGCCAGTCTTGGGCCACCCACGTGCCTGACAGAGGCTCTCTGCTACCTGCCCATCCATGGGAATTCCATGGGTTTTTCTTTAAAGAACTCAATTTTCTCAGACCCTAATCCTTCCCCTGGACTGTGGGCTTTCTTCCTCCTCCTTGCACAAGCGTGCAGATGCACACACACACACATGCACACACACACACTTGCCACCCTGCCCTAACCCCTCGGCACTCCCTGCCTCCTTTCAACTACCTCTGCTATCCTCTGCCCCCATCTGAATAGCACAGTCGATTAAGAGGAATTGAAGGATCAAGGCAAAATGCCCAGCAGCTATAATTTTCCCATCCCACCCCAGGCAAAATTTTTCCTGCGTGAATGAAGCTGGGAAAAAAGGAGAAAAAAAAGAGAAGGGTTTTGACAACAGCCCCCAAAGATAACTCGAAGAAGCTGGTACATCCATTTGATTAAACCTCACAGACAGCACCAGCTCCAGGGTTTTCCTAGATCTGAATCCCCTAGCACTTCTCATCGGATTTAAAGCCCCCATCCCTCAACATCTCTTCGCACTGAGCGCAACAGCAGTGAGAAAAAGAAACAACCAAGCCATCCCTTGAAACGGTTTCTAATCCCTCTTGCTTCTCTCTGCCTCTGTGTGCTCTTTCCCCACGGGGCCTGGAGGCCGGTTTTGGCCCCAGCCAGGGGCGGCGGTGCTGTGGGCGGGCGAGGGGACAGGGCTGCCCCCGCTCCCGCCGCGCCGAGTGGCAGAGCGGCTCTCTCCCGCTGCTTTCACATGTCACAAACAATTGCTCTCATCGCTCATCATATTGAAGTTGTCAGGGCTCTCTGACGCCGATAATTTGTGTGAGTTGATCATACTTTGGTAAATCAACAGGTCACGACCCCTGACCCATCAGCCTGGTGGCTGGCGGAGAGCCACCTACAAATCTTCTGACGGGGACAACAGAGAGGCTGTGAACTGCTCAAGTGCTCGTGTCTATCAGCTGCCACCAGAGAAGCCAGTCCCCTCTGCCCTGCGCCACTGGAGATGTGCTTTGCTGTGAGCACAACCTCCTCTGCAAATCCATCTTAATTTCTTCCCATCTGTTTGGGTATGGATGTGTGCGAGCACGTAAGCACTTTTTTGAAATTTTTATTTTCACTGCAGTCATTCGTAACGAACTTTAGCCTCCTGCATATGTTTTAAATCGAGGATCCCAGCATGGGAGATAAGAGGAACGCTACTTAAGGTCCTACTCCAGCACCAATGAACTGCTCTCAGCCTAGATGCATGCAATGGTTAAGTTTCCATGGCAGCTTTATGGGCTTCTTTTATGAAACTTTATTGACTCACATGTTCTCATGTGGTGGCTCCGACTCTTTCTTTTCCTTTAGTTACGTTCAAGATGCCTTTGGTTCTTTGCTTCCCTATTTTTTTTTCACGTATAGAATTCCTGACCGGAGCCTTGAAGTACAGACCGTGCAAGGGAGAGCAACACAGGCGTCTTTCATTACCCATGGTCTTCAATAACTCAGCAGCTGAAGCAGCCAGAGGAGAAGAGAGACCTATGAACTCCAGCACGAAGGATACTGTGCGGATCAGCTGGAGGGAAATCAGGAATGAAGTGGGTTCAACTTCCAAACTGCAAAGTTGTTGAAAGTTGCATGCCCTGCAGAAAAGACACAGACAGAATTCTGTAGCAAGTGGGAGTTGCAGGCACAGCTGGCTTAAAAACCATCGCTTCTTATAGGAAAAGGCAAGGAGAGTTTCTTTTTTTAGCAGATAGCCCAAACATTGTCTTTGGCTGCTGCTTCTCAAGCATATGCACCCAGAGCTAACTCCTCTGCTTTCATGAGTGGTGTGGGTACAGTAGAGAGAGGACGGATGGTGTGAATTTGTAATTCCAATTACAAAGGCAACAGCTGGCTCTCCCTGCTTTGATTGCCAGGTGTTCATCTGATGCCACATGTTCATTTCTGGGCCTTTTATAAATATGATGAACAAATGAAAGTGCCCATATTCCCCTCTCCTGCACTTGAATTTAAATGCAGTGATGTGAAAAATAAATAGTATAAACTTAGCTGTGTGGGGAGCCAGCAGAAAGCCCAGCTGATTAGTCATGCAAATAAAGGTATTGAGAGGTTTCCACTGCCCTACACATTTTCCACAGAACTTTGCTTTTCTTCCCACACTTGAGTTCTCCTGCTTCACTGTTGGCTACTCTCCTGCTGTGGAGCAGGCAGAGCCCTGGCACATGATATGCACCACCCTTGGGCCTGCATTCCAGGTTCAGTGATCCTCCAAAATAAGCAGAGGTGGCAATGGCAAAATCCAAGTTTCCCTCAGTCATCACCAGAGATGCTGTGGGCACAGAAGCCATTGACAAATGTTTTCCCACCTGAAAATGCCCATTTTTCTTTGCTACATTGCACAGGTTTTTGTTTGTCTCTTTGGAATAAATTTTAGACTAACCAGAAGCATCTGCTTTTTCATCGATTTTATAATATGAAAAAATTTATGTGCCTAGAGAGCCCCAGGTGCCCTGAGGACCCAGAGTGTGAGCCATGTGACAGAGCAGCTTGCTGCTGCCCCAGGGGACTAAGCTTTTCCCTGTGGCAGAAGGACAAAGAGCAGAGCAAGAATGTGAAGGGAGAGGAAACAAACCGACAATGAAATTCATCTGCCCTGCTCTGCAGCTGGTGTGTGATCCAGCTGTGCTCATGCTCAGGAGCCTCTTCACTCTGGCAAGGCCTACAATGCATGGGAGGGAACATGAGCAGTCCCCTGGTGCAGTCATTTGGGTGCACATAGCTGTGAAGACCTTCCAGCCTGTGTTTTCCCAGTTACATGCATGGCAGAAGTCCAGGATATCCATAGATTTCCAACTCCCAGGTCATTGCTACATAGCTAGGTCTCCACCATTTCAATCATATCTCTATAGGCATCCTATAGGCTTTTTTTCTGTCCCAAACATTCCCCATATCCTCCTAAAAATAAGAATTGTTGTGTTCTCACCACCTATGAAATGTCTACATCAGTGGCTTCCTTGCCAGTGCTTTTGAGACTGGACTAAACTCACAGCCTCCAGACTGGGGTGATACTTACAGCTGCTGCATCCTGACATCTGAACTTCTACTGCCTGGGCAGGAGTGCCTGTCTTCATCAGAGAATGGCTACAGCAGGTTCAGCAGGGTTTATCCTAGCCCAGCTTCTAAAACCAGAGACTGGTCACAGAGAAAGTCGTCAATGACATCCTAAACTGGCAGCAAGGCTCCTCTCCTCTGTCCTGGGTCGTGGATGGGAAGTGTTCCAGAGAGCTGAACACGCTGGGGTGATGAAATGCACACTTACCATGTCACATTAAAATCACAGCGAAGGGAAAAGCCTGACCTGCAGCCATCCGTGCAAAGATTATTTTATACACAAAATAGCAGCTGAACACAATTGTTGTTCAGCTTGATAAAAACCAAACAGAGGTAGGAGAAAGGCAGAGCAATCCTGCACGTTAACTGGCACAGCCACTGGAAAAACATACAGAGTGCAGATTGTCTCCTCCCAGGCAGAAATGAAATGTAATTGGCTCTGCCACACTATAACAGATGCTCAAAAAACTATATACAGAATAAATATATGTGTGTATGTATAGATGTACACTTGTGCACAGAAAACTGTTTATAACTCAAAGCTTTTCTTTTGCCCTTTGAAAACTACAAGTTTTTGACAAAAATGATGGTCTGAAGCTGAAACCATTTGTATTAAAATATCAGGTTTTTAAATGCTAAACTAGCAAAAAAATTACATATTTGAGCTTCTCCTTCAGTTCATCTTAATTAATGTGAAGCTTAGATTGAAACTCATTTTTGGTTTTAATTGCTTGAAAAAAAGGGCTTTTTCAGCAGTATTTTTCCACTTTTTTACCAGTATGTTTTCTTTGTTAGTTATTGGCAATGCAAAGTGGCTGAGCAATTGTATCAGATGAAAATATGTAATGGTTATTTGATAGCAGAAATGAAGAGAGTTATCAATAAAACAAAACCAATTTCATCCTGTGAACAGAGGAAATTGTCTCTCTGTCAAGCCAAATATTAAAACCACAACAAAATTAGATTCAAGTAGAAGAAATGCAAGATCTGAGAGAAAAAATATTCCAGTGCTAGTAATATTTAATGGAAAGATGAAGCCAAGAGAGATAAAAGAAATCTAGGAGTGATAATAGGCAGAAAACTAAGAATTGTTGCCACAGAACATGGCACTGAATAAAAAATTGGCAAATAGACATTGGAAAGATAAATGAGAAGAAATTATTTCACTGTGAAGAAGTTCTAATCCATGACTAGGCTGATCACAACTGCATTACACATTCATTTTAGGGTGTCATGTTGGCAGGGAGAGCCTGCAGACCTAGTGGAAATCAGATGAAAAGCAATAACAATAGCAACTTCAGCTTTCCATAGCTGTGGAAACCCATTTTCTAAATGAACTGTAAGGGATTACCATTTGTGTTTCTCTTGGCTACAAGGAGATGGGTTACAGATACTGAAGGAAATTCTCTTCTCTCCCTGCCTGCCCCAATATTCACAGCAATTTGAGCAGAGTGTGCTGGGGGTATACAGGAAAGGAGAGACTGCAATTAAGATCCTCTTCTATCTTGTGGAGAGCAGACTCTTGTGGAGTCATAGGAAATGAGAAAAGGAAAATGTTAAGCAGATTTCAGCCTGACTTCTTAGGAGCTTGACTGGACCAGAACCAGCAAGTGTGCTCCAGGCTCTGTGCAGCGCTCTCAGGAAGCTGGGAGAGATGTTCATGTTGCAGAGAACAAGCTGGAGCTTTTCAAAAGAAAACCTCTTGCCTGTTCTGTTGGGTTTGGCTTTTTTTTTTTTTCAGAAAGAGAACTTTTTCCTTTTTTGATCCTTTCCTCCCTGTTTTAGCAGCTTCCCCACACCTATATATTCTTGGCATGTTCTCTTTTTCCAGCTGTAATTTGTATCTGGCCGTAATTTGAGCATTTTGGGCTTCTGCCTGACTTCTGGGAGCCATCAGACCCAGCTGGAACAATGGCTTCTGAGGTAGGTGGGATCCTCTAAACTGACATTTTGCAGCAGGAGCTTTCTCTCTCTCCCTCTCTCTCTGTCTCTCTGTCTGGGTTCAATTATGAGTTCTTAGTACAACTACTAATATGGTAATTCCCTTTAACGAAAAATATAATATAAAACCTTGGCAATAAGGGTAGTGTGGACCACTATGGGTGCCAGCATCAATTGAGTGTGTCTCCTTGCATAAATCCTGATCAAGAGACACAGGGGCTGCCCCAGCCACCTCAGCTTTGCATTATCCATGCCTAATCCACCTGAGTCTCTTCTCGCTGCCTTGCTTAAGGTTTTGCAAAGTCAGAGCCAAAATGGCCTTCCCATCACAAGGCAAAGGCAAGAGCCAAGGGGAGCCTGGGAGGGTGGGTTCCCAGAGCCCTGCCTCAGCCATTAGCCAACACAGCCTCTCTTCTGATAAGAACAAACAACATTCTTCTGCCCTTAAACCCAGACCAGAAAGTCTGTTGTGTGTAATGTTCAGTGGTTTTGAGAAGATACAGTCAGTTTTTTCTTGTTTGCTTAATCAAATGCACGTGATTTTTATGCAATTTGTAGTGAACAAGGGAATATTCTGTTTGTATTAGCTCCTGTTAGCCTGAAGGAAAATAACCATTAATTTCTTTAAGATGAGTTATTTTAAAAAGTTGGGGATCCAGTTGCAAGTGGAATGGCACCAAGTGGAATTCCAGCATGAGTGAACTGCGAATCCTAGAGCTGATTTTGTACTACATGAGAGGGAAAACTGAGAACTCTGAGGAAATGTAGTCTTTGTTATTGAGCTATACAATTAATTAAGGACAAGACATTTATAATCTTTTATTCTTTCATCAGTGATTCTCTAGAGTGTCTTGGTCTAACATTGTTTCATTTTTTCTGTAGTCTGGGCTGCAAATCCCCAATTAGGTTACATCCCCAATTAGGTTACACTTCCCATCTTCACCCCTCTTTGTGTCCTTCAGTGCTTTTAGGAAAGCAAGAGTTTTCTGTGTTTTATTTTTCAGTAAGATGTTACATACTGTTCTCTGCACTCCACAGTGACTTCCTGGACATCAGGCTGGGTCAGGATGAGCAAGAGAGGAGCTCCAGGACTGCACAGCTGAGATCAGTGAAGGGCCACCCTCAAAAGCAAGGTGGATGAACCAGGTCATCTCAGTCTCTGTCCACCTCCTGCTTCTCCCTGACTGGTTAGAAAATAACATGGATTTCATCTCACTTTCTGCCTGTCTTCACTCCTCCTTCAAACAAAAGCAGGAGTTCTTCCTGACAGCTGATGAAACAAAGCCTGCTTCATCCCAAGTGAGCTATTTTTTCCCCCCTTGAAATTTCTCCCTGTATTGAGAGCTGACCTGGGAGGGGTTTTGATGTTCACCGGGTGGGCTGGGTAAACCAATTAGCAGGGGTAGGAGGGAGGACAGGCTTTATGTGGCTGCAGGTCAAGGCTGGGATTTGAGACTGAGGTTCGGTTCTCAGCCCTCTGGCAGACTTCACTCAACTTGGTGAGCGTATTTATAGCCTCTCCTCTTCACACCAGTAAAGGAAGAGGATCACACTCCCCTTTTAGTCCTGCTTCCTTTCTCTGTTGGAGCAGAGATCATCTCTTGCTGTGCTTACATTCTCTAGCACTATAAACTGGCCTGATTTGGCTTGAGAGCTGCAAATGCTAAAATTTAGCAGATGCTTACTCACAAGTAAGTGAATCAGATGCCCAAACACTCTGATGTGTCTGTGGTCAGATGCTGGTGCCTGGAGAAGACCTGCACTGAATGTTATCTGTTGCCTTTCCAATATCACAGAACAATAAGGTGGCTGCCTGGCCTAGCAAAAAAAAAAAGATACCAATTCCCACTGATTTTCCTGATCCATATTTCCTAACTGCAACCCTTGATAGATGATTTAACTGCTGAATTTCCTAAGCTTAACTGGCTACTGGACGAAAATAGGAAACTTATATTCATTGTCTTACTTTTATTCTTATAATGACAACTGCCCCAAATGCTAAACTGAACTAAGATGGAAGAGCATGAAATTCCAAGCGTTCCAGAAAAATCAGGGTATCTAATACTGTATATGATAGTCTGAACATACTAGGTACATTTCCAGCATCACTCTGAAAAACTTCTAAAAATGCAGCATGACAGTAAAATTAGAGGCTAAGAATGAAGCAAATTCTTCCCTTCTAGAGAGATAAAGAATGTTTGCCTTGAATCCCTAACCCCTCTGAAGTTTCCCTAGCAGGTTTAATTTGATTAGCAAATAGAACTCTAGACCATAATATTATTAACATTTGTCTGTTTTCAAGGAAACAGACTTTTCTTGACACATTCTGTGAGCCTTGCACAAATGATGTCACCTTTATGAATCATTAGTTTCCCCACATGTAAAATGGCATGAATCAAAGAATCAGGAAGCAAAATCTTAACATACAAATGGCACTTGGTGCCTAAATCCTGTCAATGAGCTGCTCTGCATTTGTAAGGAACCTCTCATGAAGTATTTATACTAATGATAACAAAAGTCAAACAATGGGAAAGGTGGTCCTTCTTGCTGTAAGGACTATTCCTGGGAAGCAATGTAACTCAAAAGCTTTACAGACTGAATTAGGTGTAATCCTTACGGGATCACTAGCAGCTCATAAATAACTTTTAATGAGATTTCCAGCAAGTAAAATTGCACATGGGAGGGGAAAAACAGAGAAAGCGAGGGAAAGAGAGAGGAAAAAATGCAAGAGACAATCTCAATAAAAAATTAAAGTGTTCATGCTATCCCCCTGTTGTTTCATATGTGTACACAAAAAGAAATCAGGGATGGTTTCAGTAAGGCATTATTAGTATCCAAAATATTTAATTAACTGATCCAAAAAGGGAAAGACTTGCTAAAGGTCACTGCAAATTCAGTGACACTGGCCACTAATCTATTGAAACTTATAGAGCTAAATCTAAGGCATGTTCCAGAGTTAAGCAGGGAAATAAATCAAGGTTTGCAAATGTCATTTAAGTTTTCACCTGTCCCAAGATTCAAAATTATTGGCTTCACAATGAAAAGCATATGTTGCACCCCTTGCCTGGGGAATAGTAATGAAGTGAGGCAGACACTCTCCAGTTCTACACTACCATCTCTCCCCTCTTTATTTCCCATCGAGTAAAAATAATTACTGTATACTTGAGGGAGCATTTCTCTCAGTCTGCCGATAACTGCTGCCATGTTGGCTCTTCATGAGCTGCTCTTCTTCCTTGTGGGACTATGATTTGATTTATGAGAAAATAGTTGGCAAATTGCGATGTCCATCTTGATGGATGACATCATTTGGGCCATTTTGCTGATCATGTATGACTAACTTTTTTTTTCTAGTGCTGTTGCAATTGATCAAGTGCTGCAGCACAGCTGAGTTAAGGAAAGGAGCAGGACGGGGGGGACGAGGGGAGAGGAGAGGAAAGAGGTGACAATTGCCTGTGCTCTGTAAGAACTGGAATGGCATTCACAGAGCAGAATCCCCTCTTTTTTGGTTCAACTGTAATCTAATTGAAGAGGAATATAAATTTTATAGACTGAAAATAACGCAATGTATATGCAACAACAGGATTAAATACGAATGCCCCAGCCCACCACATTAAAATTAAAGGGGAAAAATAAAAAGAATAAACCCTGAGTATCATGTTTTATGCTGAGCCCTCTATGTCTAATCCCTTTGGCACTTGAGTTATATTACCACTCATTACACTTAACTGCTACTGTATATTATGTAGGAAGGGAGGTGGATGTATGTCCTCTAGGCCAGATTTGACATCTACAGGATTACCTGATTTACAAATGCCTGCTTCAAATTTAAGATTTGATCATGGTAGATCCCTTTTTTTTAAGTTGAGATCTCTGCAATCTTGGGACTAATAAGGGGTCCCTGAAAGATGACCAGGAGACCAAACCCCCTCCCAGTGAGCTGATCAGACAGCCCTCCCCAGCACCCCAGGTCACTCGGGAAGGGCTGGCAGCCGTGGTTACCTTAGACAGACCCAGCCAGGCACCTCTGCAGGGACTTTTGCAGAACCTGCAATGTCCTTTTCAGCTGTGGACAGATCAGTGGGCTCCTGGCTGGTGCATGGCAGTGGGCACTCCAGGTTGACCACAAAAGATGGGAAGCGGAAAGAAAAGCCTGCCGCACTTTGGGGAGGACCAATTTGCTTTAATGTTCATTTGCAGGGGTTCTTTGATTAGTTTTTCCCAACCATGTACATGTGTATGAAATCAATCTACATCCTCCAGGGCTGTTTAACCTCCTGCAGCACCTAAGAGGCTGATATTGACAAGACAAAATCAGAGATCCAGAGGCCTTACAGCAGTAAGAGCCTCTGCAGGATGACAGGAGACAACTGGCATTATTTGAAAGAAATTTTTTTACCATGAAGACAATCAGACTGTGGGATATCCCAAGAGACAGAGCCGTCTCCATCCTTGGAAGTTTTGGGAGTACAGTTTCATCAGCCTGCTCGAACCTCATTGCTGAACATTGTTTGAGCAGAAGGC
The DNA here is from genome assembly GCA_013398075.1 of Notiomystis cincta. Taxonomy (NCBI): domain Eukaryota; kingdom Metazoa; phylum Chordata; class Aves; order Passeriformes; family Notiomystidae; genus Notiomystis; species Notiomystis cincta. The sequence goes on from VZRX01008261.1 coordinate 217,178, forward strand.
TGGACTAGAGGCATCCAACCTGAGTTATCCTGTGATCCTACATGGTGGCTTTACAGAGCAGGGACTGTTTGACTCTGCATGGCCAGAAAGCAGGGAGTCAGGCAGCCAGATTGCAGTTCCCCTATGCCAGTCTCCACCTGATCCAAGACAGCTGCTCCCCAGAGATGAATGTGCTTCAGTATCTGGGAGATCTTGATAGCAAGGTGCCAACACTTAGTTTGGCCTTGCATGTTTCAGAGCATCTCAACCAGTCAAAGGTTTAAGGACATTGCAGGCAGCAGTGCTCAGGCCAGAGCTTGGATGGTTCTTCATGCTCTACCAAACATTTTGGAGGGCAGCCAGCCTCGGGGAGGGTCTTGCCTGCAGAAAGGAGGGTGGCTACTTGCAACCTGCTACAGTCCTCTGAAAGGTCACCAGTCAAAGAGACTGCTCCTGCATGTATAAAGTGGTGCTAATGATTAGGAGAAACAAAAATTTAAAAAGAAAACATTTGATAGATTTTGAAAGAGCTTCATATCATGCAAAACTACCTCTCAGACCAATAGACTCATAAATTGGAATGAATTAGTATTGCCTCTACACAACATCTGTGCTTTTAAATCAGTTTATCTGTTGCCTTAGTTTTAAAAGCACTCTCTTGTCTATCCTGAAGGCATATTTGTAGATTGGATTTTCCAGTATGGTACCTTCCAGGGCAATTTTTTAAAAATTATGAACAAGCTATGAAAATCTAGGATCCTATACATTTTTCTCTTCCAGAGACTGCTCTGGATTTTTGGTTGACTCTAGGGCAGTCATTTACCTGTAGACTTCAATAGACAGTTGATAAAATGGTCTTTGTCATGTCTAGGTGTCCTTCTGAGGATGTACCTATAGAACACATCCATTATTCAATATTTCCAGCAGATTAGGCTTGCCAAAAGGACCTGGAATCTGTTTTATAACTGGGAAATAAAAACTATGTTCAAGAGAATTAAAAATGAGTATTTTTCTATGTCTCAGTATTTCTGTTTTCAATATGTCAATAGCAGGTTTTTTATAAATTGCTTTTTGTTTCTCTTTTGACTGGGTCACCTAATTCTTTTATGGACATAGTGGGTTTGGTTTGGATTTTGTTGTTGGGGGGTTGTTTGGGAAGGAGGTGTTTTGGGGTTTGCTTTTTTGTTTTCTTTTAGCCTGGTTTTCATATTTTGCTGCAAGGGGCAATACATAAAAATTTACAAGGTTTAAGTTTTCTTTACATTTCCTAAACGCATGGATCTGCTTTTCTCATTAGCTAACTGCTGCTCACTGATGAACTCCCCGCACTTTTAATTCATGGTAAAACACTTTCTGCACATTTCAGTGTTTCACTGTTTTATTGAATGGTCACAGCCTTTTACCAAGGCTGATTTTTATCTGTTGCTGCACTTCTTCAGCCAACTTTATCATGTTGAAATTATAATTTTCAAAGGAATTTCCTTTCTCCCCCTTCTCTCTCCTAGCTGTAATCTAAAGTGCTTAACTTTATTGCTATCTGAATCCTGCCAAAAGCACACTTTTATGGTACCAGTTATCCAGAATGTCCTGTAGAGGTGTGGGACACAGAGAGAACAGAGTGTTTCATATAAACTGCTTTCCCATTAACTATAACAATAATCATCTTGAAATATAGTGTTTCATCTGAAGATATCTCACTGCCTCAGAAAGCCTCCAAGCTGGTAAATTAAATATGATATCTCCTGGCTTGGTGGGAATGAGCAGGTTGGCTTGGGCTAGCCCTGAGGTCACCCTGACATATTTATGAAAAAATATGGGAAAAGGGTTAGAAAGGATGAGCTTTCACTCCCACCTTTGCTCTAACACTGAAAAGATCCAAAGTGTTCATTGGCAGATCATGCCAGTCTCATGGCACTGGCCTTGGACACAGCTTCCAGAGAGAGCCAATGGCCCAAACCCTGAAATAAAATGCCTCAGAATAAAAGGGCATTGTCATTTATAATTCAATGGGCTCTGGAGCTCACTGAGACACCTGCAGGTACCAGCCTGTGGCTGCCAAGGGACCAGGCCAGGGATGGGAAGTGCTGCAGCCCTAACACCACCAGTCTCTCCTGGTTCTGCATCTGTGGAACACTGGGGACTTCCCCATGATTTGTCTGATTGCTGCTGACTGTCCTGCTGTTTGCAGCCCAAGATAAGGATGAAAATGTTAGGTCAGCATGGTGGGACACAGACATCCTTCGTGGTGAGGGAGGAACTCTCTTGACATGAAAAATCCATTTGAAAAACTGAGGCCATGGAGGAAGAGCAGACCTTCCCCTCTCCATCCTGTGGACATCCCTGGTGTCCATCACCCACCCCAGCTGGTGAAACATGACATCCACATGCTCTGCAGGTTTCTGGCCATGCTGAGTCCCTCCAGATGTGCCTTCCTGAAACAACCCAGCCCAGCTGTCAGGAGCACAGGTCAACAGGTTTGAACCCAGCCCAGAAATCATCTGTCCAATCTCTTCACCCCTTGCCTTGTGGGAGATGATGCTAGGAGCCTCCTACCTGCTAAATCCCAAGGGCTTCTTTCTTTCCCAAAAGCCCAAACTGGAAGTCAGACTATCTGGACTGCAGCCAGACATCTGTCAAATCCAAGAGCAGAGTCTTAGCCTCTGGGTGAATTTTAACTTTTGTGGATTTTTCTTCCTTAAACATGGGGTAGGAGCTCTCCATGTAAATACCTCAGGGAAAATGAAAAAAAACAAAACAAACAAAAACAACAACAAAAACTCCCCCAAAAAACCAACCAAACAAAAAAACCCAAAAAAAACACCAAAAAACAACCAAAACCCATACATGTCAACATCACCTGCACAAAGAAAAGAATCCCAGCCTGTAAGAAGTGAAGGGCAGCAAAATTTACCAAAATGCCTGAGCAACAAGCTTGGTTTTCAGAAGTACTCTGCCTCTGGGCAGTCCCCATGCAGCCCATGTATGTTTTTCACTCATTTGCATCAGCAGTAATTTGTCTCCAAGTTTCTCATCTTTCTTTAAAATGTCTTATTAATTTCTCAAACCTACTGATTGTGCTGGAGAAATTCCTGGGTAACCAGTGTTCTCAGAGGCATGCCAAGACTCACTCCTGGGCTCACTCAGGCCATAGCAGCACTTGTTTTTCTCCTTATTGTCATGTGTCCTGCTACCCTCCATATGTATTAGAGCCTGTTGCTTGCACCACTAAAATACTTTTTGAGGGCCAGTGGTTTCTAGGGGCACTCAGGGCACAAGCAGTCCTTGATCTGGGCAGGATTTTGCCTCTGGGGCAGATCCTATCATTCATATGTCTCTTAACTGCCAGTCCAGTCACACCATAATGACATTTCATTCCTGGGTATCACTTTTCTCCAGTAGACACCTAAGCCCTGTACAAATAAAAACATAAGCACAAGCAGAGAAAAAACACCCTCGTGGGACGTGCACGTGAACAAGGGCAGGAATCAATAAGGAGAAATCATTTCCATGCCAATGCAAGGCCTGGGAAGGAGGACACCCAGGGATGCTGTGGCTTCCTCATTCCCAGCCCACCCTCCCACCTCTGTGCACTCTTTGTTCCTCCCAGAGATGGTCTACACTGCTGTCTGATTGCCAGCACAGGGGGTCCCATGATGCAGGAGTCTGCAAGATCACAGTGCTGCTCCTAGGAGGCAGCAGGGATGGCGTCTGATTTTCCATAGAGAAAATTCAAAGCGGAGGGAGGGGAGGCAGGGATAAAATGACCCCGTGGTTCTCATATTGTAATGGTTATTTATTTTGTTTAGAGAGCACACATCCCAATGCATCTGGTTAAAACAGAAACTTCCTTAATTATGCATAGGGCTTTGACTCCCAAAAGATATGTTATGTAGAAAAAAAGAAAAAAGAAACCCAAGAAACAATCTCCTGTTTGTTTGGATGCTGGATACATTCAATTGCAAAAGAACCCTTCCTCTCCAAGCCATCATTACCTATGTCTGTGCATTTTTATTTGAGTCTCAGCTTACTGCAGAAGCCTTCTGCTTTGATTCTCAGCCTCTGTACCTTTCCTTCTCAGACTGTAGTTTTCAGGGGGGCTTCCGTGTAGAGAAAATCAACTGCAACAGAGAAACTGCCTGATTTCCCCAGGAATTTTTATGTGGAATCAATCTAAGATTCAGAAAAGAGCAGAATAAATCAAATCAAATAGCACTCACACTAAGCATATTGATGAGGGCATGGATCAAGCAGGACAGACATCCAGTTAAGTAAATGATAGCGTGGAGAGCACAGCTTTGTTAAAACAACTCGGGACGGCTCCCAGGGGCAGACCTTAAGTCAGAGTAACCCAGGATTTCCTCTTTGAATAAAGGTACATCAGTGTAAATGAGAGCACATCCATGTACTACAAACCCAGCATGTTTTCCCCATTGGTAGAAGTGACAGCAAAAGCAACAAGAGCCCTTCAAGTTTCCCCTGGTTTTGGTGAATTTTTCATTAATGGCAGTGAGGGCCACAGTGGCTGCAGCTGCACTCCCGAGGACACTGGTGGGTTGGATCATTTTGGCAAGAGGCAGCTGCAGCCACTTCTTTCTTCCTAGCCCACAAAAAGCAGTGAGCACCAAAAACCTTGTTGGGAGGCCTTGCTGCCCTGTGGCCAAGACAGCCTCAAACTCTGTGAATCCAACACTTGGTGTGGTGGAAAGGCAGAAACAGAGCAGCACATCCCCTTTTCCTTCCCATAGGGGTGGCTGAGCACTGGGTTGTGGAGTCTCCCTCACTGGAGGTGCTCAGGAACCACCTGGACACAATCCTGTGCCCTGTGCTGAAGGATGACCCTGCCTGAGCAGGGGACTGTGACAGATGACCCCTGTTGTCCCTTCCAACCTGATCCATTCTGTCAGCCAGTGAGTGGCAATCAACACCTTTTTGGGAGGCCAGGGACAGTCCAGTCTTAGAACTTGCTTCCCCAACACAACCTGGGTATTTATTACCCACGTGACAGCACCTTACATTTGTCTTTCCACCACAGGCTCTGTGGTGCTTTTTCATTTTCCAACTCTAACTATTTAGGAATATGGACCATATCACATTCAAAGAACTGGAGTCACACTTCCAACTTTGTTGGCCAATGTCTTTATAAGCCATTAAGATAAATCCTCTTGGTGTAACAGCAAATTCCATTTTTCCTGGCTGCTTTTACAAAATTATCCAGATACATTATTACTTCTGAGGTTTTTTCCCCTGCCAGAGATACTTAGAAAATAAAAAACAAGCCAAACCAACACACCTGAAAAATCTTTGGCAATTGTACTTATCCTTTATTTGTTTCAAAATTAGTTATTTTTGTAGAGTTTGCCTGGTTATTTTATCAAGCAAGTGAAGTCTATATTTGAAGCAAAGATGATATTTTCAGAAACAAGGAGTAGTTTCTCATCCCTTAAAATGAAGGGGGAATGAATCAAAATAAAAATGGTTTTGATTATAAAATGAAGGCTTAGAGTGAGCAAGCTGTATGTGGTTTTTGGCAACACTATTTGAGTGAGTAAGAATTGGAGCCAATCCTGCAAGATGAGTAGGTCTGAAGATAATGTAGACTATAAAGAAATATTTCTGTTCCCTGCTTCAAATTCCATATGTTAGTTGACTTATTTGCACCTCTGAAGAGCTCTGAATTAACAGTCTCTCTTAATTGTTTCTGAGCTGGTTTTTTGTGAGTTTATGGGCTAATTTGCAGTGTCAATGTCAGCAGTTCTGGTCTGGAGCATGTAAAGGCATCTAAACAAAGGGATTTTTAGTCTGAAACAACGTACGGGTTTGGCAAGTGTGGAAAAATAGTGCAATACTGGAAACACAGAGCACAGAATATTACAGGTCATTGTGTGAGGAAAACGCCTCTTTTGACCACTATTTTTAAGTTTTAAGAGCATTTAAAAACCTCAGACACATTCAAGTATGTTTTATTTGAAAAAGAGGGAATAGGACAGAAAAACACTGTAGTCCAATAGATGGCATAAGTGTAACAATGGAAATTCAGGGAAATAAATCAGAAAAGAATCTTTTGTCTTGTGGATTTACTATTGCCCACTGCTTGCGGTTTCAAAAGTGAAGGAGGAAGGAGAAAGAGGAAGGGAGAGAGAGGGAAAAAAAGTGAGTATAATTTTCCAACATTTTAAAATGAAAATCCAAAGGAAAACTAACTCAAAATTCCAGCTACAAACATTTTTCATTATGAATATTTGGTTGTTACTCATGGATATGCATTAATAAAATGCACTGATTTCAGCCAACGCCCCTAGTCCAACTTTAGAAGTGTTTAAAGGTCAGGTCTGGATTCATATTGCAGCAAATGAACCTTATCTCTGCACTGTGCCAAAAAAAAAAAAAAGCCACCTGAGTCTGAACAATCCTGAACTTTAAGCTGCTTAAAACCTTTAGCCAGGCATGACTCTGGTGAAGTTTAGTCATTTCTAACTGTACACTTTCATCATTTGTAGAGCCTACAGTGTTAACCCTTTTGCTTGCTTGATCTTTAAATGGGTGAAGAAAGAAAAATACTCTCAAGTAACTCTTCTATGTCTGGAAGAATAGGAGACCATGGACTTGGTCATAGGTCTTGCTGTCTTGTGAATAAAAATAATCTACATTAAACCAAAAAGAAAATTACCCATTAGGATTATGTAAAAAAGCATTACATCTCCTTAAGCATCAAGTTACTAAGATACGTTTTTGCAGAAGAAAAAAGGTCAGTTACAACTATTAAACTTGTATATTGTTTTATACTAAGCCCTTCCAATGGCCTCTCTGAGGGACTGTTTAGTTTGTATTACACTCTAATAAACTCCAGGTGTGGAGGACAAACTGAATAATAAGAACCCGATGGACCAGACTAGTTAAAAATAATGTGGTACATTCCTAGTTCTCTGCATTTAATTTATTGTTAATCATTGTTATTACTTACATTTATTGGGTAGTTTTTCTAGATTTATTAGGCACTACATTTAACAGTGTTATCGCTTGTAACTGACTATCAGTGGAATAGAAAACATATTTTCTTAAAGAGTCTTACCCTAATTAGTAAGTTGTTTCCCTATTGAAATAAAACAGACCCTAGGAGAGTCAAGTTGACTGATTTTTTTTTTTCTTTTTTTAAGTCAGAATAAAAGTTCAGCTAGGAAACCTGTGTTTTCAAGACCACCTGTCAGAGCAGACAAGCAGAAGTATCCACATACCCTACACGGAGCTCTGATAGATGAAATATTTGGCTGAGAACAAGCAAGTCAAAAGCTTTTCGGCTTCAAGGCTCAGCTAATCGATGGATTCTGTTCCTGACCAGTGTGAGGTGCAGGGGAGAGCCACTGAGAAGATGAACAAAGGCCAGTCTGAGCTGTTTACTCAGCAATCCCGTGCTGCAGAGCCAAGCCAGTGGGGCCAGTGTGGATGATGCTCCAGGGTGGAAGATGAGCCCAAAGGCAGGTGATGGCAGGACTCCCAGAGAGCACTGCAGAGCGGTCAGGGCCGGCAGCAGCTGCTTCACTTTGCAAGTCGCTCATCCCCCGGGCAGCAGAGCCCCTTGCAGGTCACCCTCGACAGCCCCGGGGTCGGAGCCGGGCAAGCCCTGCATGGAGATGGAGCCCTGCATGGAGATGGAGCCCTGCATGGAGATGGAGCCCTGCAGCCGGGCCAGCCCTGCGGGTGTGTACCTGCCCCACCCAAACCCCGGCAGCAGGGCGAGAGAGAGGGCTGCCAGCTGGCCATCGGCATCACCTCATTAAAATCAAAGGGCACGATCAACACTCTGTGGTTATCTGCCTGGATGGACAAATCAAAAGTGCTCCTTTGGTGGCAAGGTCATTATTCACCACTGATGATAAAAGCAACGACCTCCTTCCAAATGCCCAGGGCTCCTCTTAGAACACGGGGTGCAGCCTGAGCTCATCTCTGTTACAATCAGGAGGCCACATTCAATTAACAGTCAGCTGATATTCTTAAGCACCTTCTGTTTGGAGATTTTAAAGGATTTTTCACAGAGCACAGGTCAGTTAGGAAGCTCAATGTAAGAGATACCTTGGCATGACCTGTGTTGAAGGTAAAGGCAAAGTCTGGGGGAAACAGCTCCCAAGCTCTGCATTCAGCCACTGTAGCCAGAGGTAAAGGGGTTGTTTTCAGAGCTTTACACCACTGTAGGCACCATTATATTTTAGCAGGGCCTTGGGCACTCACCCACACCAGGGATTCCCAGCCATAACAGAGCCTCCTGGTGACAATCAAGGCTTTACTTCCCATCCATCAGGACCTCCAAAACACCAAAAACCTCAATAGCTGGGGTGGGAGTGAGGACAGGGAGGTAGGCTGGGTTTCTTTGGGCATCCATGCAGCTGCTCTTGCAAGCCATGAGCTCAGCTTCAGGTCTCTGGTGACTGTAGTGCCAAAGGCTGAAACCTCCCCAGTGGCTTCTCTTCCTGTGGAACCAAATATAAATCAGTGCTGGAGGAAGTGCTGCTTGCAGAGAGAGAGATGGAGAGGGAGAGAGGGGAAGCAAGAGCCAACAGATGATTTGCTGCTCTGCTCATCCTAAATCCTTGGTATTTAACTCACAGCAAAACAGCAGGAAATTTTACTAGTTTGAAGGAAAAGGGGGTGAACAATAGTAGGTCAGAGGAATCCTGATGACAGCTCCTTTATACTGCCAAAATGGGAAAGTAGGGGTCACCAGAGCAGTTCCTCCACCAAAAGTGCTTAAGTCACTGTTGCTGGAGACAACAAATCTAAGAGAAGCCATTCTCAGGTCTACATGGAGCAGATGGCCCCTTCTAATCTACAGAAGCCAGGACATGTGGCCATAGGTGGAAGTGGACTGCTGCTCAGCCCCTTGGCTGTCTCTGACCTGAGATCTGGTGCCACAAGCTTTGCAATGCTGCCTTCTACAGCTGGAATGTCTGCTGCCAGCTGGGAATCCCCAGGAGCAGCACATGGCTTGCCTCAGTGCTCCAGCTTCCCATGTTCAGCAGCAGTGTGGGTAGTACTTGCACTCGGGTGATGCAAAATCCAGATTAGCCCAGGGTCTCTTTGCCCTGGTATTCCTCTTTTCCCCAGCCCCATGGGACCCCTCACCATAGTCCTGTTTTGCTCTGATATTGTCCTATGCTGAGTCTCAGCAGTTTCATTTTATGCTGGCTGCTGGTCTTAGGTTTTTTCCCTTCCCCCTGCCCCAGATTTGGTGGCTATCTGGAGGTACAGGTTTGCAGAGGCACAAATTGCTCAGAGGATAATTTTAAAGGAGAGCTTTTGTTATTGGTCATGTTAAATGTATGAAAATACATCTTGCTTTTTCCACTGATGATATCTAACTGCTCCACCATGGTCCATCATCATGTGTCTTCTATAACTCTCCCTGATTATAAATCACCCTAAAAATCCCTCCCTTGTTTTGCATGCTGCCCCTGTTCAAAGCAGGCCCCTGATCTGTCATGCTGCAGTTTGGTCTGAGATCCACATACTGGACATAGGTCCCCAAATGTCCCATTCAGGCTGTGGATACAATTATAGGAGGGAAGGAAGCCAAAGAATTGCATCACTTTGCACGTGCCAGTAAAATGATATCTCAGGCAGTGAGAGTGCAGGTTAGGTCATAAACAATAATAATATTTCACACTTGTATAGTTCTACACCACCATTAAAACCATCCAGGTAGACTTTGCTTTGAAAAAGCCCTCTCTTCCTCCTTCCTGTTCCTTCCTCACATTTTGAAATATGTTGTTAGTTTGGGGCAAAACATCTGTATTTTAATAATAATAAAAAAAGCAAATCAGCTCTTTCTAATCCCCCTCACGGAGCGGGGTGGGATGCACTAGGGAGGGGGTGATAAGGAAGAAATGAGACATCAGCAGTGGTGGAACCCCAGGATCTCCTTTCAAGTCAGGGTGAACATTTTCCTGTACAACAGGAGCTGCTCAGGAGCAGAGAAGGGGGAAGTTGGGTTCCTTCCTGTGGGTGTCCTGCCCTGAGGAAGAGCTACCCTGGCAGGAGGGGCCTCGAAGGAGGGGAGCCTGTCGGGTGGCTGTCCCCAGTTGGGAAGTAGGGGGCACACACACAGAGATGTGCTGCTTCCAGCAGTGGGGTGGGAATCAGTGGTGTAACTGAGGGTTGTCTTCCCATCATTTGGTGTGAAAATTACTCCCAGATGTTGGAGGGTAACCTCCTAAATATACCAAAAGAGAAGAAGAAAACAAAATAAATGGGATTCCAACCAGTCAGTAAGCAGTCTTCTGCCTCTCTAGTGGTCTGTAAAATTGGCCTTTTTGAAATCCCAAAGGGACCTCCTAAGTTGAGTACCTGAGGAGGCAGGAACAGAAGAAATCCTAAGTTTACTTCTTTTTCACTCTCAGATAGGAAGACAGACATGAGAATTCAGCCTAGTGTGAATAACTTTATCCATTCCTGATATTTCCCATCATCTACAAAAGCCGTTTCTTTTGCTGGTTGTTGTTTTGTATATTTTTCCAAACAATACCCTTTAGCAACAAGACCTCCCTTTTTTTTAATGCATTTCCAGAGGGACTTGAGTCCAGATCACACACACACAAGGCAAGTTTCCAGCATTCTTATTCCTCCACTGGAAGAAATAACCAGAGCCAGCATCTCTGAACCATTTCCCAAATGGTTCTGTTCTTCTGACTTCAGCGACAGCAATGCACTGTTTCTAATCCATTACAGGAATTTATCACAGTACGTGTCAATTTGTTTCTCTTCTTGCCTCTTCTCACTTTAAAATGACATCAGGAAAGAAACTTTACAGCAGGGCTGCTTCAATCCAAGTTTTAGTGACAGAGCACTTAACTGGATCCTAACCGTGCACGTTGAGTTTTAAGGGCATATACTAAACAGATCAGATTTACTGTAGTCTAGAATTTCCTTTGTTTCCTTTTTAGTGGTGATCTCTGTTACAGTTTGCAATACTAGCAAAGAAGCATCTGGGTTTCCTTTTTCTTTATCTCTTTTTCTTTTTTTCTCTTTCTTTTTTCTTTTTTCTTTTTTCTTTTTTCTTTTTTCTTTTTTCTTTTTTCCTTTTTTTTTCTTCTTCTTTTCTTTTTTTTTTTAAAGCAGCTTGTCCTAAATAGATACTTTAGAGCTCTATAATAGGGAGCATCCATGCTCTAATACAATATCATGATCCCATTTGGCAATGGTCCTAATCTGACACAGAGGAGAGACAAATCTATTACTGAAGAAATCTAAAATACATACCTGTATGCTTTTTGGATCAAATCCTTCTCTGACAAGTTACTACCTTCTTTATGTGCTGGAGTAAGGATTTGAAAAAAAAAAAATCTCTGTTCTATTTTCTCTGCCTGAATAGTCAGTAGTTAAAAATCACATTAATGAAAGAAAACGCTGGGGAAAACTGCATCATTGCAAGATTCTGAAGGGCCCAATCCTCCATCACTTATTTTTATGAGTCATTGTGTGAACCAAAGCTGAAAGGATAAATCAAATGTGTGAGGATTAGTGTATGAGTAAAGAGTTCAGGATCAGGACCCTAACTCTCAGCCTCATAAATTTCCTACTGGAGACAATTCAATGTTATTCATTCAGCTTTTAAAGAGGGAGTTGGGAGGCAGTTGTGTCCTTTTTCTTTTTAATTAGATTTCATTTATTTGGATTGGTATGGAGATGGTCAACCACAATAGGGGACCAAAAGCAGAGAGTAGGACAATTCCTAGAAGCCTGTAACAATCAGCATGGGATCATGTTAAGTGCTGGGCACTTCATTTCCATGACATGTTGTTTGATTTCCTCAGAGACGAAATAAAAATGGACATGACTGAAGTTTATGAAGGGAGATATCTCAGTTCAAATGGGAACATTAAGACATCTCCAAACCAACAGCCATAAAGGGCTAAAGAATGAAGGAGAGAAAGAGATTCAGCTTCAAATGCATTCCCCAGATAATTACTGGAGAAACTGGGGGGTGGGGGGGAGAATTGGGGGGGGCCTTTGAATGGGATGAAAACCATGAGCAATACAAAAAGAAAAGGAGAAAAGGGGGGCTATGGGCAAACAGGATGGAGGAAGAGAGCATGAGTGGCAGATGTCACTGATTTCATTCCACTCCCTTAACTTACTGTTTGAAAAAACTCCTCATGTGTGACCTGAAAAGAGAGAGAAACAAAATGAAAACAGGCATCAACAAAGCACTCGCTGTACGATTTCAAAAAAATGTAAATTAATGACTGGCAGTAAGAATCTCCAAAGGAAACAACATCCCAGTTTAAGCATTGCCATCAACAAAAGCTCAACAGCATATGGTAATGTTAACTTTAATATGAAAAGATAATAACAATCTTTAAAAAGTGACTTGAGAAAAAACCTTGCTAGGTGCTCATCCTTTTCAACTTGCCTAAAAAGAAAAGATGTTGGAAGGTTTCATATTTTTACTTTTTTTTTCCCCTCTTTCCCTAAACTGTTCGCATTGTATAGTTAAATGAGGTTGAGATTAGTACAAATTTTAAATAAAAGTGCCTAGGATCTCTGACTAACAAGGCAGAAAACCAGATTTGTAACGGATAATTACATCTAAACTTATTTAAATGTAGGTCTATTGATTGAAGTAAGTTCTTTAGAGCAGATTCAAGGTAACATTTCCTCCCCTACCATTTTTCCAAAAGTGGTGTTGGTGTTGTTGTTGTTGTTGTATGGTTGAAAAATGAGCATCCTCTGATGGCCCATCCTGTGCACTTCCAGCTGTTGGCTGCAGCCTTGCTCAGAACCTTTCCCTCCTTCAGAGGCCACACGTTACTGATTGCATCTGTGATATGTTAAGCACACATGCACATTGCATGCTAAAATGTTATTTTGCTTCTGCCATTACTTCGTGGGTTTATGCAAATTTCTGCCTTTCCAGGCACAACCTTTGCCTTTTGTCTTTGAAAAGCTCTCCTCTGCCCTATGCTGTAATCAAACAGAAGGAAATTACTTTATTCAGGTCACCTTATGAAGGCCTGAGAATGCTGTTTACTCACATGAAAGACATAACTTCAGTTTGGACTTATATGAAAATGGGCAATTGATATGATGGTACCCAGAAGCAGATGCAGCCTCACATATCACTTCTGACCCCTGAAGAATATCACTTTCTTAACCTGCCTACAATGGGCCAAAATGGCTAATTTTAAAGGTGAACATTTAAACCAACAACATCTCCACGCAAATGTGCACTACAGCGGTGTTTTAACCCATGATCCCACAGTGAGGGCTTGGAGATATCATTTTGCAATAAAGAGGCATTTCATGGTCAATTGGCTTTATCCAAAAATAATAGGAAAAGAAGCTTGCAGGGGGAAAACCAACCTAGTTTGGCACAAAATGCTAGCACTACTGGATGTGAGTAGAGAAGAGTTTAAAAGACTCTTGTGCGCTTAGCCGTGCGCTGAAAGAATCACACACAAACAACAGCCACCACATGAATGCATCCATTATATCCTTTATTGAAGATCACAACAATAGTAGCACTTCATTGAAGAAAAGATGATTCCTCTATTATAGACAGGCCCCTCAGATCGCCTAGCTCAGCGTACAACTGCAAGATGTACAGTTCTCTCTGCATTTTCATGTCATTGCCAAAACACACAAAGTAGATTCTCAAATGCCTGGGGCTAAATTACAGCCCCTACGAACCGCGCTGGAAGTTTGAGAGCCCAGAAAAAGTTCTGAAGGTTTTCTCTCTCTCTCTTCATGAGAGAAGCCAAAGCTCGTGGGTACAGTGTTTGTCATGTGAAACAAGGCTATTTTATATCATTTGGGGTTGTTTTATTAATGGTGCTGAAAAATTGTTCACTTCGTTTCACTTTTGTCTCCTTTTGAACGTAGCGGGATGAAGGTAGAGTGTTTTTAACACATCCAAGATAAGAAAGGAATAGACCCTTTTGTCTCTAGAGCTGTATGCCATCACTATTAAAAATCTTTCATCTCGTCTCAGACAACAAGCAGAGAGTATGACAAAAAATAGAAGAGTCAACAGTAAAAAGTGTGTGGCAGGGGGTGTAGGCTGACAGGTAGAGAGAGGCACCTCTTTGCCTCGAGTTTCATCCTGGAAGAGTTGGCCAGGGCAAAATCTGTTCTTCTTGGGCAGTTCTCCTCATGTCTTGTACGGGACAAATATCAGCAGCCCACTCACAAAAGTCACCCATGAGCAGGTGAGGAGAGCTGTCCTGTAGGAGGAGGGGATAATCCAGCCCATGGAGGGATCTTCTACTGCCCTGACATTGGCATTGTCCTCTAACACTGGAGCTCCTGGGGCCCAGCACGAGGTTGTCAACAACATCAGGGGTGAAGGAGAGCCGAGGAGGGGCACTGTGGGCCTAAGAGGGACATCAGGGGCCAAGAGGGGAATATCACAACAGGTGCTGCAGTTGGTGACTGCAAAGGAATGCTCTGGGGCTGCCACCACACCAAGATGGCCTGGCCACCTGCTTGTCACTGAGGGCACGTGCCATCAGTCACCACCTGTGGGAGATGGCACTGAGTGTCAGCTGAGACAACCTGACATTTCAGCATCCCCATCACCTTTCCCCACCTGGAGCAGCTCCAGGAGGAGAGCTCTGTGTAACAGGATGAAAAGAGCTCCTTCCCAAGTCAAGCAAAGGTACTTGTGGATCAAGTCTAAGTTCAATACATCATCCTAAACCAACTTCTAAATGAAGCTTTAACACATTTCCCTCTGACATTTCTGAAATAAATATTTGGATATTTCATTTTGAAAGAAAATGTAATTTGGAAATTAAATTAAATTTCCCTTATGAGGGAATGAAAAACAACAATAACAGCCAAAAAGGAATTAACTTTTTTTCCCCAACCTGAAATTACTTCTTCATATGGTTTGATTTTTTTTTGTTGTTGTTCATTTTGAGGCTACAGGAAGGATAAATGTTTCTTTCAGTTAGCCTGAAACACTGTTGTTTAAATCAGTCAATTATTAAAAAAAAAAAAAAGAGGAGCTAATGCACCCAGCCTCTGTGTGCAGGGCTCTGCTTAGAAGCCTTTTTCAGTCTGTCACCTGGTGTCATCAGTCCTATTTGTCTTCAAAGATTTGTCACTCATTCAGTGGTTAGAAATCCAGTGGCATCACCTGTGGGTTTCAGGGGTGTGTGTTTGCCAGGGTGGACCCCACAGATATTATACACAAACCTAGAAATACCTACAGGATATAATAGAGATATTCTACCAGGACTTGTAAAGATCAATTTATAGACCTCCTGCCCACAACAGTAAAAAAATAAATCAGCAAAGTATAGTTTTTGGCAAAAGAAGTCAGAGCTGAGGAGGTTAATGGCAAGTAGAAAAGCTTGTAAAGTCTAGGAGGTCCCTTCAGCAACTCTGATTTATCTTTTGACTTTTTCTGTTTATCATCACATTTTGCCAAAAAAATAGTGTTTGCTGTTTCTAATATTTTTTAAAATAACCTTGTTCCTTTCAGATTTCCCCGAGATGGCAGCACTAAACTCAACAGTGCTACTGAAAAACACACTGTGGCCTTGAAAATGTGTGTGATCAAGAGCAACAAGGTTTCTGCTTCTTCCCTACGATTGTCTTGGTCAAAAATTGGTGTCAGCTCCATGTTAGCTTGCTTTCTAAATTGGGGGTGACACACAAAAAATCTGCTTGGAAAACTGCTGGCCTTTAAAGGAGACAGTGTGTTATTCAGTTCAATGGGGTGAGACTGGTTTTAAAGGTTGATCAACAGAACTGGTACAAAACAGATTTTTCAGCTCATTGAACATTTTGAACCTTTGTTCTAATTCTTCCTGTTGGCCATCAAGTCAGTTTATACTCTTGGTTGACCAATTAGTTGAATATATTAATCTTGAATGGTTTATTGCTGTGTGAATTGAAGAAAAACTTACATTTTTGATCAGGTGATTTGAGTTTGTAATTAAAAAGAAGAAAAGTTTTTAGATTAAAAAAACCCAAAACAACTCTGCAACAGGGAAAACCCCCCCGAGCATAACTTTGTAAGATTTTGGCATCATCCCAAAATGCATTTTTAATTTAGTGGGTTTTGCTGTGAAGGATTTAGACCAAAAGCTGAACAGAATTTCAAGAAGGAATGTGAGCAGCAAGAAACTGTTAGCCCTAAAAGTTAGATTTTTCTCAGCAGGATCGATTACTATTCTAAACAGTGTTTAGTCATCAAATCAGTTTGAGGGGAGTGTTCATGATGCTGCCAAATAACCAATGCAGATTCAATGTGTCTTTCTTGTGTGGCAAGTTAATAAGCATGTTTATTGTTCAGTTTTTAAACCAACTGTTAGGTCTGGCATCTTTAAAAACTGGTGCTTAAAGTCAAATCACCAGATCCCAAATGACTTAACTGGATGGCTCCAAAGCTCAAACTGGTTTCTGAGACAGAAACATGGCAAGGGGCTTTTGGAACACAAGAGGTTTTGACATCTTGCAGTTGAAATCCCTGAACTGTGACTCGGATTACCAACTCAGAGCACAAATCTTAATTCAATCTCAGAAAAGAATATTAAGACCAACTGGGTCCTCTACATGAGGCAAATTTTGAGAAAGGTCTCCCTGCATCAGTCTTACTTTCACACTGCTGGTTGATGACTGTCTCAATAAAAAGTCAGGCTGGGTTTAGTGTCTGAGCAGCCAGCAGTGCTTGCAGGACCCTGTCTGGGAGCATGGACCCATTCTTCCCACTGGAAAAATCTTAGTTTTGATGCATTTCTTAACCCCTGCCTCAGGGGCCATGAGAAGTTGTTCTCCACGTGGCTGAAGCCGGTGTGATGTGTGGGATCTTCCTTACTACATTTGGTGTCTTTATATAAGAACACAGGATACAAGAGGGCATCTACTCACCCAAAGCAATTTTTTTATAGTTTGCAAAAAAATTACTTCTGATTTCCTTTACAGTTTTTATCCTTTTACTTGTGGGTCCTGAGAGTGACTCCTGCTCAGTGGGTTGCTGGAGCAAATGGCTTTACTTCAGTCCTGTTGCTCTGCAGGCAGGACCGTGGTCCTGCAGCTGCCAGCAACACAGGGAGGCTGCTGGGAGCCTGTCCAGGGAGAGGGGGAGCTGCCTAAGGATGCATATCCCAGCTGGTCTGGGAGTGTCTTCTGCTGGGCTCTGTGAAATACCTCTCAAAAATGTCCTCTTCAAAATCTTCTGGAAAAAAAACATGCCAGAACATTTTTACTTAACAGAAAAGACAAAAAAAAAATTAAAAAAAAAACAAAAAAGAAGAAGAAGAAAAAAAGATTTTACGACTCAGTGCTGCATCTAAGGAAAAAAGTGTTAACCCTCTTACCTCTCCCACCTCCCATGGTTCTGAGTCACAGTGACCCTCCCAATTCCTGCAGGAGCATCCCCTTAAGGAAGTATCCATCAGAGCTTTGGCACTGGTTAGTCCCCCTCTTACATTACCTGATGCTTTGCTGGCAAACCAGTAAATTCTCTCTGCCTCTTCCTACAAGCTGGCTACTGTTGGTGGAAGAGCTTCTGCAGCTCCTGCCATCTGGAACAGACTTCCCACCCTGCTGGTTTTGGCCTCTATTCATTTCAATTCTGAGATGAAACAATATTCATCTCCCTTGTCTATGACTCCTCATTTCTCCCTAGCCTTGCTAGTATATATTATTTATCCTAGTAACTGCTTGACAGTGGTCACTTGTTAGTACAGGCTGAAGAAAAGAAAGAAAAATATTTCCAGACACAAGCTGGTATTTATTTTTTCCTAATGTGGTGGCTTTCCCTAGGCAGTCTTCTTTTTGTGGCTGAAAATATTGCATGATGTCTCCTGAAATATGATTAACATTAGTTTGAATTCTTGAGAAAGCTTAATCAAAGTCGCTTTCAACCATTTTTAATTATGTATGCATGAAAAAAATATACACATTTCTGCTGTGGAAAAAATATTGTCACATATCCTCATTCCACTATACATTCACAAACACATCAGATGGCTCAGATGTTGGTAAAGCTGGAAAATGGGATATCAAATTAGCAGAGAGTAACTTTTATGGACTAATTGGACATATAGATCAGGAAGGGATATAGTACTGTGTCTTTCATAAAGGAGAGGGGATTTTTTTTTCTTTGCTTTTCTTCGTATCACTAACGTGAGAAATGAAATAGTCCCAAGATGCAAGCAAAGCTAAGCTTGCACTAATGAGAAAGCAAAACCCCAAGTATTTTGGAAAGGGTTTAAACCCTCAGTCTTCCAGGCACAAAGGAGGCTTCAGCACTGGGGTCAGGGAGACATTTCATGAAAGGTCTACTGCAGAGCCTTGAATAACATCCTCAGAGGAATGGGGTAACAGCCTCTGCTTGAGACACTCTTATCCTGCTGTTTTCTTCTGCTCTTGCCATTCTTCTCCAGCCACTGAACAAAGATGGGTCTTTGTCCCATCACAACTCTGTCTCTTGGATTTGAAGGAGTCGGCAATTAGTCTTTGTGAGCCCATTAACAGCATTCCCCATCACCCACATCAACCTGGCAATGTCCTGCTTACTCTCCCCACTTAATAAGAATGTCAGGAAAACACATTTCAAATTGAGTCATCAGTGACACTCATTGCCACATGGTACCATCAAGACCAATTATTTAATAGGATTAAAAAATCCAGATTTCTATTTACTTGTTTGTAAGGACACCAGGCTGACACTGGATGGGACTGACAAAAGGCAGGGGCCACAAAGGCCTTTGTGGGTGTAAATCAGCAACAGCTGTTGTGTTAGGACTTAGGAACCTCAATTGTGGATGCAAACTCTTTTGTAAGAGGAGCTGTGTGAGCATGGAAAGAGCAGCAGGAGTGACCTGAAATGGTGAGATGACGAGGGATGATGCACTGAGACTGGGCTCCTCCAGCTGGTGATACCAGCAGGGGCTGAGCAGCAGCAAGTAATGTTTAAGGGAGCTGTTCTGAGGGAAAGGAGAACTTGTCTGGAAAGGGTGCAACTGGCTCCAGGCTAGAAGGAATGATGGCAGCAGTAGGAGTGAGCAGAGTGCAACACTGATGGAGCAGAGGGCCTGGGAGCTGGCACAGAAAGCAGCACAAAGAGGCGAGTACAGGGAAGCTGAGCTGAGAAGAGCCTTGTGTTTGAAGAGAAGAAGCCTGAAGGAGAGATTTGGTACTTCAGGGCTCCTCTTGGCCTGGAAAGCACAAGACCTTATTGAGTAATTGAGCTGGGAACCGCAGGGTACCACAGGAATGAACCACTGGACCCCGATGGCTTTGCTTGATTTTTCGTCTTCCATTTGCTGCTCCTCTGTGTTCCTCTCTCGTTTGACTGTGGTCGATTTGTGAGGTTTGTTTTTCTTTACTTCATTCCACCTTTTCTCTTTCCTTTTATGTCCTAAATTGTTATTCAGCTGTTTTGATTTAAATTATGTTTATGTACAGTTACTCACAGCTCTGACTGTTGCCTCCTCCCTCCTGCGACTGTCTCTGATGCTCGCACATTCGCTTTGGCTCCTTTACAGCAGATGCCTGGAGCAGTAAATGAAAGCAGCTCTTTTATCAGTGAGCCCTTTCACCTCCAATTTTTTTATTTCTTATTAAGGCTCCAACCAGTCCTGGCTTTCTCTTCAAACGTAGTATGAGCAACTCAAAACAACAACAACAACAACAGCCACCAGAGCCACCAGAAACCCAGATAAACTGGGAAATTATTGGCTCTTCTAAACCATCCCTCATCCCTCTCCCCATTTTCACACTGCTACTCGTGGAGGGTGTTACAGGGACCCCACTGTGGCACTCTGAACACCACATGTGGCCAATCTAATTTAGCCCATGGCTAAACAAATCCCCAAACGTGGAATAAACCTGCTTATGTTATTAACAAATGCTGTGAGAAAATGTTTAACTCAGCTTTGTGAACTAGCAGCTGAAAAAAAAAAAAAAAAGGCTCATCATTTCTTCCAGGGCACAGAAAAGTCAATGTGGTCAGCAATTCACCAAAATGTGAATATTCAAATATGTATATAATTCAGTATTTAAGAAAAATAAGGGGAGGGGCATTTTATTTTACTGGAGATTACAAACATCAACACTGAAAATCTGGACGCTTCTTGAAGGTTTTCCAAGAAAAGTGGACAGAAGCAGTTCAGTTTTGAAATGAAAGCCTCTGTGCCTCCTAAGGGATCTGTGGGTTTTTCAAAAAATGAGATGTTTTTCATAATTTTGAAAAGAGATGCATCCCCCCCATAAATCGACCCACAAGAGTGCCCTTCTACAGATGAACTCTGTATGCCAGTGTTTGAAAGGAAGATGAAAAATGCCATCAGTGTTAAACATATTACTAGCCCAGTGAAAGATAGCTTGTTGGGGTTTTTGGTTTGTTTTTATTTTTTAATCTGGACATCATAATACAATGCCAAGGGGAAAAAATTTAAAAGAAAAAAATACCATATTAGCACAAAAATTTCCATCAACAGCATGTTTAAATGGCAAATACAACCAGCTTTACAGCAAAGTGTACTCACCAGCCAGTGGATCCTTGACTCAGGAATTGAACTCACAAGTGCTTACTCATGTGAGTTGCTTTTCTCATCCTTTCGAACCACTGAGGGGAAGCATCCCTGGTCAGTCTGTAACCAGCCCCACTAAAGTTCTTCTTTGTCCTCCAGAGACCTTTGTTTCACCTTGCATGGAGATAGTTTCATCCTGTATTTGGAGTGAGCTCTAGCAGGTGAAGAGGTACAAGATCTGGATCCAGAGGCTCAAACTTGCAGTAACAGCAAGATAAAAGAGCATCACAGCTCAGTATGCTTGGAATGCTATCAAGACATAAGTAATAAAGAAAAGACATGTTCAAGGAAGCATAATAATAGAGTAAATACAGCCAGTTAACATGGATGAATTTCAAAGAGGGAAGAAAGAAAACATCATGTAAGGAACTGCATAACAATGGATCTGAAAGATATCCAAGAAGGAAATAAGTCCTGTCCCAAGCATTACAAGGTTTCTGCCTGTCATTATGGAAGATTATACTATTATTCAATTACATAATGGATGCTTATGTAATTCATCCAATTGTAAACAGATACTTAAAAATCCATTTTATCCCACACACAAGGACATAATTTTTAGGAAAGAACCACTTAAACCTTTCTGCCTTCTATCCCTGCCTGTACAGCTTATGCTTTTCATTCACCTGACTAGAGGATTTTCTGCATCCTTTCTGGCCAGCACCAGAACCCTCTCCAGATTAAAGACTGGAGCATCTGAGAAACAGCATCCTTTGCACAGCTGGATCTCAGGCTGAGCAGGGCCACACTGTGGAAGAGGAGCCCAGCAAAGTCTCCCAAAAGCCCTAATCTAAGGAGATGAGAAAAGAGGGGCTAGGCAACAGTCTCAGTGCAGAGAACTCAAGGACTAGCATAATATTAATAATATAAATAATATTATAAGAACAATTTTAAGAATTGCTAATTTTAAAGGCCTGAAGATTGCCTTATTGAATACCTTTCCTCAGGCCCAAAGGCAGGGAGTGGTTGAAGTTAGAAGTTGGAAGCAATTAAGAGAAAGGAGTGAGCTTGCAGTGCTCACTCCCAGGGCCAACAAAAAGAAAAATAGAACTGTTGCCAAGTGCAAGTTGGTGTTTAACCACATGGCAAGCAGGGTTGTGCTGAGGAGCAGGGGGTGCTTCGAAGTGGCTGCTCATGGCAAAGTCCTTCCTGCAGGCTTTGCACATGTCCAAGCATGCACACATGAACAAGACAGGAACCACTAGAGAAGACAGACAGAAAGCCCTCTGAAGATGGAAAGGATTCAAGAGAAAAGAAGCTGACCCAGCAGAGCTCAGCTCTATTAACAAGGGACAGCTAAAGGCTAAACAAGGGGGGAAATATGGGATGATCAATATACAGGTGTGTCATAAAGGCTGAATTATTAATTTAATTTTTTAAAAAACATTTAAGACACCAGTCTTGTACATATGTAGCAATACTCTATTCACACATATGGATCTGGGTGAAATACACTGATTATTTGGGGTAATCCTGTTGCAGAACCACAGAAGATAAACTCTATTTATTGTGCCTTAGTCATTTTATGGCACACATCTCTCAATGAAAGTCTTAAATATTGACTTGATTCTCTACCCAGCAAAGTGGAAAAATACCAGTTTTTCTCTTCTCCACTGAAAAACAGGTAACTTTCCAGGGTCATACAAGAAGTATGTGGCAGGGAGAGGAATTGTTTTCACCTCTCCTGAGTCACATGCCAGTGCTGCCATTTCCTAGATATTCTTTCTCTCTATCTGTGATCAGTGTTTTCTCTTACAAGCTGGAAAGGTAGGGACAAAATGCAATAGCTTTCTCCTCCATAGATGGTGGTTCCATTCAGATTCACTGCTCTGAAATGGAAAAAAAAATAAAAGGCATATAGAATTTTGAGGAAAGATCAATTAAAAAGATAAGAAAAGATGGGATGCATTAATCATACTGTGTTTTAAGAGATGACTGGCAGACAGCATAGGACAAAGAGGATCCTTTTGAAAGGGATTCCTCTCAGTCCTGTGTTTCTAAATGGTAATGGTCTCTAACTATATGTCAACTCTTTCCAACTTCATTCATCAAACAGAACCTCTAGAGAGACCATGTTGATCCCCATGGCTATAAAATTCCCTCAGTGCTGTAATGATCTGAAGGTACAAAAATTCCATGGAAATAAATCCCAATTAAATAACCATTAACAGCGATGGAAAGATCACTGGGGCTATTAGAGGCAGCCCTAAGACACAGTAACCACACACACAAAATTGTCCAGCTTCTTATTTATCTGCTTTAATCACTGTAGTGCAAAGAAAAGCCTTCCTAATATTTCAATAACTAGTGCTAATTTATTGCAACTGAACTCAGTAGCTTTTTCATAAGGCTTAAGTACTTATTATTTGTATCGTGCTGCCAAGTAGCAGTCTCAATCCACATCATTCCCTTTTTCTCACTGTTATAAGACAAGCTTCTTCTTCCATCCTCCAAAGCGAGAAACAATGGAAGATGTAAGACCCCAAATTCACCAAGACAACACAGAGAGTTGAAGCAATTTTTCCCATTTTACTTGGAAGTTTGGGGCAAAACTTGAAACTGAGCACACTCTTACAGAGTTTTGACTATGGGAGACTCCCCTTTAACAGTGGGATGCTTTTCAACTTGTTGCTGATAATAGGCTTGGATCACAAGTGTGCAGTGCTAGCTGATTTCTGTCATGGTCCAGAGATTGAACACAGAATTGAGTAAGCAGATTATTTCTGAAATGCCTACTCCCATGTTGCCATTCAAACATAGCTTTGAGCATTCAGACATGTCTGATCCCAAATCCAGCTGTTCCCATGGAAAATATAACAAGAAGACTGTCCTCAACCTCACTGGCAGTCAAGCACTGTTCAGGAAGATGAGCAGAGGGCAGCACCCACATGGGTTTGATTTATTTACTGATATTGCAAAGGCATTTTCCTGCTGCACCTTAAACCTTTCTGCTGTGTATAAGTAAAAGGAATCCTCATCACCCTGTGAGAATTTGCACCAAGCAAAAATCTGGTCTTTGCAACTTCTTCAAAACCTCACTGCAATTATAGCTGCAGACCCACAAAAGTCCAAATCCTGAATATTCCTGATATTAAAATAGGCTGTGCCATCCTGACTGCACCATCACCTAACAAGTGATGTGATCTGTGTGATACACTCTAGTCCAGGTTTTGATCTCAACATAGCACACAGAGAACATCGTTGAAAGTGACATGTGATATCTTACTGAATTCAGGCTCAGGGAAATTGCCAGTACTTATCTTGCTTGACCAGAGTGCAGCCTTCAAAGCAGTAATCATGAAATCTTATTACTGTACAAAGATTGGAATTATACACTGGTATCTGTGGTTCACACTTTTTGATTGGTTTAGTCCTTACCTGACTGGGAGATACCAATTTCTGTCTCTAGGAAACGATTCCTTGGTGCTGCCTTCCTTCTGCCAAGCACCTCCCTCCTCCAAAGAAGCATGCATTACACTTGGCTTCAACAAATTTTGTCCTAACAGGCAGAAGCACAATTTTTTGATTTTCCTCAAATCCAAAAAGCCACTATGCTCTCTTATCCAGGTGCCATGAAATTAAAGTAAAAAATGAATGTTTTGTAAGCACTGTTAAAAATTGGAACTAGTGGCTCTGTATTTTCACTCACTGCATTTAAACACTTACTTACACTACAAATAATGGACTAATCAAATTTAAACTTCCTCAGGAAAGCAAGTGGTTCTGACCTGGCTTGTGTACTTTTCCCTTCACACTAATAAATCAATATTTTCCTACTGTCCTTTGCCTTTCTTCCTGCAGGTAACCAGTATTCTCTTTACCCAGTGCTGTTGCCTTTGTCAGCTGGATTCTGGCTTTTCCTTTCTTTTTGCTGGTACCTGTTCTAAAGGTCACACACAGCTCCAGAAAACACTGTCCATCAACTGACTGCATCAGAGACTTCTGTTTGCAATGCTGTTGCATACCCTGGTGCAAATTTCTGCCCTAATGTTCACATCTGGTGGGTCTTGTGCATCAGTTTTGAAAGAATAAATCATTGTGTTTCCCACCTAACCACCTTTAGCTTATTCCTGCAGACCATCCCTTGGCCCACATTTCATTAAATAAGAAACCTTCCTTAGGCTTCATTCACAGCCATGTAAAAGGCCTGTAGAAACCACAGCAATCAGCTCCAAGAAACAATGTCCTAAGGAACTGTGTCACATATTTTTAGTGACTTTCAATACACTTTGTCAGTTGGAAATGAGGACAAGGTAAGATTGCATGACCAATGTGTTTCCTTGCAGGTACCTCAGCATCATCATGGGGCAAAGGCTCCTTCTCAAGCACCAGATTAGAAAAGCAGCTTTGATCAAATTCTGACTATTGAAAGAGACCAAATCAGGAAGCTGGCCACAAGGCCTAGGTCTTTAATTTGTACTGAGAATACACTTGCACAGATGTGAGGGGTTTGGGGGGCTTTTAGTAAGATTTAAGACTTTCTAGAGCAAAGATTTTTAATAAAATCTATGAAAACTGAGATACAATGCTGCTGGTACAATAAATAAACTTTGCTGAGCTTCTCACTGTAAATCCTCGATTTTTCTAGGTTGTAGATTCCTCTAAATGTAGCTGTTTGGGGGTAGATTATGTTTAACAAATGTCCATAATATGCTGCTTTTTCTTGTGCAAAATTTCAATCAAAATGACCTAACCAATAACCTGAATAGACTTAGGAAGATTTGCATTTCTTTTTCCATTATACTAAGTGGCTTTCTGGATACGTCTCCAGTATGCTCTGCTGAGTGCCAGGATGCTCCCTGGGAACAGATGCACTCAGGTTGAGTAATGAACTCACAACTCTGTTCATTTTCTTACTGGTGAAAACTGGGTAAGTTTATTTTTTTTCATTGCAGATGGAAACATACTCTAATTTGACTGTGTTGAGGGTCTTTGAAATGCTACAGCCTCCAGAATTTTGCATGGAAACTCATTAAATGCTGGAGTTTGATTCTTAACAATTCCACTGCACCACATGGTTTCCTCCTAATCTCAGTCTCCCCATCCTGACCAGGTTATACAGAGGCTGTCCTACAGAATAACTGTTTCTCATCTGGACTCTGTGGCCACCTTTCCCCTGCCCTAGGAAATGTTTAGCATTGGAATTAATGTGGAGTACCAGAAAATCAAAGAGCAGGAGGGCATTTGTGCTGCTGGGCTGAAGCTGTAGAAACGCTGGTAGAAGGTCCTGGGAGGTTGAATGGGGAAGGTCAGGTTTAGAAAAGAAGGTACAAATTCAAAGGAGTGCTTAAAAATGAGGAAAGACAGATGACTGGGTGTTTGGGAGGACATGCTAAGGCAATAGAGTCCTTAGCTTCTGTCATCTGCCAGAAAATACCAATGAAAACACACATTAAAAACAGCTTGGTTAAATTAATACTAAATCCAGGAGAGATTCTTGGGTCAAATCCTCTCTTGTGCACTTCAAGCCCTGTCCAGAGCCTGAAGTGATGGTGGACTGTGGGAATGTGAGACAGCACTGCCAGCACATTGGGCTAAGTGCCTAAGGTGTGATCCCCAGTGTGATTTACAGGGAAAGCAAGGGGAACAGGGAAACACTCCCACCCTACATGCCCCGCTCCCAGCACCCACCACTGCAGACTCCGTCCCTGGAGGGGCTCAGAGGACTGAGCACAGCTCATTGCAGCAGTGGCAGCTGCAGTGCCACCTCCCACATAACCAGTCAGCAGTGGAGGAGCCTGAACAAGCACTGCTGGCACATCCCAGCTAGGTTTCCTCCTCACCCTGCAGCACAGGGAACGCCAGCTCCCCGGGAGGGCACTGCTCCAACTCCAGCCACAGAGCAGACATTCTCTGTGCATGGGGGCTGGTGGAAAACACCAGAGTGGACAAAACTGCAACCAACGGATTTGGGATCTCAGCGAGCCACGGGAGCCCTTGGTTTGACCCCAAACCCGTTGATGTTCTTTGCATGAAACAGTCATCGAGGAAATTTCTTCAGTACCCCGGCCTCATTTGATGAATAGCGAGTTATACAGTATTTCATTGCAACACATAACTCCATTATTGCTAAGAGGCATGAGGTGAAACTATAGATATTCCTTGACTCCCATCCTATTACTAGTATGAGACAAAATGATACATGTGCTGATAAAAGGATTTGAAATGATGGTCTGTGTGTCAGAAGTGCCAGTACAGTCAGAATTATTTTTAAAAGATTATATTAAAGCATAAATTAAAAGGCTATCCAAAAAGAAAAGTAGATGACTTCCAATAGGGTATAACATCTATCAAGGTTTAGCATACACTGTGTAGTTACCCTTAATGGGCTCAGTCTTTCTCATAGATTATTCACATATTCTGTGGGAAGTCAGGCTGGATCCTCTTTCTATCCCCTGTAAACCACGGTTGATAATATCTTTCCATTATATTCCTAAGGTGTAGCTATTTCATTTTTACCCAAGGGATCCCAGAGCTATTGTGTAGTCCCTAGAATGCTTTAAAACAATTTGTCTGTGTAGCAATTCTTCTTTATTCCTCCCCGTTGCACAAAATCTCACATTTTCTTAATTTGATCACATGAAATGTTTGGGCTTGACTACTGAAAGAAATCACAATCTTTTAAAGGGTAAAAAAAAAACCTAAATGTCTTGAGAGGTTACATGTTGTCTGTGTAATGCATGGACAAACAGTGCTCGGACAATCAATTGCTTGATTAGATTCTAATTCCCTGTGGTTTATCTTAAAGGTACACAGTTCAGCCTTTTAGCAAGTTCAGCCTTAAAAGCAGCACATAAAACTGGACAAGCCAATAGAAAAAAGTAACAATGCTAATACAATGAAGATGTCCAGTCTTCCCACAGAGGATTTTTTGCCTCACAAATACTTTTATTTTTTTAAATTTCTTTTTTTACTGGGATTTCCACAAATTAAACAAATAAAATATCTGGTGGGAGAAGTGTATTCCAAATGACTGTTAACTGCCTAAATACTGCCTGTATATACATTTTGGCTTTGTTATGCCTAATAATGATTCATTACGGAATCATCCCTTTCTTCCTTGGATATGAAGACAAATTAACGAAACAAGTGGAAGTGCTCTAGACTGAAATGCCTGTTATCTTAGGTTCATTGAGGTTATTTCCTCCTCATTCTGACTTCCCAGAAAAACTCTTTGCTCCCCCATGGTGTCAGGGTTTAACCCCAGCCAGCAGCCATTTGCTCACACCCCCCACCCCCCAGCAGGATTGGGGAGAGAACTGGAAAAGTAAAACCTGGAAAATTTGTGACTTGAGGTAGAGACACTTTAATGGGGAAAGCAAAAGCTGTGCACATAAGCAAAGCAAAACAAATAATGAATTCACTGCTCCCCATGGGCAGCCAGGTGTTCAGCCATGCCCAGGAGAGCAGGGCCCCATCCCATGTAACAGGGGCTTGGGAAGACAAATGCCATCACTCCAAATATCCCCTTCTTTCTCACACTTTATATACTAAGCATAATGTTATATGGTCTGGAATATCCCTTTGGTCACTTTGGGTCACCTGTCCTGGCTGTGTCCCCTCCCAGCCTCACATGCACCCCCAGCTTCCTCATCAAAAGGTCTTGGCTCTGTGTGAGCCCTGCTCAGCAATAACAAAAACATCTCTGTGTTATCAACCCTGTGCTCAGCACAAATCCAACACACAAGCCTGTACCAGCCTCTGGAAAATTAGCTCTATCCCAGCTGAAACCAGCACACATGGGAAACCTCTTTTACATGGAGGTATTTTTAAAATAATACATCTAGACTACATTTGACCCTGTCAGCCCAGCCTGGGATGACTGAGAGGAGGTGTAGTAACATGATGGAAGCAGACCAAAGCACTCACAAGCCCATGATTCCCCACGTGGTTCATTGCCTCTAAAACAGACCAAATGGCTTGGGTGAGATGCAGCCAACGCCATGAGGAGCTCCTTCTGAAGCTTTCTTATCCATGAATATTGCCTGTTCTTTAGGGCTTGCCTCAAGTGGCAAAAGTCTACCATCACTGTTGACACCAGCCAGGCTTCCCCAGTGATGGCAGCCATGAAACACAACAAAAAGTGTGGCCAAGAGCAGGAACACCTCCTGTGAGAAGTAGGAACTGAAGTAGCTTTTAATAATACTATGCAACCAAAAGCTCAAATGAGAATTTCAACTTGCCTAACCCCAATCTGAGAAAATCCCAAACTCAAATCTTCTCCAAAACTGAACCTTGTAGCAAGAGACATTCTGTCCCCATCTAAGCCTCCTGGCTTTCAAAGCTGTTACACAGTCAACAGGTGGGGGTGTTGTGTTGGATGCATTAGTGGGATGGTGCTAGTTCAGAACAATGAAACCTCTTTGATTAACAGAATTCACATTGGTGCTGAGGGCTGACATTGGACCTGCTCACAACTTGATTCTCATCTAAGCCCTTAGGCTTAAGTGAGACCTATTTGCCTTGTGCTGACTTTCTGCACAGGGGTGAACTTCATTCTGTGCGAGATCTGTCCGTGCAACAAAACTCAAGATGAAAAGAGGAATGAGAAATACCTCCCTCCATTTCCACAACATATCCCCGATTTCCTCTTAAAATGCCTCTGCTAATTGCTTTCAAATGCTGGCATGTAGGCACTCTTTGGAGGAGGCACTCATTCAAGGAAAAAGTGCAAATCTCCAAGGCTGATTTTGGTTTTCAGAGAACGGAGTTCCTTAAAACAAATCCTTAAAAAAAACAAGAAGTTGCTATTTCTCTAGCGAAAGTATCTGAAGAACAAGACATATCTTTTTTTTTCAGCCTGACAGACTGAAACATCAATACTGAGGAACATTTGCATGTAATTACATAACTCATCTAGCTTTCCCTGATGGAGCGATATGGCATGCAAGCCAAGCACCAATGTACAATAAAACAGACTAAATCCTTATTGCCAAGATTAGCTTCAACTGCTTTTGGGGTTTCTTTGTGAGAATGCACTTTCAAGTCAGCTGATGGCTACATATTATTGTCCCACTAAAAAGCATCACAAGGGCTAAGCACTCTAAACTCCAGCTATTGCAATAATTTATTCCTTTTGTTGATCTAAAGA
The DNA here is from genome assembly GCA_013398075.1 of Notiomystis cincta. Classification (NCBI taxonomy): domain Eukaryota; kingdom Metazoa; phylum Chordata; class Aves; order Passeriformes; family Notiomystidae; genus Notiomystis; species Notiomystis cincta. The sequence goes on from VZRX01008261.1 coordinate 246,785, forward strand.
TGCAGAAGTCCTCTTCTTCTCATCATAACTGACTTAACGAAAATCTCCAGTGACAAATTGATTTTTTTCAACCTGCCAAGTTCCTGTTGTAGATTTAAAGTGAAACAATCTTTAATTTATTCTTAACATTTAATCTCAATAAAACACTCAAACAGCAGCTTCTGCTGGCATTTGGAATGCAGCAGTTTGTGGATGGATTCACTTCTCTTTGTCTCTCTACACAATAGACAATACCCATGGTTAACCCAGCAACATGGTTCACCCCTGAACTGATTTTACCATGGTTTGGATTATGATATTCGAGCCCTCTCATACACAGGCTCACTGAATTCTTGTTAGGCTAAGGCTTAAGAGACACCAAAGAAATTCATCCAGTTTGGTGTTGCCACTTCATCAGCCTTAAATCAGTTTGTAGGTGAAAGCAGCTCACAGAAGCAAAGCCAAACCTAATGAAGTTCAGAGTTCTCATCTCTCATTTCCACAGGACACCCTTCAGAAGGTCACCCCTGGGAGGAACACTAGATGTGTGAATCTGTTCCTGTAGCATGGTGTGTCAGGAAAGAAATCCATTGTTACCTACAGAAGTACTCTCCAACCAGACACACAGCCCACCAGTGAGTATTCTCTGCTTCTCAGAGTCTCTGTTGGTTTCTGACACAGCTCCTCCACACAGTAAGAAAGTTCACATTTTTTTAAGTGTCCAATGCTGCCAGCAATGCTGCCAGCATTGACTCTCTTGCTCTCCATAGAGCCTTTCACAGCTATAAAGCACATTTTTTTTCTTCCACCCTAAGCTTTTTTGTTCACTGTTGGCCAAATAATGTTGATAATAATCCCTTCAAGGGAAAGGAGTTTACAAGCATAAAAATTACCTTTGTGTCTTGTAAGGCAACACAATCTCTAGCTCCCTATGGTCATTTGTCATAGGAAAATGAAAGTGTTTAATGGTATTGACCAATGCCACATGCTCAATCATCTTTGAGAGCTCAAAACTTTTGGTCATGGGTTAGATATTAACCAGCCACGCATGCTACCTCTATATAAAACAGAGATCTTTAGTTCAAACTTTCCCCTTTAAAAAAAAGTTCATTGTTCTGGCTTTTTTCAAATAAGTACTACTAATTGCTGTACATATATAATATTTTTTTCTGACATAACCTCTCATATGTCATAGAAAAGCCACTGAGGGGGGAAAATGCACATGGGGCCTTGTATCTCTTACCAACCATTTCTTACCTCCTCAGAGGTGACGGTAAAATCCTGTCCAGAGCTACTGGAAGACCTGGGTGAAAGGTGCACAGTCCTTTCAAAAAGGTCATATGAGAGCTTTTTGGCTATGGCCAGACATGAAAGTGTTAAGGACAATACAATGAAGATGGGTCTGCAAGTTCTGAGTTTGAGCTGAAGAGGAAGCCACTGAGACTGCTGCCATCAAGCTGACCTGTTGTGTCTCCTGGTTTCTTTGCAGTTCTCCGTCTGTCTCTGTCCATCTGGTGACCCTTGCCTTTTACTTTCATTGCAAGCTCTTGAGGATTTGGGGCTTCTGGCAGTTAGGGACTTTTGGGGCCTGCATTGCACTTGGAACCAGTCCATAAGTCCTAGTCATGAGTGAGGGTCCCTCATGTGAAGATATTGATGATAGTGATGGACCAGAATTGCCATCCTTTGGGAAATCCTGGTGTTGTGATTATTTTCTCTTCTGGAACCAAAAGCACATATTTTCCTCACAGAAAGGAAATTATTTTTTTAAAAAATAATGAACACTATTAAGTTATTTACCCTGAATGATACCAAACATATGTCTGTTAAGTATTGCATGTAAAAACACCAGCATAGTATTAACAGTTGGCAATATGACCTAAGAGTCTAAGTAAAATTAATTGAAATACCAGTGACAGAGCAGACCTTTTTATCTTTGAAGGAAGGAAAGATTCTGTTTTACTGTAACAAAATGTTTCAGGATTACTAAAATAAAATGATGGTGTCGCAGTTGTTTCAACTTCTTATCTTTGAAAACATCATAAGAGTTGACACATTCTTGCAAAATATTTCACAGTATGAAGCCACGCTTGTTGATAGGAAGATGATCTTTCAGAAAAGCTCTGCCTCAGAGAGTTTAGCTTTGGTCAAATGCTAGGACACTGCAATATGAAATTATGAGAGGACTTGTATTTCATAGAATCAGGGAACGGTTTGGGTTGGAAAAGACCTTAAAGACCATCTAGTTCCCACCCCTCTGTCATGGGCAGGTACACATTCTACATTGGAGGCGAAAGTACTGTGAAAACACCAAGTCCACTCTTTCCACAAATGCATGGAAACCAATAACATTAAACAAAAAACAAAATGGGAGTGCTGGTCTCAGAGAAGTGCTTTGGATTCATTATCCTCAGAGGGCTTCACAAAAGCACTCAGTGTCATTCTCCGAGCTCTCCAGCATCTCTGTCTTGCCTGGGCGTGCCAGTCATAACTGGATAACTTTTCTTATCTTTTCTTATTAAAAGAGAGAGAAAAAGAAAGAAGCAACAAACCCAAGCTGATTCTAATCCAAGGACCTTTACCATCTCCCATAAAATATTCACATTCTTTGGCCTTATAAATAAGTTTATGTTAACAGACTAACATCATAAATAACAGCCCTGTTTGAAACTGGCAAAAAGACGAACCACATCTGTGAAATGTGGCTCACCTCCACGAGTCCAAAGTAGGCTGTGAAAATACAACTGACCTGATTCCATGAGACAGCCCTGAAAGACAGTGTGCTGGGAATCAGGTTTGCTCTCATGGCACTGCTGCTGGAGGGCTGCATAAGATTGGGCAGGTCTCCTTTAGGAAGGTGTCTTAGGCATGGAAGTGCCAAAAGAAAAGGAGGCTCTAGATGGCTGATCCATCACAGCTTCCTTTAGAGCTCTGGCTCCCCACACAGATGGAGAGGGGATGTGTGTGTGTGTGTGTGTGTGTGTATATATATATATATATGTATGTATGTATGTATGTGTGTGTGTGAGTGAGTGAGCGAGCTGCTGCCCTACTGAATTTCAACAGCCCAGCTTTATCTTACTCACTTTCTGAGTCACATGAACTGCTCTCTGCAGAAATGCTGAGGGGCAAATTTGCAGCCTATCAGCTGCTCCACAGTAACTGTGTGAGCTTGCAAGCCATGATGGATGCAAGGCAGCCCAGCCCTTGCTCTTTACCAGTTAAGCTACTTCATATTTAATGCACTGACTTCCACAGCCACCTCATGGGGCCATGTGTGAGCACAAGTCACCACAGACCAGCTGATGTGCTGTAAGTTTGCACCATATTTCAAAACTCGCTGTAGCAATAGACAGCTGCTGGGCATGAGGGGGATAAAGGCAGCAAGACCAGCTCCGGGCTCAGATTTCCATGCAGAACAAAGCCCATCAGAAGGTAGAGCACATTGAGGAATGAAACCTACAGGTCAGGCTGAGCTCAGATGTGCCGTGGTGTGGGGCAGGAGGGAGTTGATGTGAAAGAAAAGAAAATCTGCTCCCTACAACCACTGTCCAGCTCACTATGCAGTACTATAAACCCTTAAAATCCCTTTCCCTGCTCATGTCCTCACCTCCACCCAGTTTTGCCTCCCCAGCCCCTGTTACAACCTGCCATTGTCCCCCTGGGAGCCATGTGGGGAGAGCAGTGACTGAGAATTGCAGCTGCATGGTACAGTTCTGATTGCAGAGTGGAGAATCCTTCTTGGGTTTCCCATTCATTTCTGCAGGCATATTCCAGTTTAGTTATCCAGCTACCAGCCTTGGTGGAGGAACATTCCAACACATGGAAGATAAGGGTAGCCCTGCTGAGACGTGTTCCCAACACCCCCAAATTAAATGATAAATGTAAAGAGTTTAGATACAGTCCAAAGGACATGGAACCCCAAATCCTGACTCTGCTGTTCTTGGCCTTTCACAGTGACCTAAAGGAAAGCGAATTTTTTATGAGCATGATTGCTAAACCAAAATTGACTGGAGGTGTTGCCTTAGGCCCAGCTCTGACAGATTTCGGGCACAAACATTCCCTGACAGTGAAAAAGCCTTTTCAGGTGTCTCAAGCCAGGCATCCCAAATCAGTGACCACTTTTGAAAATAAAAATGTAGGTCTGGGAGCCCATTCCCACTAAGTCTTGTTTATGTGAGTGCAGAGCTACAATGGACTGCTTGTCTGTGTAATGGCCAGACTCTGAGTAAGGATTTGCAGACTCAGGCTCCTAATCACCATCAGTGGAATCCCAGTTCTAATGAAATCAAGGGAAATTTCCCTTTGACTTCAGCTGGGACCTGGGTTTCACCTTCTGTGTTCCCACCTACAAAATGTGATTAACCAGGCTTCTTTCTTCACCACAGTGTTGGGAGGCTGTAGTCATTAGTGGCTACAAAGTATGATTTTATTTCTCGGGGTGGAAGCTGCTGCTGAAATCTAAAACATCGTTAATCCAGCTTTTTAAATCACGTCGCTTCTTGAGCGTTTTGCAAACAAGCAAACAAAGTGCCTGAAGCTCCCCAAAATAAAATAACTTCACCTTTAGCGCTTGAACTTGGAAGCACCATATGTCATCCTGGGAGTGCAAAGTCTGCTTTTCATGAGCTGCAAAAACTCCCTGGGGGAGATCTGGGGACCGCCAAAAGTTCTTTGGGGGACTCTCTTTTGTACTGAAACTGGGGAAGTCTCAGCGGGCTTGCCCAGCTGCTGGAAATTCTTCCACAGACACTGATGTGCAGCGCTGTTCCAAAACAAATATCTGCGAGTCCCACACTTCATCCATCTGTTTCGCATTTCAAGGAGTTAGTGTTCCACACACAAGTGTGTTAAGAGACTGAGAGAGCAAGCTGGACCAACAAAGGCTCATTAAAGAAGGGGGAGTGGAGGGGGGGAAAGGGAAAGAGGAAAAAGGAAGGAAAGATAGAAAGCAAGCTATTTTCCAAATATTTTATACAGAGCCGCTGGACAGGGTTAGTATGGAGCTGGCAAGGCCAGTAAGAAATCAAAGGATCTTTCCTCTAAAACCCCTCTGAAATATAAAACATTAAGTTCCAGTTCAGAACAATACAGAGACCTCAAGCAGAAGCACATTAATGTCAGGGGATAGTGCAAGTCAAATTTATCCCCGATGTCAAATCAACTGTAGAACAATTACATCAGGAATGAAGGAGGCTGCAGGTTCCTATCACTTGACCTGCTTTCTGCTACAATTAAAGTCATAAAAGATAGCTGGTGCTGACCAATAAAAATTTAAAAGAAAAAGAAAAACAAAACAAACAAAAAAACCCCACAAACAACAAAAACCCAAAAACAAAACAGGGGCATTTTTGTAGTTCCCTATGTCTGATCCAAAGTCTTCAGACTTCTGGAAACCTAAGTGAACTGCTCTGCAGCTTTTGTTTTCTGTAATTGTCCCCCACACAGTGCACTGTGGGGACTGCTGAATGCATTTCATACATTTTTTGGCAGCAGCATTCCGTGTTGTGTTAAGGGTTCATTAATCTGCTTGCCACTAGGCCCCTGTGAAAAGAGGAAATTGTTTCACACTTGCTGAAAGACCGAAAAAAGAGTTTAAGAGGAAGGAGAAACAGATTAAATGGGAAATACAAGCAATGGAGAGACAGGTTTGGGGCAGTGCTTTGTCACGTCTCGGATCGTACAAAGGCTAACATGTGAACTCGGGGAATGTGACAGACTTTTGTTCAGGAAAACTGTGCTACTGTGTCATTAATTAGCCCAAGACAGGAGATTTGGCTGCAGCTCATCTCTGCTCAGAGTATGTGAGCTGAAACAATCAAGGCCCATTTCCAGGCTAGGATGGCAAAGGAAATGAAGGGGGCGTAAGAAAGATATTTGTGAAAGGAGCAAGGTTTCAGTAAACTGAAATCATTAATCAAAGAAACAATAATTTCAGAGGAGAGAGGCCAGTGGGCTGGGGAGAAATGATTTTCCTGAGAAAGGTAGGGTGGCACTGGCCCATGCCATATCTGCCAGGTGGTGCCCAGCAGCCCGAATATGTTCCCCCAATTAACTCAGTCTGGACTCACTGTGTGGTACCCAAGGCATTCCTGCAGCCAAGGCTTAGAATTAAAACACCCTCAAGGCCTAGAGATACATTTCATCTCCCAATATGCTTTCTAAATCTTCATCTAAACTCCCTGGCACACAAAATCTTTGGAAAGAGCACGGAGTACTCAAGTTTCATACTGCTGTGAGAGTGTGGATGGCTGGAAGGAAAGACCAGGGGAAATGTCCTCCCAACCTGACTTAAACCTTGTGGTTTACCTATGGATAGCAGCAAGCCCTCTGCAGAGACAAAACAAGACCAAGAGCGTTTATCACCACTTTTCACAGCAAACAGGTCTTGGGGAACAGTCCTCTGGGTCCCACCAATTTGAATGCCTTTGGCAAAACTTGTCATATACACAAGGGTTTCAGGACCAGGGCCAATTCTGTGCTAAAGCAGAGGGGATCAGGCATGCAGTAAGGATGACATATTGTGTTTTTACAAAAAAATAAACAAATCATTGTGGTTTGAGTTTACAGGCCTATCAAGCATCCCCCTAAACACGAGTGGAAATTCTGATAAATGCTTTCAGCATTGCCTCACACAAAAATGTGCTAACCAGGATGGGCTTTAGTTTTTCTTAGTGATTATGAACTGGTTGGGCAAAGCAAAGTTTGAAAATTATTAGAGATTGGAATAATCTACTTTATCTGAACCATAAAAATAAAAGTACAAGACTGAAGCTGTTGAATAAATTCTTAGTGCAAACCAAGCTAAACAAAGAGCTTCTTCCTTTGCTCCTCATGAGCTTTAATAGAAGTTAACTGGTTGCACTGGCCAGATGGCAATAAGTTTTGCAATATCAAGTTCAATGTGTTTTAACATTTTTGGCTGGTTCTGAGTGCAATCACCTCTTGCAGAGAGACACTTGGACTCTACCCATAGCTCAGCTGCTCAGAAACAAGATCAGACATTGTTGACTAAGAAGTGCCAGCGTTTAAAATTTCACCTTGTTCTTACATTACAAGGTAGTTTGGTTGATACCTCTGCAGAAGGAGAGGATGTTTTCTTCAGAGCTCTAATAAACGTTCCTGCCTTGTCTTTTTCATCCCTCAGTGCCTTGCCTGTTTGACAGTATCTGATTTGTGCATAAAGGTAAAGGAACATGAGGTGGGCAGATGTACTTGAGCACTGACGTTACACGTAGCATTCGGCAAGACACATTGCTCAGCCCAGGAGTGGCCCTTTTCTTCTCTTTTTTTTTTCCCCCATTGGTGTTTCATGGAAATTTGCAACAGGCCAAATGAACAGGAATAACCCATGACATTATGCCTCCCACCAGTGAGTCACTGCTGGTAGACCTGGGATGGAGCCCTGTGCTCCTGTACCACAAAGGGGCCTACAGTTTCTCAGATACTTGATTGACTGCTAAATGAATGGCAAGCACTTCATTTTCTGTAGTGTGTCATGATTAATTCATCTCCCTCTCCATACCCCCACTGTACATGTTGTAGTGGGCTTCATTCATGAACCGAAAAAGACCTGAGTAATGCTCCCTTACTCACAATTTTGTTTCTCCATAGAAGGTCACAAAATATACCATGGCTGCAGGTGGTCTTATGTAAACAAAGCAATCTGGCTACAGTTCAAGGCTCAGCAATATAATATTGTCAAGTGATCATTTTGTTGAAATAGTTGGATGCCTATAAAACATCTGCAAATGCTAAATTTAAAATACAAATAAAGCCCAAAGTTGGAAACTCCTCAGACTTCTGGTGAAAACATTGTTTTGTAGAACACAGCTCCTCTTGTCCCATGTAAATCTAATGCTGAATGTGGACAAACAGCTTAGTTCCTGATTGTGCCAAGAAAATGGGCTTTGCATGGGTGCAGAGCTCTTTTATTCCTGCAGGATCATAGCCCAGCTTGTGATGGGAGAGCAATAAAAATCAGTTTGGGAACTAAGGGGAGAAGGCTCAGGGTGATATTCTTGCAGATTGTGAAACTTGAATTAAACAGAAGAATGAAATCATCTTTCTGTTACTGATTTAGCACTTGGCTTAGACATTAGACCCTGTCCTGAGAAAAGTCCATAAATGGTATCACCCCAGGAGAGAAACGGTGAAGGCATTGAGTCATGGGGATGCTCATCTGAGACAGAGGTCCCTGCTGACTTTCTGATGGCCCACAAAGGGACAGTCTGTCACTGCTGGAGCAGAGGAAGATGAAAATGCCACCTCAGTCTGTCCCACTCTTGTCTGTTTAACTGTGTGATGAAAAGCCAAGGGACAGAGCCAAAGCTCCCTCAGCTCAGCATCTACCTGCTCCAGACAAACTGAGGGCTTGCAGCAGCATGGCATCTGCTGAAGGAGCAGTGGGAACTGAGGGAGGGAACAGTCAGGAGCTGGGTGATTTAGGAGGGTACAAGATCTTCCACAGCAAAGGGCTTAAAAAAGGCAGCTGCCACCTCACCTTACCCCTGAGATGAAGGATAATATGGTAAAAGCCTCCCCAGTAGGAGCCCTTAGGTTTCAGTTGAGCACTTAACAAATCTGAACCAGGGGAGGAAAAAAGAAGGGAATGGGGAAAGGCTTTTATACATATTTTTCCATGTTTGTTTTTCAGCCCAGATGACTTTTCAATTAACACCCTTACTCACATTTCCCAAGCAAGGCTTACTGCTCTATGCCAGGGGTCAGAGGACCAAGTGGTGCTGCTGCTCTCAGCATATCCCCAGCAATCTGCACTGCTGAGGAGACACGGTGCATTGTAACAGCAGGTGGTGTTGCAGGTTAGGAGTGAGCTACAGAGCAGAGATTTGCTCAGCTCTTGACTGCACAATGCCTGGCTCCAAACACTGCTATCAGTCTCCGAGGCCCCGTCTGAGCCACAGCTTGAGCAGCGCTCGCTCTCGCAGCTGTGCTGCCTTCAGAACTGTCGGCACAGCTTTCCTGGTATGGTTTTGCTATCCAGCTTTGCAGCCTGGGATTTCTCCAACAATTGTGTGAGACGAAATCTTGCTCTTGACTGTCCCTCTGGGTAATATGTCACTTAATTGGTTAATACGCTTATAATATCGCTTAAAGTCATAGCGGGTGTGGACACAAATGGCTTTGAAAAACAGCTTCAAATGCAATTATAAGCCTTATTAGCTTTTAAAAGATAGAGAGAAAAAATCCCCCCTTCTGTGTCTGGCACAAGTGGGAATGATCCTGTAGATAGGGCAAGAAAGGCCTTTGGCATTTTTACGGTGGCACCAGGTCATTGTTTCAAGCAGTGCGTAAGGAGCATTTTCTCCTCCGGGCAGCCCTCAGCAAGGTGAGCTGATGTGATGCCAGGTTTCCCACGTGCTCTGCTGCTGGAAGCACCTTTTTCCCCGTGGTTCCCATGAGGGTCAGCCATGGGCTGTGGAAAGTGGGCAGTATCTGAGGGCAGCAGCCCCCTGGGAGCACCGAGATGGGCACTGCTGTGATGCTGAGCCCTCCAGCAGCCTGGGCAGTGCAAAATATTTTATCTGCTATTTCCACGGGCATCTCCCCCAGTTCCCACTGGTGTCCCTGAGGAGCTGTGCTGTTGCCTACAGGGGCAGGCAGGGCTGGGGCAGCACTCCTGCAGCCACTGCTGCTCTCAACAAGGCACAACTCTCCTATGACAGCTTTCATAAATAGATAAATAACCAAACTCTCTATTCCCAGTTACCAGAAAAGTGATGAGGGCTTACCTGAATTTTCTAGAAGTGTAAATGTCCCTCAAGTATTAAGCAAATATTGCTTCCCAGCAGCCTACAGACCCTGCTGCCCTGCAGATGCATACAATTCACTTCTTGGATGAGGAAAACATACACATTAATGATATATTCAAACTGTAACAAAGCAGTTAATTCATTTGCTAATACATCTTTTCTGCTTTAGAGCCTATCAAGTAATGAACATTTAATGACCTATTCATTTTCCTAAGAACTGCTGCATGGCACGGTGGAATCAATACAAAAGATGACCATTTTCACGCATCAGATAATCTTATCTACAAGGTTAAGATAATATTATGTTAATGTTTCCTGCATTATCTTGCATGCTTTCGACTCCTTTGAGAGGTATTCATTTGGTTTTAGCAGATTTTGCAAGCATTTTTGCTTCCTGGATGATTTCTGTTTCATTTTAACTTTACAATTATTCCCTGCACTTGGTCAGTTCCAACAAACAGGAGTGAAAAAACAATAAATAAATAATTTTTTTAAAAACAAAAACAACAATGCAGGCAAATGCTGTATTTGATCTGCTTTAACCTCCAGTTGACTCTGTAAAGAGGAACCAGAGCATACAGTAAAGAAAGGCCAAGCTGTAGCTGAAGTGTGGCTCTTGAATTGGTTTCCTAGTGCTTGCTGTGGATAACAGTTGAACCTAAACTAAAAACAAACAAAACAAAATAAAACCCCTTCAGACTAATACCCCTCTCAGCCTTCAGTTTGTTCAAAGCCAGGCCTGGAAGGCATGGAGGTGATGCCATCACATGTGGATCCTCTCATGGCAATGAACATATCCCCTTGGAAAGCTCAACCTCCAGCTCCCTCTGTGCCATCAGTGGAGTCAGAGGTGCACCATGGGCTTGGGGTGACATGCCAGGGTGTGCTCTGCTGCTTGGCTGTCCCAACACATGGCCACGGGAAGGGTGCTGGGCCAGCACCTGTCTGGGACACTGAGCAAGGCTGCAGCACCTCCCTGCCAGCAGTGACAAATGTACCTGGAGGTGGGACTTGGTGTGCCCCATGCTGGAATTCTGAGGTGTGACCAGAGCCCTCACATGTATTCATGGTAGCTACATAATAAGCACATTTAGGAGTCCCTGAATACTCATTTGCCTCTCTAAACACAACCATGAGGATAGTTATGGTCTGTTGGGTCAAAACACATTTTTTAAAAGTCCCTAAGCACTGATTTTTATCAACAGCACCAATGAACATGCCTTTAATGCACTGGATAAATACATTAAAATGCATTAAAACACATTAAAACATCTCTGACCAGCATTGTAAGGAAGCTGCACATGAGGCTGTGTGTAACAGCCAGGCTGTTGGCTGTGGGAACAAGGGGTGTTTGCACCTCCACATTCCCTGGGCTCTGGATGAAACCAAGCCCAGACAGAGCTCCAGCAGCCCTGCTACCAAAGCACAGGGCTGAGTGAAACATCACCACTTCCACCTCAGTGTGCCCTTCTTTGTTTAGTGGCCTCCTCCTGCACGTAGCACCCCTGGCCTGAGAGCAGGTTTGGGAACATGGACACACACACAGAGGGTCCGAAGGAGGGGAGCTGGCATTCCTGGCTGGCTCTGTGCTCCTGCAGGAGCAGCCTCCAGCAGCTCCCCTCTGCTCTGTGCAGCTCTTTCATAGAGAGACCTGGGAGAAAGAAATACTTGTGAAGACTGGAAAATGAGCTGGCAAAGCCAAAGAAACCTGGCAAATGAGCTGCTCACTTTGGTGGTTTTTATACTGACACAGCCTGTTTCTCAATTCTGTTCTTTTGGAGTGTGTGTTGCCTACCATCTCTGACCAGGTCTTTAATGCTACTCCTCTAAAACAAATAAACAATTTTATTATGAAATGAATGCTGATACTATGTTTTTCAAGCTAAATTCCACATCAAGGTGTCACAGTTTGCTGGCTTTGAAGACATGAGCACATTCCCACCTCCAGCCAGTGCTGCCAAATCTCCAGTTTTCTACTGAGTCTTGCAGTCCTGGGTGTGTTTCTTTTGTCTCTGAAAGTCTGCAACCCCCTGAGCTCAGCTTTTGGTCTAACTTTGCCTTCAGTGTCTGGGATGGCACTGAGAACCCTGAAATAAGGGTTGATCCAGTCCTGCAGCTCCAAAAGCAATGGATAAACATAAAGAACAGCAGATGTTGCTGTTTCATGAGTAGGAGAAAATCTTGCATGCCATCAAGAAGACACAGATATTACAGAAACAATGGAAGGAAAAATTAGTTTGTCATTTTGTCATGAAAGTTATTTTTTTTTCTTTCATTGTAAAATGCACTGAAATTTTTTTACATGAAGACTGCAATTGCATTTCAGGGTCTTGCTGTAGCGCTTAAGAGTAATAGGCTGGAATAGTATTGCTGCCTATAGGTAAAATAAATAAATAGATTTTAAAAATATATTTGCTTTGTTTTAACTTTGCACACTATCAATATTTTAACTCTGTTAAGAATCAAGTAATTCTGTAAATATGATGACTCCTATATACAGCAGCCCTAGGAGGAGAGGAGAGGAGACTTTGCTATGCACTGTAATAACAGAGACATGGAAAGTGAAGTGGAGGAGCCACTAATTGCAGACATAACTGTGCAGTGCTGTCAGTCCTGTTTTTGAGGGGACTATTGTTCACATAAACTTGTAAGGTGTTTCCATTGACTTCCTGTGAGTTTGGACCAGATCCTTTGTAAGTGCCTAAAACTTTCCTGATTTACTCAAGCTTACTCTACTCAAGTAGAGGGAAGGATTCTGCTTGACATGGAGGAGTAGAGAAGCATAAGCCATAAGCAAACCCTCAGCTGCAGCAGGACCTAGGAGAAGCCTGCACCACCAAAATGAGACACAATGATTCTATTAAGACAAATATGTCCCCCTCCTCTGGGGAGAAACCATGCTAGATCTGAAAAAGCCTTCCAGCAATAGCTATTCTGTAGTGTTCTTGCAAAACCTCTGCTGTAAAGTAGAGGAGAACCAAAGAGAATACTATAAAGAAGCTGCCTTGAAATGAGTGGAGAACCCCCTTGACAATTGGATGATTGGTTAAAATTAGTCCCACTATACAAAAGCAACTGTTCTGGTCAAACCCATGAGAATGAGGCTCCAACACTGAAGAATAAAAACAGATAGAGAGACAGGTTGAGAACACAGTTTTTACATAGCTCCACAGATCAAACCCATCTACTATTGCTTAGAATAACAGTCAAAATTACTCAGAAGGGATTTTAAAGGAATAGGCACTGGAGAGGCCCACAGGAAGAAAAAGGAGAGACTCAGGGTCTCAACAGCAGGGATGAGAACAAAAAAACCAAAAAAGACAAGATGAACTTTTCCAGAACACACCAGGAAAACCCTGTAAGATAGGGTCTTTGCAGCTAAAAGGCATGACAGGAAATGGAAGTTTGGATGACTAACTGAAATTGATGAAAACTAAGCTAAAGTGGATGGGTTCTGTCTCTGTTTCTACTCTTTCAATAACTGAGAAGGTGAATGTCTCCATTTTCCCACCTGCAACACACGAGGGCTAATCAGCCCTCTGTCAACAGTGAGGCAGTCCAGTATTAGATAGGGTCCAAAACTGCTGTGAGAGCCCTGTGTGCCAAGTGTTGTATGGTTGTGCTGGACTTATTTCTGGGGCTGCTGCTTCCAGAGATGCATCTATGAACAGATGGGGCAGTGCAGCAAAGTGACCTCCTGACATTGTTTCAGGTCCATACTCTTAGCCTCACTTTTGCAAGCAGTACCTCCTAAATGCAAATGAATGTTTTGCTTTGCCCTTTCTGACATTTCTAGAGTTGCCTTCTCCATGGGCTCTTCTGTAAGAAAGCACCAACTCCCTACTTTTTCTGCCCTCCATATATTCTGTCTGCTCCTTCTTTTTTCCACAGCCTGATCAGGAACTGGCCTATTGTCTTTCAAGCTTATGTGAAATGTTGTTTTTCCCCCTTACACAGTGGATTCTCATTGTTAATATGTGAGTTGTATGATTACCCACAGCTGGTAATTCACTTCTGTAACCATATAGCTATTTCCTGTATTTTTAGAAATGGCTTTTTCCAGCCCCTCTTACATCTAGTCCCAGTAGTATTGGTTTTAAATAGAAACTTATATTTATCTACAATGTACTAAGTCCTGGCATCCCCCAAGGGACCTAAGAATCATTCCCCATCTCACATATATGACAGGTCTACAGAGACTGGTTTGTGATGGTGAGAGGGACTATGGCTTGAGCACTGCTCTTCTATGAATGGGCATCACAAACATCTTTGTTCTCTTGGGGCACAAAATCAGCCTGCAACCTACAGCCTGTGCTTAGACATTCCACTCAGGTGCTCTCTAAAGGGGACTGCAAAGTGGTTGCTTGCCAAAAGACCCTCAGACACATTGAGTGCTGCACAAGATAGGAAGCTCATTTGCTGTTTTTACAGCCATCAGCAGCTTTTACTTCTGATTTTACTCTGAAGGGCTCTTCCAGGTGTCCTGCCATGAGTGTACAGGGGAGAAATGAATGGATTTGGGGGAGGTGAGGATACACTTCTGCATTTATTCTTAAAGACTAGAAGGACACAGTGATAATGAGTGCTAAGACAAAGGCAAGATCTAATGCAACAAAGGCTAAGAGAGTAGATCCCAGCCTGCCCTGGCTGTTTGACCCTTATGAGAAATGCTGTGTAACAGAAGTTGAACATACATCCAGCACACAGCTTCCAACACCTCCAAGGCTGGCATATGTCAGCAGGAGGAGAAACCAGTGTATAGTTTGGATAAACTTTTTTAAAAGTGTTGTGACAGTGAATAGTGTGCATAAGTGATCCATGGGGGTCAGGAAAGGTTCTCTTATCCTGCACATGGACCATTCAAGGGGAGCAGTGCATGACACAGGACATGGAAGGATAATGCAACAAGCAAGCCTGTAACTTTTGTCCTTTTTTCACTTGCCCAGGATAGTGGAGATGGAAATGACATCTATCAGTGATTCTTATATCTCCTTCCTCTTATCCCATTAAAGTTGGCTCCATAAAAATTAGGTACCATAATATTATGTGTGTAAAGGCCTGACAAAATTTTCAGTACAAACTAGCAGAAAGTCTGATGTTTTTTGACAAAATTATATCTGAAATGGAGCCAACTAAGAAAACCACCCATTGGTCTGATGGCCAAAGGAATATTGCCTTTTTTAGTGCTGTTAATTTGAGATCACACCATTGACTTGTCTGAATACTATAACTCCAAAGACTTCCAATAACTTCAAAGGAAAATTAAAGGTGTGGAGCAACCCCAAAATGCCTCCTCATTGGACTGCAGCAGATATGCTCCCTGCTACCTACCACCTGCCACTTAAGAAACCAACCAAAATACAGGGTCCAACTTCACCTGAACTAGGGCAAATCTAATCATTCTGAGGTTACACCTAAAGATTACAATGACCCTTACAGAAAACCCCGGGGTACAACCACCCCAACTGGAAAGTCTCCACAGTGCACTGCTGCCTGAGTGCATTAGCTTGGGATCGAGCATGTCAGAGTCACACTCGCTTGGAAACCCAGTTGTGATGCTCCTGGAGCAAATATTGGTTCCTGTTGTGGGAGACATCTGCCTCTCTGCCCCACACCCTGAGCTCCTCTCCTGCCGTGGGGATGCTGCGCAGGACTCCCTTTGTACAGAGACGAGTTGTTATAAAGCTGAGAGATCACATCCTGATCATCTGACTTCTGCTGTGGGATCTTTTCTTTTAGGCCTCTGTTACAAAGACATATAACATGAAAAGGCTCAATTTCCACAAAGAAATATTTTGCTGTACAAGTGTTCCTGTGAAGACATCATTTCATGACTGCCCTGGTTCAGTTTAGAGAATGCGTGCGGGGAGGAGGGGTTAAAAATACTTAAGAAGAAAGTTTCCCCAGAACTACTCCCTGTTGAGTACACAGGGGGGATAAGCTTTGACAGTTTAGTTTTAAACAAGAGATAACATCAAATAGGCCCATGGGACTGGTTCCAATTATCAACCCAAACAAAAAGAACAGCTGCACCCAAAAAGGCCTGTGCTTACAGTCATATTTCATTTTAACCACATTACAAAGGAAAAGTCTCATGATATACAAGGCTTTTGGGTTTTCTTTTTAATTCCACAACGTATTTAGTAAGCCACCACATCATATGGTATAGAGATGCACAGTCAATTAAGCAGGCATTTCATTAACATTGCTTTTATACTCACATCAGAATGTCTTAGGTTAATCAAACCATTACATTAGAAGGGAATGCTACAAAAAGGAAATAACTGACAACTCTACCTACAAAACCCATGACTTGATATGGATATTGTTCCTGGTTGCCTGTCAAGGTAAAGTATCTTGGGATTGTATTTCCTTGGAGTTTTCACAATGATAATGAGAACAATTATATTTCTCCATCTGGAATGCATTAAATATGATTATGATTGCTGACTTTCCTATCCTTATTACTATCTGGATTAGCTAACCCCATTACAAAGACCATGCTCCCAAAGCTCACTTGCAAATATTGTTATATGATTTCCTGTCATCCAACCAGAATGTCTTTCTCCTTCTCTCTCCCTCTCTCTCATCTTTCTGTTCATGTACCATTTTACAAACTATTCTGCCCTTGTCTCAATTATAAGAGCCTTAATAGGTTCAAACTCCCAGATGACCTGCATTTGCAGGTGTTTAAGTGGGGGAAGATCAGCTGCCCTATGTGGTAATGACTCTTGCTTGCCTCAATCAAGCAAATGGGTCTGGCCTGTAACTTGCAGGTGCTACAGGGTGGAAACTTAAACATCCTGACCATTTATTTCATGCAGAATATGTAAAGATTAAGCAAGGACTATTAAGAAAATTTTTATTACGGAGAAGGAGGAAGATGGGTGTTTTTGTACTATAACCTTAGTAAGTGATCTTCTCGATTCAGAAAGCTGAATTATTGGCTTAAGGCTTCCCAAAGTCTCTGGTTTTCATTCTGTGCTCATTTGCACTGTTAGTAAATGGAGAACAAATCCACTAGTTTTCATTGAAGTTGCTCCAAATTTATACCAGTATAATAAGGATCAGAAGGTATCCTAATTTATCTGAGGATTTCCTTATTAAATTTCATTAAGGAGTCTGTTAAAAGCAGAAATGTAACTGGGTAAGGGTGAATTTACAGTATTTTGGTCCTGTACCAGATTTATCTCAATGTTTGTGTGTCTTCAGCTGCAAAGCTTAATGCGACTCTTTGGAAATAACAATATCCATAATAACAATAAGAAACACCAGAATTGTGTACTCACCTTTCCTCCTTGACACCAGACACGTGTCTTTGGGTCAGAGCTGCAAGGGCTCACTGCAGGGCTCTAGATGAAGTTATTTCAGAAGAGGGTTCCTTCACTGATTCTCCCAGTTCCATACTTGTTCCTCAATTACTTCTTCTGCTGTACATCAATGCTCATCTGCTGAATTGGGCATTAATTTAGAGGTTTGTTGATACATTAGAGCTTTGCACAGCCAGCTCAGAACTTTCAAACTGTTTGCTTTGTGCTTTGATTATGCATTCATTTTGACTTGAAAAAGGATTATATAATAATCAGCAGCATTTCAACAGAAGCCAGTTGTAGCTGTTTCTATCTGTAATGATTGTTTAATGACTATTTAAGATGTGCTGCCTGGGGTTGTCTAATCAGCCAATTTTTATTAGCTTTCAGTGAATGAATAAAGTGATACCTAATCAGCAGTAAAACTTCAGTATTGAGCAAGGTAGAGCTTCACGTAGGAAAAGCACGAAGGTCAAACAGAGTATTAATGTCATAGAACCATAGAATAATTTGGGTTGGAAAGGACTTTTAAGTTCATCCAGCCCCAGTCCCCCTGCTGTGGGCAAGTACACTTTCTATTAGACCTATACCTTCTACTAGGCCAAATTGCTCAAAGTTCTGCCCAACCTGTCCTTGAACACTTACAGGATAGAACATCCACAACTTCACTGGGCAACCTGTGCCAGGGCCTCACCACCCTCACAGCGAAGAATTTCTTCCTAATATCTAATCTAAGTCTACTCACTTTCAGTTTAAAGCCATTACCCCTTGTGTGCTTACATAATAATAAGGCAGGTATTGTCATGACATCCAGGAGAAATGTACATCAGAATAAATAATGTTTTCCTGGCTTACATTTTCTTAACTAAACTGTGGAAGCTGGATTTGACACCAAACTTCTTGAAGTCAACATAAAACCACCTTGGTGAGCCCACTGCCCTTGGATCAAGCTCATGGTGAAATCAGTTGTTCACACCTTGCTAATCTTGAATCCATTTCAGCTGCTCTCTGTCACAATCACTTTTCATTCTTTTTCTTACAGCTCCGTTGTGGAAATAATGCCTTCATCAAACTTGGGGAAGTACAACTGTGAAGGGAATTTGGGAACCACATGTCTTGGGGAAATGTGCTAGGTGATCTAAAACAAAACATACATGTTTCTCCCATTTTTTCTCCGAGAAGTCAGATATTTTTAATTACTGCAGTCTATTCAGCAGCTGAGCACCAGAAACTGACTGTACATGTTATTTGTCCACTGCTGCGTGGTGTTTGCCTAAAACTCATTGGAAAAGGTTTCCACTGACTCACTGCCTCATGCCTGGGCCGAGGGCACACATGTGCCACTTCCCACAGCTCAGCTGACATAGGGTAGTTCATTAAGCCACAGAAACATGATCGTGTTTTAAGAACCCTAATTGTCATAACTGTGGCTATCACTAATTTGCTGTGGTTGCACTGAAATCTACCAAATATCACCAGTATGAAATCTTCATTAAAAAGTAAAAGCTTTTTAATTACATCTCCTCCACTGCCCAAATTAAATATCCTAGTTGCTCAGTGGCTCATTTCCAAGTGCCAGCAACTCAGACCTTGTTTGCTGTTTGAAACCTGCTTTTGTTTTCATCTTGTTTCTGTCCAGATCCTTCTGTTATTTATTCCTAGTGTTCATCCTTGCTAATGATAAATTTGCAAGGCACAGCAAGTCTCCCAGCACAAGCACTATCCACAGCAGTACAAGCATTGATGCTGATGGATCAGCAGAATCAGAGATGCAAAGCACACCTCTAGCCCAGCTGAAACTACCACTGGATCATTACTTGTCCTTCATATTTTTTCCTACTCATGGAAAAACATCTTGCAGCAACATGGGCATCTCTAACCCAGCACTCATGAGAAATTTGCAATGTGAAGGACATCCCTTCTCTTCTGTGATGTGGGCTGCAATCCACACAGCATTTGGACTGATGCTTTGCTGGTGTTGAAGTGCCTGGAAGAATTATAGCTTCCATGCTCTTAAGACAGGGTACAACAGGACATGATCACACTTCACACCTTGCAACCATCATGTGACATTCAAAAAAGAGAAAGTTTCTTCATGTCCTTACACAGCTCTACTTGGTAAGGCCTCCTCATGGAGTCGTCTACTGAAAGACAAACCCAACCAGCAATAACCTAAGTTGCAAGTAAAGTTTTTATGAGATGAACTATGAACTTTAAAAAGTCAGGAATCTTTAGCAATTGCTTATTGCCTGCAGGATAGATGCAGTTAGTATAGTGCCTTGTGGGCATGCCCTTAGCTGCAATCCTCATTGATGTTCTTTTGCTACTGCTTTCAAAACTGTTAAAATTCCTTCGCTCAAGTGTTCTTAGCACTTATGTTGATAGGGAATACTTCAAAGGATACATCTTTACTTTACCAAATCTGCTGTAATTTTGTAGACAGAATCAAAGAGGTTCATTTTAAGTCTAGTCAAGTTTGCCAACTGTCCTAAGCTCAAGAAATCAATTCAATATTGCCATGTAATCAACCCAAACAAGAAGCCTGGAACACAACAGTGCAAACTTCTTGATGAAAATACATTTTCTTCAGCGCATTTAACACTGGAAATAATTTTGCCCCGTTGTTCTTACATTCTCTTTCTATTTCTCCCATTCTTCTTAAAGCTTCCCTGATGTATTCAGCTCCATGGCTGTATTGATAAGCAGCTGACACATCAGCCTCCAAACACAGCTCTCAATGGTGTCTGTTGAAAGCACAGCATCATGTACTTGCTGCTTTTTCTCACAGAAGTTTCCTCTGGCACAAAAAACTTACTGGGTGTTCTCATGCCATTATTACAAGAGCAAGGCATTTAATGAGGGTCTATGCACTTGGCAACCTTTTATGAGCAAACAGCAAAAGACAAAACAGGAGGTTTGCAGCTGAAGTCCTGGGCATTATCCTGCACCTACTGTGGCAACAAAACCACTTTTTTTTCTCTTAACAACTTAAATACAATTGTAAACGTTATGCCAGTGCTACTGACTCATCCCTCATGTTGTGTTTGGTGCCACACATAACTGTGATTCTAGCTGAAGCTTTAGTTTGGATTATTATGAATTCTATAGTTATGATACAAAAGGGATTTTTTTTGGTTTGGTTTTTTTTTTCTCCAACTTATAAAATATTTTTGGACAGAATCTAAACTGAAAGAAGAAATCTGAACACACTAAATAATTTCTCCAGGGAAAAATGTGTGCAAAGCTTGGAAAGCTACAAATCTTTTTAGGAAGGTGCTTATCCTCATTGGGAACGAGATGAAGTGTTCAGAACAGAAGTTTCATAGAAGGGTTATCAACAATCTTCATCCTTATCCCAGTTCCATGAACAGACCTGTAAAAACCATTCTAACCAGCGTGCAGGACCTGGTCTACTTCAGACTTTAGGAATCACAAGATCAGTTTGGTTCTGCTCTTTCTGAAATTTTTTCTCAAGTGTATTCTCAGGCAAGTTTTGTCTCAAGTGAGATTCACAGCCTTCAGAACCATTTTTAAGTTCCTTATAATACATCTTGTACTACAGACAACAAACAGTTGATTATTGTCCTCTTGGGAAACATGGCTCTCAGAAGCTATCCAAAATCAGTCTAAATTCAAAGATGCAAAATATGTGGTAGAACAGTTATATGACTTCCATTAAAAAGCCCTAGAGATGCAAGACTAACCCTGTCTCAGCAATAGTAGTTCATTCTGCAGAGTATCCCCAGCTTCCAGAGGGAGAATATTCTCTTTCCTTGAAAATTTAACCTCAGAAAATTTTCCCTGATGTTTGGATTCAGTTTTTATTTTCAATGGTATTTTGATTAGGCCATGAAACACTAAAAAAATGTGTCCTGTGTTAATGTATTCACTTTTAAAACACAGTGGTTAACACTTTCAGCATTGAAATGAAAGACTGACCCTGATGCAGGCAATGGTCATAGTCATGTTAACTCTAATGAGGTTTCACTATGAAAGAAGGCACACTCCATGAAGATTTTAATTCCTGCTTTGTCTTCTACTTACCTCTTCTGACAAGGAACTGACCTTGAATGCATTTTGGAGCCTAAAAGAGATGACAAACCAAAGGCATCTACAGCCACTTACACTGCCTCCAACACACTGCTTTTTGAGTGAATAAAGTTTCCACATTCTCACCAGCTTAAAGCTGTGGTAAAGTCTCTGCAGAAGGCCAAACAAAAAAAAAAAAAAAAAAAAACTAGATAAGTATGTACAGAAAAACATAAACATGCATTGAAAACAAACATAATCAGGGGTTACAGCATAGCTTACATATCACTTTCTTTGTCTTGTGCTTCCAGCTGCCTGGCTCAAGGCCTTCACTACACAAAAAAATTGTTGACATAGAGTTCAGGCTTCACGAGGCCAGGTTTCAGAGCAAAAACTCTGTGTGTGTTTGTGTATTTACAGATATACAATTAAGTGTATTTGTTTTGTTTAAATACAATGATGCCCCATCTGCTGCCTGAGTATCAAAGGGTGGCCATGGAGTAAATGAGTGTAGATTCACTTTGACATCACATGCACAGGACAGCAGATGAGGTGTAGGTGTGTGAGGAATGCAATGCACCAGTGTAGAAAGGACAGAAAAAAAGGTGTCTGTGGATATCATAGAATCATTAAGGCCAGAAATTATTTTTAAGGTCATCAGATCCAAACATTATCTTAATATCAATCCAGAAAGCATCTGTGTGCTTGTGTGGAGGCTCTCTACCTGACAGGACACTCTGGTGCCCACCCACAAGGTGTGCATGGGGCGTAAGCAGCCCTGACAACCAGAGGAGTGTACAAAGTGCCTGTGGATGAGCCAATTAGGCTGACAATTCCCATGCTGACAAGTCATGGCTCTGGATCCTGCAATTCCAAACAGGTGGCAGAGTGGCTGGATCCAGTGCAGTGTGGGAGACAGGCAAAAAGGGAGCATTGCTGTGATTGACACTTAAGCACTGTGTACTCTGGAAGTCTTTGTAGCGTGACTTTATGGTCTCTTTTTATTTTCCTTGTGGGTGCTCCCCACAATTCATTGAGTTGCAGCACTGCTTAAAGAGACTGTGGCATCTGGTAGGCAGGAAAGGAGGGGATCCACTTAAAATAACAGCAAATTTCAAAAAGAAAAGTTCTCTCCATATTTTAGTTGTCTAAATATTTCACAAATGCTTTTGTGAAAAGCAAGAAGGTGAAGGGGATTTTCACCTCTGTCCTTGTGTGATGAAAATGAGCAAACAGTGACACTGCTGTTAAATGGGCCCATTTCCAGAGTTTAGAAGGACTCTCACTTGATATTCCCAACAAGGAATGTTCCTTGTTATTAACCTTTACATTAAATTTGTGCAGTTCCTGAGTGCTTTCCTCCAGACAGATATTCCCTTATGACAGGTTCTTTCCCTTTCTTCCCTTTTGAAATGGGAGTGCAATAAACACACAGACTGACCCGGGTACCAAAGCAGGCAAAATGTCCCCACGTCCCACAGCTGGCACAAACCTCCCTTCTCCTGGGGCATGAAGAGGGAGGGTTGCCCTTCCAAAGGGTTAAGGCATTTTCGAATACAGATTTGTATCTCGGGCACAGAAAACAGCACGTGGGGATGAACAAGAAAAAAAAAGATCCTGTTTAGTTTCAGTGTGTGAC
Source organism: Notiomystis cincta (assembly GCA_013398075.1). NCBI lineage: Eukaryota > Metazoa > Chordata > Aves > Passeriformes > Notiomystidae > Notiomystis > Notiomystis cincta. The sequence goes on from VZRX01008261.1 coordinate 269,515, forward strand.
ATTTGCCTGGGGGAAGAAAGTGCAGAGCTCATTGGAAATCCTATTGTTGAAACTCTGACCAGTCAGTTATAAAGTGTCATGATTTAATATGCCAGAGTTGTTTCCATTTTCAGGGTCAATCACTCTATATGTGTGTGTGAGTGTGTGTATATGTGTGTGTGTGTGTGTGTGTGTGTGTGTGTGTGTGTGTGTGGTGAGCCTCTGCATTTAAAGAAACACTTTCAGGCTTTATGTTGCCTAATTTCCTTTACAAGAATCCTTTTTGTTTTCAGCAGAACAGATCTCCAGCAAGATTTCCTCCTTCACAGCACGTGGAAGCACATTTTCCAACATCAAATCCTCTGATCAAAGCAACTAAAGTTAGAGATTGAAGCAATAATTATGACCTTGATCAGGGTTTATTCTGTTACATGACTAATCATACAGAGCATTTAAAAATATCAGGTGCCTGCCTGCTGAAATATCAACTGGAAACACTTGCAAAATAGCTAGAAGAAAGGTCAACAAATCTGAGCTTGTTACAGCAGCCTGCAAGTCCTACACATTTCACTGTTTAGACATCGGTTTGCGATACCTGTTTTCTTTTATGACACTGGGCTTTGTTACCAACTTACCATTAATAGGGTTCAGCCAATGCAGATCTTTTGACTCTTTTTCTCTCTCTGTCCTCACCTGTCAGCCTTCTCTTCATCAACTATATTTATTACAATCAAGCCCTGTCAACTGTCACAGCTTACATACAGTCTGCCAGTAAATATGTCTTTCCAGTCATTAGACATTCCTTCCAGTCACCTTGGGATTTCTACCTTGTCTATCTCACTCCAAAAAAACTTTTGTTCAGAAGTATTAGACTCCCACAGAGCAGTGTCAGCTTGGGGCCATTACTGTAGGAAGTGACAGAAAACACCAAACTGTCACTCATTAGGATCTAGTTTTTCCAGAGTTGATGTAAGTCAGATTTAGCCCCAAAACGAATCATGATTTATTTAATATATTTGCTTCTACAAGTGTCAGCTCATCAACTTAAAATGTTTCTCCTTTAACTCTATTGAGGCCTGTACAGAAAGTTTTCTTTGAAACCTAGTTTTTGCTCTAAGGCTTGATAATTAGAACAGAATTGAGAACATTCAAGTTTCTGCTCTACAGGTGCACTTTATTGGCCCTCAGTTTTATAATTATATGTACAAAACAATCACCTTAGAATTAAGGCTGGACACGTGAGAAAATGCCACCTGGTGGGTAGGAGCTTTTTATGCTGGCTCCCAAGTCTGAGGTGAGGTTATAAGTCTATGGGTAAGTTTAAAGAGAGAAAAACAACTAGCAAGAGAAGTAAGGATGGAAAAAGAAAAGAATTCCTATTATTTCTATTCCTATTATGCTACAAATTGTCTCTCCAAAGGGTCTATATTCTCATCCAGGGCAAAACAGCACCAGTGAGGTAAATTCATAGGTGCTTCTACAATTGCACCCACAGTAAAAGCATCTGATGAGAGGCACAAACTCCCAACAGTTCCCTGCCTCCCACAAGTCTCTGTGTCAAGCTGGTTGGTACAGGAATGCAAACCACTGTTTTATCCCATGTGGAGTCAGGGAGTCAGTGGATCACAGAGAAATGTAAAAGTAGTAGGTGGCATTGCCAGTGGAAAAAGTGAGAGGGAAGAAGGGAGGGATAAAGGTCCAGGGTCATTAACTCAGGAGATTTGAATTGCTTGTACCTCATGACTGCAGTAAAGAGTCAGGTCTGTCACAGGTAGAAAACAATGCAGCTCCAGTGAATTTACAGAGCACAGACTCACAGAGATGAGCAACACAGAGAAGATGTCAGCAGCCAGATTTCTCTTCAAATAAGGATATCATCATTAGTGATTCACTTGTGTAGCAGCTATTACAGACTGTAGGGGACTGTGCAGTGTTAGAAATAGTGTGTTTGTAGCAGTGATTGGTTTCACTATCAAAATGCAGGCATCTCTGAGATAGAAAGGGTGTCTATAAAACCACAGGTTATTGTACAGGAGCATACACACAAGTGGTGCAGAATAAATAAACTGTCCCATAAATCATAAGTCACTGGGGATTTTTAGTGGACACAATTACTAAGTTCTCATGTTTTCTTTTCTGTCTGTGGAAGTAATGATTCCTGCCACAAATTGCCATCTGAGATTAAATATGGAGCACAGATTATGACAGTCATCAAGGGGCTGAGCAGGGCTTATGAATCATCTATAGCATTCCCCGGAACTGTGACTGAAGAGGCTTGACCCTGACAACTGTGTGGGTGGGAACAGGTTTCACCATCAGAGATACTGCAAATTATAAATAATTTAGGAGTTTTCCATCCTAAAACATGGGATCCATCCCCAGTGTTACTCCTGACCATTCATATGAGGCTTCAGCAGGATGCCAGTGCAGGGGCAGCAATGAACACTGGGACATTCAGAGCTACTTGCTTGGAACTACATTCTGGCCAAAAAACATTTGGGAAACATCATTTGGGTGTTGTGTGTTGCATCAAAAAAGTGATCCTTCAATATTTCTCTGTTAGCAGAAAGATCAGCCATAAATGCTTCCGCCTGTCTCAAACAAATACACCAGCATGGACAAAGTTTTGTGGGTGCACATTTATGTGATTGGGAAGTGGAGGTCAGAGGATTTAAGGGATCTTTCTATGAAGAAAGATGTGTTTGCTGCTGGAGTTGCCCCCAGACTTCCTCTTCACATTTTGCCTCTCAGGTGATCCAGAAAATCAGCCTACAAAACCCTATCTCACCACAGCTCAAACTCCAACAAAGTCAGCATGTTTTGGACCAGCCCTAGGATTTTAAGTTTACACATGAGATGGCAAATAAATTGTCACAAAGCAATTTGAGAAAGGAAGAAGTGACCACAGTTATACCAGCCACACTGGAAAACATAAAAAGGACCCAGTGGAGTCTGAAAAAGAAGAGGAGATGGCTGGGACATGGCAAATATATCCTCTGTGTTCCTCAGTGAAACCCAAAGCAAGATCTGTAGCAGGAACAGCCTAGGGAGGTGGGTGTCAGTAACACAGCAGGATTTCCACCTGCCCTGCAGGAGCTGTAAGAGCTACCTTTTCATAGGAAGGCAATAATTCCTGTCTCCCTTGCTTCCCATAGGGAATCTGTCCAGCATGCTCTCAAAGGACAGCATGACTCAACCAAAATCAGCTGCAGACCTTGCTGGAACTCCAGTTCTGCACTGTCATTCCCATCATACCTTTGATTTTTAAGTACTTTCCCCCTCAAATATATCCTTTCATCACAGAAAAAAAATCCTGAACCAATCTAAAGCCCTTCATCACCGGCCCTAAAGAGGATATTCTAAAAATGAGACACTAGATTCTGTTTGACAAATCATCTGAAATACTTCCACCCACCTGACTGTTGCGCTCAGCCTCCTTGGTATGAAAAAGGACTAAAGAAATGTTTGTGTGTTGGCTGCAGCAACACAATTACAGAAACTGCTACCAACAAAGGAAATAATCACTGCTAAAGGTACAGACAAGGGAAGCAGTGGGGGGAAGGAGGAATGAAGGGAACCTCAAGGTTAAATGAGCAATGGGTCGGGGCACACACAAACAAATGTAAACAACAGAAATCTTTCAGCATAATTTTGAAAGTAAAGGCAGACTGAATTGTATTGTGCAGGTGTACAGAAAGCACTTTGCTGCATTATGCCATCTCAAGTTCTTGTTCCTATTTCCTTTTGTCAAGAGGTCTTTGATTGAAGACAAGATTGTCTTCCAAAGAAAGGATAAAATGTAATGTGAATAGCTCAAGTGATAGACTGCAGTATCTTGGATGCAGGAAGAAAAAGCAATGCTAATGGATTTGTACAGCAAATAATATGGGGCAAGAGGAAGAAACAATCAGGCCTCACACAAATATAGAGAAGCTTGCTTGAATCTTCATAATTTGCAGTGATTGCCATCCAGCTCAACATACTTCAGGTTCGAGTAGAAGCACTTCCAAATTTCCCCCATAAAAGTCAGAGAGCCACGACAACTGTAATGTACCTTAAGCCCTGATTTTTTATTACCTTTTTTTCTTTTTCTAGTTTCCCACAACTGCTTGTTGCAACATAGCAGTCTTCATTCCTGAGGAATGGGGCAGTCCCAGTGGATCATAGCAGGAGTTCTGCAAGCAGGGACAGAGAAGCCTGGCTCCCTGACTGGTACATGGGGTCGCAAAGTGTTTCCTCTGGTCCACAAATGAACGGACCAACTTTCCCAGGGGTCTTCTGTAGCCATGTGAAGTGAATTCTGCTCTTCAAGAGACCTGTCTCACCTGAACTTCTGCTAGTTCAGTGGGAGATAAGGACCTGATAAGCAGGCTCTAAACAAACCACAGGAAAGGAGAATAAAAATCAGTAGCTGCAAACATCCTGCTGAATTAAACTTGTGTCACAAAAAGTTGCACAGAGAGGTAGGAAACTGAATGCACTGTGACTTTCAAGGCTGGGTTGCTGTGCTGTCTCTGGAGTTGAATGCACACTTCCTGCTGTGTTAGAATCACAGAACACACGACAGCAGCTCTGCTGCACAACTGGCAGGTTGCTGACACCAAAGCTCGGCAGGTTGGAGATGTCAGAGGACACAGAATCAGCACAGCCTTGTCTTCACCCAGCCCAGACAAATGAGTCTTTGAGCATCTCTCCCAGTGCAGCTTTGTGAAGGTCTGTGCTCTCCCCAGATGAGGTGTGGTGGGAAGGGTAAGAGGTGAGCTGTGGCTGACACAGCTCACACAGATCTGACTCCAACTTTCCAGTCCCCCTATTTACCTTCACCCTGCCAGCCCCTCTGCTCCTATCCACTCACTACACATGTAATGCCTGCCTTGCTCCCTCTGATCCTTCTCCACCAACCTTTCCCAAGTGCTTTCTCCAGTTACAGCCAAAGCCACCCTCCCTGGCTCCCTCTCCTTCTTCCCCTGCAATTATCTCCTCCTCCCAGCTCCTCTCTCCTGCCCGCAGCTCTGCTCACTCTCTAATCCACTCTTCTCACACCAGCTAAGCCTTGCCACTTCTGCTCCTTTCCAACCCTGCTTGTTTAGCTCTGGGGCCAAATGCTGTTCCTTCAGAGGCTTGTCCTTGTCCTTGTGGTGTTTATCAGCATGGCTGCCTCCCCACTCCTCTACTGTGTCCCAAGCACCAGCAGACGAGATGTCAAATAAAGGCAACACGGTTTGGAAGGCATTTTTGCCTAAAACTATTAAAGTACTCGACTTTGATCACTGTGATTTTTGTGCCACAGGTTTCACAGTCCTGAGTGTTATTGGGTTCTTTTCTCTAGCTTGTGTGGGAATTGATTTCTGCCTGCAATCTATAAAGACTCTCTCAGAAGACAAAAACACTTGTCTGGATGAGGAGAGAAGGCTCACTTTATTAGTGTCCATCATGACTCACTCTCAGGGAAAGGTGGAAAAAGTGAGTTGCTTTGACCCACACTCACCACCAGTCAGGGCAGCACAGCAACCAGGCTCAAGCGTTGGGCTCAGCTTTGCATCCACTAGCACACAGCAGAAAGTCTTTCTGAACCATTGAGAATACCAGGTTTCAAAACCAAAACAAAATTAAATGAAGAAAAAGTGCATCCAGCTCCCTTTGGCCCTTTATCTGAGATCAGTTGTGGTCTCGGTTTGAGATCTGACACGTGCTGGAGCGGGAACGACAGCACTCACCGGCAGCAGCATGTGCTCTGTGATCTGACAGACCTTTCCTGTCTTTAACTCCTCTGATCCTGTGATTTGGCTGGCCTGTGGGTACACTGTGCACTTACCTGAAGATGCACAAGGAGCTGTGGGATGCCATCACACTGTCAAGACCCTTCACGAAATACCAGCAGCAGAAGACTTTCAAGAAATGTCACCACATCATCATCCACTTCATGCTGCTGACTGTGGTGCTGTTTCCTGGAGCCATCTCATCCTGTTCAGGAACAACAAAAAAAGGTAAAAGAGGTGAAATACGAACAGTAAAAGCACCATTATCTGGTTTTCTAGCTACCAAGAGCCCAGAGTGAACATCAGGACTTGGAGTGCTTCTTCAATCACCTAGCTGACTCAGAAAGCTCAGGAGGTGGTAGTGGTAGGAGACTTTGTAGACCACTAAATCAAACCAGAAAACAGGACATGTTCCTCCTTAAGATCTCCCTGGAACACAGCAAGGGGAAAAATTGCACTGTTAGGGGGTCCTCAATTTGGGAGGCACAAGCTAGAGGTTTCATGCAGCTGGTAAATAAAGCATTACTTGGATTTCTTGTCAAAATATGACAGAGAGAGAAAAAGAATCATAAAGGATAATTCCTTTTATGAGAAATGTACAGATTCAGTGCATAATTCCTGACTGCCAGGAGTTAATTAGTTACAACCATGAAAGACAGTGGTCACTAGACACCTAGAGTTGCACCAATGGTACAAACAGAAGAGTCCAAGCAAGGAACATATGCAGCTGGCTCAAAAGAGCCAATTAATCAAAATAAATTGAAAGGAATAAGAAAAAAGACCTAAAAATGCAAATGAAGATTAGAGGTACTTTATAATGAATTTCTTAAGCAAGATAATTATGGAATTGCTGTTAAGTTTAATTCACATACTGTTTCAATAGAAATATTGGTATTTGCAATACTGATAAGGCACAGGATGAATGGGTGAAGAGCTGGCTACTTGGCAGATCTCCAAAATACACTTGTCAACTCAGAGTCATCACTGAATTGGATTTCTCCTTAACAAAATTTTGCAATGGCTAGTACTGGTCTGTCTGCAACTAGCTGATGTTTGCTTGAGTGGATTCAGTTAGTAAACATCAATAGCCTCATGCATATGAATCAGTCTCAGTAAAAATTATGTCCACATTAGAACATCTCTGCAAATTGTTTTTGGAAATTTTCCTCTCTTTGAAAACATTTCTGACCTGCTCTCTCAAAGTCTTTGCTGATTACATGTATGGGAGAACAGAGAGCCTGACAGGGGGACGAACGAGAATGCTGATGATATGGGGGTGGCACTTGCAACACACCAGTCTCTTGGCAAGGTGGGAAGAATTCAAAGGAAAGGTGTTCTGATACAGCCTGAAGCAAAATTACATAAGTGGGAAAGCCTGCCCTTCAGAAGTGTCCATCTATCTCTGATGGCTACAGAGGCATCCTGGCAGATGAGCTGGAATTTTGCTGATTTTTAGATACAAGAACTTCTAGTTTGGCCAAACTTGGGTCGAATGATTCTCACCCTCCTGGCAAAGAAAAGAGTAAGTAGGTTACAGAATACACCACAGGAAAGCATATGCTAGACTGTGGGATCCAGTTGTCATGATAAAAAAGGGCATTATGATATTGGAGGAGGCTCAGAAAAGAGCCATAGAAATGATTTACTGACTGTAGATAACGTTTGACAGTGCAAAACCTAAAGATCTCACACTGTTTAATTTATCAAAAAGAAGATTAAAAGGTTACTTCATTGCAAGCATTATCTCATAGGAATGCCACGTACTGAAATGCTCTTTAATCTAGCAAGAATGGCACAAATATTTAACATTGAGGGTGATTAGCCACTAGAATGAGCCACCAAGGGAAGAGGTGGAGTCTCTCTCTCCTGATGTCTTCAAATCAGGTCTGAACACTTTTCTGGCAGATGTGCTTTAATCAAACAAAAGCTATGCTCTAGTCAGATGCAAGTTACTGGGTTGAACGCAGGGAAAACTGGGTGAAAAAAGGATGCACTCCTGGCCTCAAAAATCTACAAATCTGTAAATGCCAAACTTAATTTGAATACACTTGGAGGAATCAAAGTGTTCAAACTGTGCTCCAGTTTAAGGGAGAGGAATCCCAGGGGAGTAGGTGGAGACGTGCTCCCAGTGTTTATGAACACCAACTACCTCTAAAATCTCAGTATCTCATCCAAAACCTGGCACTGTTTCCTTTCGCAGCCCAGCTACGGCCACTGCCTCAGGAAGGACTAAAGCCAGATTTTTGTGGGGGCTGGGCAGGCACACAGGGCTCTGAGGTCAGAGGGATTTGTCAGCACTTAACACCTATGGATGTGAATTTAGACATCGAATGAAAGGGAGTGATTTCAATAGCATCTGAAAGACCTGTAGGAAAACCACCCCTTGCTTCCAGCCGTGGCCGGGCTCCTAGATGGGAGCAGTGCTTTTAAAATTCCTGTTTTCTGGCATCACCTTTCTTTGTCTCTGTTCTTTCAGTTGCTAAATAATCACATTTCCTGGACTGGGTAGCTGAAAGGATTAACATTAGAGTGCTAGTTTTCAACCCGGGGGTCTGCAGACCTCTGGGGAGCTCTGTGGTCTACTTCTAAAGGGTCTGTGAGAGGTGGCTAAGAAAAACAAGTCCATTTATGCTGTACAGCACTTTAAGAATGTGCATTTCAAAAGGGACATACTCCTCTGGAAAACACTTCATGGCTCACAAGTCAAGAAAGGTGAAACACACAGAAGGAGAAAGTGAGGAACGGGCCGTAAGTGCCCGGTGATTTACGGCCGCTCTCCGCCCGTGGCAGCCGGGGCTGGTTCAGCATCATTTGCGGGGAGGGCGAGGAGCCCCGGCTGCGTCCCGCCCGAGGAGCCGCTCCGCAGGGGCAGCACCGCCTCCTCTCCGCCCGTGACCAGAAGCAAGTGCGAACAATGGCAATAAGCAAAAAAAGGCCGTAGGAAGCAACTGAAGCTAAAATACCCCGTCCTCTCCCGCTCCCAGGCCGGCGCCTCGCCCCAAACCCGGCTCCGGCTGCCGGGTGTCCCATTGCCCGCTCTCCGGGGTGAGATGGATGCCGATCCCTCTGCCAGCATCCTCCAAGGACGGATCGTTCAGGATCACTTCTGGTCTTTGTCTCAAGCCTCTGTCACTTTCACCTATCCCCGTGAGTCTGAAGCATTTTTCCCCTCTTCTTTTTTAAAGAAAAACCTTTGCTTGCCAAGCAAGTTTTTGTCTCCCTGAACTCTGAGACTCCCAGCCTTGACACAGACACAGAAATCCTGTTCAAAAGGTGAAAGTTTACAGCATCGAATAACAATGCCAGCTGCTCTCTTGGTAACAAGTTCCACTTCTGACGGGGGAGGGATGAGAGGTGGGGAGGAGAGACCGGCAGCGCGGATGCTGCGGGACTATTTGGGTGCGGTCTGGAGGTGTCTGAGTCTCCGACTGGCCTGGGAAACACCTCTGTGTCGTGAGAGGGGCTGGGAGACCGCACCTGAGCATGGAGCGTCTGCCTGGCCTTGGAAGAGCGTCCACCTTCCTCGTGCCCCTGTTCTCTGAATTGCTGTGGGGAACACGAACCCTCTGAGGCTGGTTCAGGCTGTAATCAAAGAGAGAGGACACGAGGGAATAGGGTACAATGAGGAAAAAGCATTCGAACTGCATCATTTGGGGCATTGCTGCTTCCTCTAACAATAACTTTTGTCATGGGCATCAGAGTGTGGCTCATTTACAGCTGGAAAAAGACTTTTCCACTATGCATGTTTTTCAAAGCATTTTGGACTATTTCTTTTACTATGCTGATTTTTTTTTTATTTTTTAATCTTTGCCAAAAAGCCTCTAAAATCAGACTAACAATACACATTTACAAGAGACATTCATCTCACTTTTTAATCTTGGAATGCTAGTTCTTCTTTAATCTTAATACTCCAGCTTTGTATTTGAGCTTTGTTTAGAGTTTAAGCAAACAGCCAAGATATCAAAAGCACAGAAGCTCTAAGAACTGAAATGGTAAATAAGAAACATATATCATAATACTCAGGCATGACACTGGACATTTTGAAACACCATTCTGCTCAAGGAGGTTTCACAGCACTGTTTCATTGACATCTGACTCCAAAATCTTTCATCATTTTGACATTATCAACTACATAATAAAACAGGCCCTTTTTTTGTTTGTTTTGTTTAGATACATAATTTATGATTTTATCAATAAAGGGTTATTTTTTTTTAACAAGCCATAGCCTCAGAAGGCTTTGTGCTGGCTTTTTAAAAGCATCAATGGCACTAAGATGTATCTATCTAGTACAATCAGAGACCTGCCTTTCATATGTGTTGTATATTTATGTGAGAATAAATATATATCCACAAATTTACTGTACTGATGTTTTACAAAAATCTGAAGTAAACATTTCTTGGGATAAAAATGTATTGTCACGACGTAAATGATATATCTGAACCAAATGGAAGAGGTTGCTTTCTTAAACGACCTCACAATAGTAGGAAGGCAGAAGAGTTGAGTGCCAGAAATGAGTGAATTTGTGGGTATATGGGTGTGCAGGGACTGGCAACGTGTCCTGTGCCTGCCAGGGGTGTGATGAGCAGGAGAGAGGCTTTGGCTCCTCTCCAGCAGCCCCATCCTGCAGCGGCTCTGCCACCCTGCCCTGGGCCCTGCGCGGGGGACGCAGGACGTGCCAGTGCTGTCCCCCTCCTCCTCCTCCTCCTCCTCCTCC